>CM067305.1:56613986-56688013 GCA_034231615.1 Meghimatium bilineatum
TAATCACATATTGCATTCTAGAATTGAGAATAGTTTATCACATATATTGAGAATTATCATCATCATCAAGGGCCGTACCGAATGGCGTTGTCGAACATATTTCTCCATGTACATTGAACTCTCATATATGTCATCATCTCTGTTGTGTCGCCAATCGAAGCCATTCAGTAAAACTGTTCAATATCTTTTCTCTATATATTCTCCTTGATTCTTTCCCTTATATCGTTCATGTTGTCACTATATTCTCAATATCTCGTCATCTCATAATATGCCCAATAAATGTTGACTGTCGTTTTCGTATATTATCAATAATGCATCTTTTCACATCCATCATCTAAGACATTCTTCATTAGTAATATTTGCTGTCCAGGGAATGCTTAACATTATTCGAATAAGCCACATTTCCGTGGCACCCAATGATTTTTGTGATCTCTTATTTGTTTGTCCATGCATCACTTCTATAGAGTAACACTGGTTCATTGTAGCATTTGAGGACACGTTTTCAAATATCCATCAAAATGACTTGTTGCATAGGATATATTTCATTATAAAATTTAAAAACAAAACAAAAAAACACTAAAGCAAAATCATTTACCGCGTTCACACCGAAACACATGATGCAAATTACACTGCAGTGGAGCGTCTTCACAATAAGACGGGAAATTTACCTTAACTAAAAATTAGCGCGCAATTTCATGTAATCCCAACTTTGCCTAGGTATATTTGGTGGTCGTTTAGTGAATGTTCATTATTTGTGTGTGTGGGGGTGGGGGGGGAAATAAGCCACATTTTGACTGAATTCTCAATACTAATAGGCATGTTCGATTTCCTATGAGATGAACAATTCAACACACACACACTTCAGCATTTTCCCATTATCTGCTAACTTGCCAAATTAAATTTTGATCAGATAACGAAATGTTATGTATTCTTTTACAACGTAACGGCGGTATAGCATCTTTACGATACACAGCACATTCGACTTCGTCATGAAATCTGTATCATTTTTGACAATATATAGGATTGGACCACAAACATTCACCACAGAAACGTATTTATTCAACTGTTAGTAGATGCGCGAACATGGGCTGCTCCTCCTTGTTCCTCTTGTCGTAAGCACCAACACAATACTGGTAATGTAAAAGGACACAAGCTAACAAATGACAGAAAGAATGTCCTTGCTTAATAAATGAAAATTATTGCTTCTCTGCAGAAAATCACTTTCCATGACAAATTGCTTTAATTTTGAACGAATTTAGATTACAGTTATTTTACCGAAAACGGATGTTCGTGATTATTTACGCAAAAAACATGTTTTTTTGTAAAAAAGAGAAACGCCGCAATTGCAGTATATGAAACACAGTTTGCTAGAAATTCAGTAGGATCAGTGTCATACACGAGAGGTCAAGTAAGAGAATGAGAATGAACACTGAAGAAGAGTACATATTGTACATTCCGCAAATAGATTATTTTGTATTTTATGTTTTGTATTTTATGATTTGTATTGTATGTTTTGTATTTTATGATTTGTGTTTTATGTTTTGAAAGTTGAAAATGTAAACAGTTCATATACAGCTGTAGATAGGTGTTGAGAAAAATTACTGGGGAGGGGGCGGGATGTTTAGTCATAACAACATAATCAATATGATATGTACATGTGAAATTAATTAATTTCCATAAATTGTGTTGGTAATTTTGGAGGGGAGGGGGCGAGTGCAGGGTGAGGGCACATCTATTAAATAACGACTTAGCCGGTATCACCGACTTTTTCCGAAATTCGTTAAACTAAAAATAAAATTGTGATTTTCTAACGGTCATTTGGAGGTTGTCCAACACCCATACCTCACTGATGCCGTTATACGGGTTGGCCCTTTCCCATTGTCATGAGATATTTCTTTAGCTTCCTTTTTAATGGTAGTTTTCGCCTGTGTTTTGAAGTGTCCAGAAAGGGGAGCAAAGAATAGCAACACTATTTACCTTCCACACATGTCGTAAAAGGTGACACATGAGGTTATGTGATGGAGTTGGCTGTCCGATCCCATATAGGGTCAATGATCCAAAGCAATGATGTAGTCAGATGTGTCAGGCCCAAATGCGCAGATATCGCAGCAATGCTGTAAACCATGCCACAACGCATTCCGTTCTCCGGACTACATCCTGCTTATCTGCAGGAGTTTGAGAAGGCAGAAGAAGAAGAAGAAGGGGAAGTTTAATCGTCTTTCTGCAAAATCTTTAACAGGAATTGTCCTTTTTTTGATTTGCTAAGATTAGTGGCTGTAAATCCCCTATAATCCTAGTCCACCTTTATCTGCGGGTTTGTTAACAACGACAATCATGTTATCAAAACCATGTTTATTAATGATAATCATTAACAACACCAGGTCCATTAATGATAACCTGATTATCGATGTTGACGGAAAATGAGAAACAGTAATGAATATCAGCGATTTCAGAACATAGCTGCACATGTAAGGAAGACGCCGCGACAGGAAATCACGTAAGCGACATAGTGCAGGTAATGCAAATCACTTAACCATATAGCGTGTATGGTTATATAGATACGTTCAGAAGTAATTACCAACTGTAGAACATGATCAAATATCGCCCATCTCAACATGGATATCGAAATTCGGTTGGTGTTTACATGAATGGTATCGTTCACATAGCGAAAATAATGTGTATCTTATTATATGGCTGAAGCTTACCATGTACAGCATGTTTATCTTATTATATGGCTGAAGCTTACCATGTACAGCATGTTTATCTTAGTATATGCCTGAAGCTTACCATGTACAGCATGTTTATCTTGTTATATGCCTGAAGCTTACCATGTACAGCATGTTTATCTTGTTATATGCTTGAAGCTTACTGTGTACAGCATGTTTATCGTATTATATGGCTCAAGCTTACCATGAACAGCATGTTTAACTTAGTATATGCCTGAAGTTAACCATGTACAGCATGTTTATCTTGGTATATGCCTGAAGTTACCATGTACATAATGTTTAGCTTACTATAGATCTAAAGCCTACCATGTTCAACACGTTTATTTTAATATGTAACTTCTTTTCGTTCGTAAATATGTATCTTAAGCTTACCATGTACATGGTAATGTACAACATGAGTATTTACTTCAAAGTCGTCGCTAAACCAAAACGCTAGGTGGTGCCGATGTTCGTTTTATTCTTCAGCATATATTCTCAAACTCCCGCTGGATCTCTTTTGTAGCAGGACAATGGTCCAACTAGAGTTCCAGCGGTATGTAGTCCAGTAATTAGACATGTGGTATGTTTCCGTCTTACTAGCGCCAATGAGCTGACAAATCCGTATTCGGTGGTGCTCTTGGAAGTGAAAATACACTCTGTGATTTGTATTATTGATTTCAGTGCCTCTTTCTCGTATTTATTATCCCTATTGAACTTTTTTATAGCTATTATTCATTGTTTCTTATCAATTGTCCATTATAGTTTTTTTAATCATCTGATATTATCCTTGCTACATATTTTAATTCGTGGAGTTACGTAAAACTTACTTAACGGTAAAAACGTTCTAAATTTTCTAAAAAGGTTAATATAAAACAAAAATTTAGACGAGTAACAACATAATGTAAACCTGCGCACAGATTTGGCAAGAAACCAGGAAGACACGAGCAATATCCAAGTACGTGGTTACATGTGCCATTGCAGCCTACAGAACACTTTGACATACACATTGTTCCATATTGACCTTTAGGACATTCTGTAATTATAAGACATGCTTTTAAACAAAATATTCAATGAATCAAATATAACCTGAAACACAGAAGAAGCAAGGTATATAAACTGTGTTCATTTTCTTAATTTATTGGTGTATGTATTATATATATATATATATAGAGAGAGAGCTGTGAAAGACTCGATGTACACTCTGACCATCCACTGCAGTTTGATACATCACTAGTCGTGATATAACTTTCAACACGGTTAGATCAGCAAGAGATAGGAAAGAGAGAGAGAGAGATAGATAGATAGACAGAGAGATAGAGAGTTGTTAACGAATGGCTTAACTTGTACCCCCTTTAAACAAAGCTCAGCAATAGAAATAAATTGCATTAAAAGTACCATCCCGTAATTATGTCTGCAAAACATGGAAAGTATACGTCAGGCACATTACGTGCTTCAACCATTTCAACATTAGTTTCCCTTCATAAGATATTGAACAACCGTTTAAGCATTGAGAAGAACTAATGCAACATCATTTACTGCGTTGACACCAAAACGCATGATGCAAATTACAATGCCGTGGAGCGTCTTCACAATACGAATGGGAAATTTACCTTAAAAAAACAGTGGCACATTTTCACGTAATCCCTACTTTGTCACGGTAAATTGATGGGTTTTTAGTGAATGTTCATTACGGGGTATTGGGAGATTGTATCCACATGTTGACTAAGTACTAATAGTCATGTTTGATTTCCATTGGGTGTGGTGGAAATTCAAATTAAAGCGAAGATGAAGGTTGAATCTGTAATCATACACACAATTATCATACAAAATAAACACACGCTAGAAAGGCCATATAGTTCACATAAACGATCCTCATTAAACCAACAGAAAAAAACAGTTATTTGATCTCCTGCTTGTGACACATAAGGAGAACTGCTGCTTGTGACACATAAGGAGATCTGCTGCTTGCGACACATAAGGAGATCTGCTGCTTGTGACACATAGGGAGATCTGCTGCTTGTGACACATAAGGAGATCTGCTGCTTGTGACACATAAGGAGATCTGCTGCTTGTGACACATAAGGAGATCTGCTGCTTGTGACACATAAGGAGATCTGCTGGTTGTGACACATAAGGAGATCTGCTGCTTGTGACACATACGGAGATCTGCTGCTTGTGACACATAGGGAGATCTGCTGCGTGTGGAGTATAGGGAGATCTGCTGCATGTGGAGTATAGGGAGATCTGCTGCGTGTGGAGTATAGGGAGATCTACTGCGTGTGGAGTATAGGGAGATCTACTGCGTGTGGAGTATACAGAGATCTGCTGCGTGTTGAGTATAGGGAGATCTGCTGCTTGTGGAGTATAGGGAGATCTACTGCGTGTGGAGTATAGGGAGATCTACTGCGTGTGGAGTATACAGAGATCTGCTGCGTGTTGAGTATAGGGAGATCTGCTGCTTGTGGAGTATACAGAGATCTGCTGCGTGTTGAGTATAGGGAGATCTGCTGCTTGTGGAGTATACAGAGATCTGCTGCGTGTTGAGTATAGGGAGATCTACTGCGTGTGGAGTATACAGAGATCTGCTGCGTGTTGAGTATAGGGAGATCTGCTGCTTGTGGAGTATAGGGAGATCTGCTGCGTGTAGAGTATAGGGAGATCTACTTCGTGTGGAGTATACAGAGATCTGCTGCGTGTTGAGTATAGGGAGATCTGCTGCTTGTGGAGTATAGGGAGTTCTGATGCGTGTTTAGGGAGATCTGATGCGAGTATAGGGAGATCACCGCGAAACACCGCATACAGACATACACCCACACACCGCACACACATACACACCGCACGCACACACAGACACACCGCACGCACATACACCGAATACACACATGCACACACCGCGAAACACCGCGTACAGACATACACCCACACACCGCACACACATACACACCGCACACACACACAGACACACCGCACGCACATACACCGAATACACACATGCACACACCGAACACACACATACCGCACACACATACACCGCACACACCGCACACACACCACACCAATACACACCCACCACACACACAGCGCATGCACACACATGCACACACACATGAACCGCACACACACTGCACACACAGACATCGCACGCACACATCGCACACACACACACCACACACACATACACACTACGCGCACACAAACACCGCACATACACACCGCATCCGAACAGACTCACCGCACACACACACCGCACACACACATACACACACACACCGCACACACACAAGGCGCGCACACATACGCACGCCCACACATCTCACGCACGCCTGCACGCCCATACACACACGCACAATACAACTTACCAATGTTGCACTTATCACCGGTATAGCCAGGTATACACTTTAAGCAGTTCCCAGTACTGTATTCACATAATCCCGATAGACAATTTTCATTGCAATAGAATGCACATTCGAACCCATATCTTCCAACTGGGCAACCTGGAGCACATACACCAGTTTGAAAATTGCATACTTCTGTTTTATTGCATGCGCATTGCAGGTGACACAGCAGACCATACGTTCCTTTTGGACATATGTAATCTGGATAATATTATACTTTTATGTTTAGAAGATTCGTAACGTTAACGAAACATCACATCAAATATAAGTAAATGTGAAAAGCAATAGTAATGTCAGTTTACAAGTCATGACATATCACGGTTTCATGAAATTATTTAATTCAAATTGTATTTTGGGTACAATACCGGTAGACTGGGACTATAATCAAAATGTTTTAATGTCCTAATAAGTTATGCGCGGATGTGAAAATTGTGTTTAACTATATGGCGTCACTGACTGCCAGATGAGTTGTCTATCATCATCATCATCATCAAGTGCCGTCTATGCAACGAAGGATGGCTACAGCAGACCCCCACCTTCTCATGTCTCTGTAACATGTCCATCTTGTGCTGTTACTATCCCACTTGTATCGCTGACTTCATCTTGCTCGCCTCCATTAGACTGTGCCCCCCAAGTAAGGTCTCCAATTAGGTTTCATGTCTTTTAATGTATCCAACAAATGTTATCTGCTCGCTATTTATTTCCTTTAATAATAATTTCATATTAATTGTTGTTAGAAGCTCTTTGTATTCTACTCATTCCATGTTTTTCTCACTATTCACTATATACACATCTCAAAGTCATCGATCATGTCTTTCCATTGTTTGTTTATTGTCCATGTTTCTGAGCCATACATTAATATAAATTGACGTATCCGTTTATAATTCTCATTCTTAGCTTGTTTGTAATTTGTTTCGATGTTAATATTTTCCTGTCATTGAAGGCACTTTAGCAATTCATATTCTTTTAACTTTTCTTTCACTGCCGCCATATGTCATTATGTGTCCAAGATATTGATAATGTTCTACTTATAACTTCTCCTCGTGTATTTTTGTGTTTAACACCTGTTCTACGGAGACGTTGCTGATTGTCGTTGCATTTTTTTTTTTAATACACCGTTCTATATACAAAACGCTAACATGATAGTAGATTGTGTTGAGTTTATTTGCGACCACTAAAAATGTAGTGGGTACTGCTGCAGGATGCAAAGATGTACGTGCCACCCAATAAGAGCCTATCGTATATACAAGTCACCCGCAGAGAGAGCCCAGCCATACACACCTTCGAAAAAATTTTCCATCTCCAACCACTGATGTCCAACCACAGATGTCCAATCACTGATTTCCAACCACTGATGCCCAACCACTTATGTCCAACCACTGATTTCCAACCACTGATGTCCAACCACTGATGCCCAATCACTGATGTCCAACCACTGATGTCCAAACACTGATGTCCACCCACTGATGCCCAACCACTGATGTCCAACCACTGATGTCCAACCACTGATGTAAAAACCACTGATGCCCAACCACTGATGCCCAACCACTGATGTCCAACAACTGATGTCCAACCACTGATTTCCAACCACTGATGTCCAACCACTGATGCCCAATCACTGATGTCCAACCACTGATGTCCAAACACTGATGTCCACCCACTGATGCCCAACCACTGATGTCCAACCACTGATGTCCAACCACTGATGTAAAAACCACTGATGCCCAACCACTGATGCCCAACCACTGATGTCCAACCACTGATGTCCAACCACTGATTTCCAACCACTGATGTCCAACCACTGATGCCCAATCACTGATGTCCAACCACTGATGTCCAAACACTGATGTCCACCCACTGATGCCCAACCACTGATGTCCAACCACTGATGTCCAACCACTGATGTAAAAACCACTGATGCCCAACCACTGATGCCCAACCACTGATGTCCAACCACTGATGTCCAACCTCTGATGCCCAATCACAGAGGTCCAACCACTTATGCCCAACCACTGATGCCCAACCACTGATGTCCAACCAATGATGCTCAACCACTGATGTCCAACCTCTGATGTGTAATTATAGATAATGATAATAATTGCAGAAAATTACTCCTTGACAATTAGTTATATTTGCTTTCCGCAACAAAAATGTTCCGACTACCGGTACTGCAATAATTCTTGTTCTGACTATTCACGTTGAGCTGAACAGTTAATGGAACAGAAGAAGCGGTTGGAACAAATAAAAGATAGGTTGATAATAATACTGAGTGAACATGATTAAGATTATCCAGATTAAGATTCATTGTCTAATTGTTCTTCTGATGTTTTCAGTGTGGCATCTCAACTTTCCCTACGTCACAGTGTTTCGTAACGACTAAGATACTATAACAACATGGGCAGACAGTCAAGATTTCTAGGCCACAGGGCCTAAGACTATCAGGATGGCGTATATAAGTGTACAAGGAACAAACATCAAGCACGAACAGACGGTCATACGACTACTGGATATAAGAAAATAAAGGTTAATTGCATGTTTTGGTGTCTTTTTAGAATCAAAGCAGTTGCTAGACTACGGGTTAGAAAATACTTTCAAGAAAGCCTTATATGCGCTCAGATGGACATGAACTAGCAGAGAACATAGCTCTTCCACAATTATATTACTTGTGAATATTGTCTCTTCTTGCTTTTGTCAAATCTGAGCTCGTATGTACTAAATTGATAGATGTCACGGTTTTCAAGTGTGTATTGTGTCAGATAATCTAGGATACACGCCATACTATGCAGTAACTTGAATTACACAGGTATCTGGATGTTTTGTTCATTTAAAGGGTCAGCAATAGGAGTGCGAGTCTGGTTGTTGATGCTACACATACGTTTGCAGAATCGGTATGCGACCCTCCTACAAGTGACATCTATGTACGCTGTAGTGCAAAAATAATAGATGATGGCATGTATGACGTTGCTGGGCACACAAAAAAAGTTTTCTTCAATAATGAAAGTGGTTGTAGTGAATGTGACAGAGCGCCTATGTGTGACATATCTACAAATGTAGCATATACTAATTTCACAACTGACGATATCAAAATGACCAGGTACGTAAGACTTGATATTACTCCCGACAAATATATCCCTTATACTTTTGTCACGACTGTAAGCAAAGAAAGGGTAATGGGTAGCAGAACAATATCACACGTTTTGGGAACCTACTGAATAAGAGGAAGGTGTCTGATAGGACAGCTGAGCTATAGGCGTGGAAAGTGAGCACATATTTTGACCTGGTTCCCGGAGTAAGATAGGCGAGTTTTCCCTAGGTTGCCATAAGGGGAGAGGATATACACTAGAAGCAAAAACCACACCTCGTGACCTGGTCATGGTACAGACGACAATGGAAGAATACACCCATCGCATGAGCTTAATCATGTCATACAGAACTCATCTCAGACTTCATGGATAGTGTATTTCAATCGTTAGTTGAATAAATTCCGAAGTTCATGTCCGATGCTAACCATAACTTGCCTGTCTTGGTCTTCATTTTTCTGTCTACCAGCTCAAAAGCACATTCTCTTCCTACTTGATGTCTGCTTATTTACATTACACCTCCATGCAACAATGGAAAGTTCTCAAATTCAAGCGGTAATCGTTGTCAATCATCCCCGTGATTCTATATTTACATCTACTCTCAACAGTCTTGCTGAGAATGTATATTTTTCGAAATGTCTTTGATTTTGATTGCCACTTCTTTGATCAAATACGAGGTGAAGTTGTGGCCACTACGATGGCGTCCACGGTGACTGCAGTTTTATTGGATAACATAAACACCAGATATATTACTCCACTGTGGGCCTTACCAGTGGTAACCCATTAATACATCGATGATGGAATATAAATCACAAAGGTGTCGGAAACTGATCTGTCAGACTTTATACGGTTCATCGATAACCTTTATACAAACCAAATTTGCACGTCCACGATCTCTACCTCCAATGTGAAATAGCCGTTAGTATCATATCCTCATGTCATAGCATACAAGTACACTACGAACCAACAGATGAACATAGCTTGCTCCTCCAAACTTCATGTAATGCTTCTAGTCCCCATTTACTGACATTATTTATACTTCTTCGCCTATGACGTCTGTGTAGTTTAGAAAACATATTTGTGGAAATCCATGTAGTGATAGAATTATTCCTCTGCTGCCTATACAAGGGACATGGTCCTCAAGTCCACCACATTTCTAGTGTTTATCATAGAGGCACTTCATAGAGGCACAGAGGACGTGACAATATGTTTTACTTGAACATTTGGTTGCATGCCTGGAGCAATATAGAAGTTCAGTATACCAGTAGTCAATAGTTGGTGGGGAATCGGCACAGTGAAATCTATCTTGGTTGCAGTGGCTCGGAGAAGTGCATAGTTCGAAGTCTACCTTCCTGGTGGTGTGATATATTTGCTCTGGCTTTCGCCCGGTGTGAGCCGAAAATCTCCACAGACATCCCCACGATATAATGGAATTTTAATTTCATTGGATCAAAGGGCATGTGCACACGGAACGCTGGATCAGCAATCAAACAACAATGAAGTTTCTAATGCTTGTCCCAGAATGCCATCTGTGTCATTATCTGCAAGGTTACATCATGACACACATACGTGAAACTGGTAGGATGCAAGAAGACCAATCATATGAACATCTTTATATCAGCAAAATCCACACCGGTACTCATGTTGCTGACCACTTAAATGACAGGGGCCATCGGGTAGGGTGTGATGCTCATGGGACTGCATTTAATGTTTTCTTTAACATGATCGGAATCGACACGAGTCTGACAATGTTTACATTTATCAATTTGGCACTATAGATGTATTTACGATCAATGTTCGTCTTTTCTTAAATAAGAATATAAATATAGTTGTTCTTAGTTGTCGTATTTTGTTGAGAATGTGTTATTGATAAATGACTTATGGTCGAACCATCCAATGTGTGTTTAATATGTGTGTTATAATCGATTTTCATTACTTTATTACCGTGTTTAGGTAGGCCCTAAACACACAAACACCACGCACATATATAATAACCTAAATATCTAAAACAAAACTACTGCGCAACTCGATATATACATACGTGTGTTTGAGCATGTCTTTCTCGAACAAATACCTTTCAAAAGAACTAATTAGGCTTTCATTCGTGCCGTTTTATATCATTGTCGTCATGATAATTGTGTATTATGTATATACTTGGAAATGCCCTGGCTATTTTTGATATACGATTTAAGTTTTTCAAATAGTGACCACCGGAATAAACGATAACAATCAAGAAAAGTAACGAATGAAAGCCTAATTAATTCAGCGATAAGGTCATATATTAGTATGACGTTCTCGGTTTGATTGTGTTTACCTCCAAAAGCTTCCACTTCACACACATGTAGGATACGTTGTTCGTACTCATTCATCCACTGCTGCTGGATGTACACACTCGTGATGGGTGCCCTCGAGTGGATATTTAATTCTTGCACATCGATGTTTCTCTGCCCTCTGAGGACGACATCTTGTGTACCATTGATGGTGTACGTAATGAAATAGAAGTTGTCGAGTCTGAATCTCACCTCTGTAGTTAATATACAGAAAAAATAGTATACATTTAGCTGATTACATATTTATAAATCAGGAGTTCTCAACCAGTTGTTGGTGATCACCGTGGTTCTATTGTAATAACTGGTGGTGCCCGCGACATTAGACTTAGAAAGAGAGTGGTCTCGAGCACAAGTGATGATGTGTTACCATTACAAATCAAACATTTTTGTGCAAACCACAACATATTTTGTTAATATCAACGAATACGGGCGTACATAATATAAGATGGGTGTGCGGTGTAAAGAATAATATCATATGGACAGTTGTCACGTTCAAATGTTCTTTTTTTTTTCTTTTGTGGCTCATTCATTTTAAATACTGATATTCTGCAAAACGTGAAAATGGCAACATTGATATGTCATATTTATAAATATATGATGTGTTTGTTCCAAACATGTGCTATGATGCTTGCACATTCAGTAGTTCATGTTGGCGGTGCATGGCGTGCGCAACGATTGAGATCAATGTTCCAGCTAAGCTGCGCAACCCTGTGATAGAGCACACATTTTTCTCCCATGGCGCACATAGTTTGTTTGATTCACAAGACCAAGAACATTGGTTGAGAACCACTGGTATATACTATAGAGGAATTGTTATTTTTTTGTGTTTTTTTTAAATCATCCTTTTGCGTATTACTACTTATTTTTGTACTTTTACACTAATTACACGTTGCATGTGCAGTTCGGAGATAGAGAAGACCTTATCAACATTTTGCAATATAAAAGTGATAATGTCACTTATAAATAGTTACTGTATCCTGAAACCTGGGACGTAACTAAAGACAGCATAGCAACTTATGGAATATAGTTCACAGGAGGAATGTCTAAGAAGACACAACAACACACTGTGGTACACGACGGTATGTGATTATTTGCACATATTTTGGAAGACTATATGTTGCTCACAGTGTTATTGATTTGTCGCATTCATCATCGCCATTGGTCGTAAATTGTATATCGATGTGTGCAATAATATTCCTGGACAGATGGAAAGGTGCCAGTTTCTAATATTGCTACTATTATACGATGTATAAAAGTTCCCAAATACAACTATTGTAAAGTGTATGACAGTTCTCAATTACAACTATCGTAAAGTGTAAAGAGAAAAGCCATCCTAAAAACCAGATCATGTGACAGGGTAGAATGGAAATTATCCTAAATTGGCAATTTGTCTCGATTGTAGAAGGCATTATTACACATCACGTTTGTGCTGATACGGCAGCTCGCACCGTTTGTTGATTTATTATGAATGATGTCAGCTGACGTATTATCTCCAGAACGTTGTCTTCCCAATGAACACCCTGAACCATTTTCTGTCTTGGGCGATGCGATGCGGCTTGCATTTTCCAACGACGCGTTAATGTTGTTATTAATGTCGTCAGTCCATCGTCTTCTTAGTCTACCTTTCCTACTTTGTCCAGGTGCTCTGCCCTTCATTATTTGTCTTTTATTTAATAAGTGTCTCTCTGTATATGACCAAACACGTGTAGCTTTCTTTTTGTTATTGTGTTTAATAACCAACACTCTGGAATCGTCAATGTCTTTATAATATATGAGTTTCTCTTTTTTTCCTTCCATGATATTCTAAATGTTCTTCTGTAGCTTTTCATCTTTAAGGCGTTGATCTTCTTTGCCGCTGTTTTATTTAGGGTCCATGTTTCACAGACATATGTTGCAACCAGAAAAATAAAAGTTCGTAGCATTATCAGTTTCGTTTCTATTTTGATGTTTTTCCATATGTTTTTCAACTGTGTTATTCTAAATATATTTCTGATATTATTCAAACACAATAGCCAGCGAGAGACAAAGAGAGGGAGGGAAAGATATGTATGATATCTTCATATATGAACATCACACGTTCTCTATATTTCAACTTAGGGGGTTATACTGTGGAGATGTATATCTACATAATAATCCTTAACTGATTTCAGACTCGTATCGAGAGATGATAGTTATGGGTTAAGTCATAGAAAATTGGCATAGACTGAGGGCATAACGAGAGAATTCTTACAGTGGAAGGCATTAATCGACTAATGGCATTCTCAAGTCGTGCATGACCCAACCATTAATGATCTGATCCACTATAGTATGTCTCATCAATTGATACAATGCGCAAAGACACAATCTGAAGCAGACGTTGCAATGAATTGTACCATGCAATGGCACGAATAATATAAACTTACTTAACGCTTCGGCTTTGCAATTATGATGTCATAACCATATGTATATGACATTCTGCAGTCATCAATGATATAGACGAGGTGACAATAGTTTATGTTATCTATGCTGAATTCAGCAACGTTTATGTGTGTTATAATGAATTTCAGAATGCATGAGTAGTTATATACGCATGACTTGATGCATATTGCTCACCAATGCTCACCATTTAGATGGCTCAAAGAAGAAAGTATTGGTGAGCTGCTCACCATTGCTCACCATTGCTCACCATTGCTCACCATTTAGATGGTTCAAATAAGAAAGTATTGTTAGCAACACACCAACACACCAGATTGTCAGCCAGTAGGATGGGGCGGCGCGAGATACCCCACCCCGGCCCGATCGGTACCCCCCACCGGTGGTGGGGGGCGCGCGGATCCCGGTTCTTCCACTGAAACTTTTCCAGTGTTTTTAGGTACAAGGTGATACATCAAGGTCAATATCAGTGAAGATTTTAACCTGTGATTCACCTTTAGACTGATAAGCCAAGATAAAGAAAATGACACATACATCAGCTGAACTTTTGTCGACCTCAACATTCTAATTAAGAAACTTTTCCACACCAGAAATTTTGTCTCGTTCAGATTAGTGGACTATCGCACCACATTTAAACCAGGCGTTGTATTGGTTTATTTATAAAACATGCGTGTGTGGTGTCTAATGAATGGGCGTGAAATGGTATTTCCATAGAAACTTTTCCACACCAGAAATTTTGTTTCGTTCAGATTAGTGGACTATCGCACCCACATTTAAACCAGGCGTTGTATTGGTTTATTTATAAAACATGCGTGTGTGGTGTCTAATGAATGGCCGTGAAATGGTATTTCCATATAAATTAAACCAAGAAACAAACAATTCAACACGTTCAACGAAATATATGAAGAACCCGTTTAAATATATGCCTATGTAGCAAGCTTTATATAAATACACATTGAAAATAAAACTACCAAATCTATTTAACTTTAGCTGGTAGCATAACGATGGACTAGGCCAGGTAAGCCAAACATCTGCAAACCATTAAAACCCTCTGTATCGCAATTTAGTCCGTGGTCAGTACACGGAAGCCCAGCGGGTGCCAATTAACCAGATAAGCACGCTCACACTGAAAGTGGGCGCGCGTTTCTTTAAAACGAAAGTTAAGACTATTTTCTCTCTCTCTCTCTCTTTCTCTCTTTACATATGTGACACTTTATAAGCAGAGAAAGTTTTCTGTTACTTATACAGCTTTTTTTTTTGTTTTTGTATTTAGAAACATATTTTTGTTAAAAAGCATATTATTAGTAATATTATAAATTATTATAATATAAAAATATTTATTCGTATAATCACGTGTATTTTGAGATATTTGAACCTAGGAAAGAAAACATTCTTCTTCTGCTGGTGTAATCAAAGGTTCTTCCCTTGTGTGATTATATTCAAGCGGGGTCTCACATTGTAAAACATGAAGGAGGCTTTTAATGTTTTATATCTATTATGTTGAGTTATTTGTTTAACAATGACAATTGATAATACGCATTTGAGATATTTGAACCTAGGAAAGAAAACATTCTTCTTCTGCTGGTGTAATCAAAGGTTCTTCCCTTGTGTGATTATATTCAAGCGGGGTCTCACATTGTAAAACATGAAGGGGGCTTTTAATGTTTTATATCTATTATGTTGAGTTATTTGTTTAACAATGACAATTGATAATACGCATTTGAGATATTTGAACCTAGGAAAGAAAATACTCTTCTTCTGCTGGTGTAATCAAAGGTTCTTCCCTTGTGTTGTTATATTCAAGCGGGGTCTCACATTGTAAAACATGAAGGGGGCTTTTAATGTTTTATATCTATTATGTTGAGTTATTTGTTTAACAATGACAATTGATAATACGCATTTGAGATATTTGAACCTAGGAAAGAAAATACTCTTCTTCTGCTGGTGTAATCAAAGGGTCTTCCCTTGTGTTGTTATATTCAAGCGGGGTCTCACATTGTAAAACATGAAGGGGGCTTTTAATGTTTTATATCTATTATGTTGAGTTATTTGTTTAACAATGACAATTGATAATACACATAATATGAGACATGGCTAAGAAGAGTGTACCAACTGATCTGTAAATGCGCTGAAGCATCCGAAGTGCTTAAACGCCGGTTCATGGCACTTGAAAAAACAGCTAAATCAGCAGTATTTGTTATCTTGCCTGTATCATGAACCGCGTCGGTGAATCATCAGCCCTAGCTTGACCGTGTCATGAACGCAGCAGAAGCGTCAGTAACGCACGTGCACCCATAATCACCATAAACTGTTACCCCGACCTGGTTATGGTGTGCACAAGCTAACCTAGCACAACAGCTAGTTGTACCTAGTTAAAACTGGTTTTATCTAGTTATTTCCGAAATAGACAAGCCTGTAACAAAATTTTTTTGCTGATTCAGCATTCGGCGCACTATAAATACCAGTGATTCTGAAATTATCCGCACTCTAAAAACCACATTCCGACTGATAACAGCGCAGTGTGTCAGACTTTTGAACCTCAGATAAACAGTGTTTATATTCCAAGAAAATGGTGAGTTATATGTTTTAGTATGTATTAGTTTGAGTACATTTTGATCTTTATGTTATCGTCTTTTATATTGTATATGCTATATGTTACCCATGTATATATATATATATATATATATATATATACATACAGGGTTACATATACTGTGTGTGTGTGTGTGTGTGTGTGTGTGTGTGTGTGTGTGTAATATATGCCTACACGTCTGGTTTAGGTCTATGGCATGTCTCAATGTGTACTATTATATACGTCTGGTATGCCTAGTGTATACATATCATAGGTGTTATAATTAACTACTATAAAAATTAATAATAGGCATTCATTAATTATGTATCTATTAATTTATTTGTTATATAATATATAAATGATACAATATCTTATATAAATAATATAATATATAAAAAAAAATATTAATTAGTGTTCATTAAATTATTAAACACATAGTTATTATTATATATGTATGTATATAATACATATACACTATAATTATATATTTTTAATATTATGTAAATCCCAATCCCAATGTTATACAATCTATAATCTATGAGTTTTATTTATCTATGGTGTAAAGTCGTTATGGATGTCTGACAATCTGTATTCTGGTCTTCCACAGGCCACTATCATTCCAGCTAGATTTGTTTGTACTGTTTGTAATAAAGTTTTCTCACGAAACACCAATCTTAAACGACATGTGGCTAGTTCACACAATGGAAAACGCTACCCATGCCCAAGGTGTACACAAATGTACGCGTACCCGGCAGCTGTAACGCGCCATATTAAACATGCTCACATCAGTGAAGTTATTGCCACGCCTGTGGCAACACAAATGCTTTGTGAACACTCGGGGCTGATGTCTGATCTACAGGCCACCGATACAATAACAACAGCAATGATTGATACGGTGAAGACTATACCAACAACGGGACTGTCGCAAACCACAGAGACAACACCTGCTGTGATTTCCAAAAAACGACATGTAGAAACAGAGGGTGGGCCGGCTAAAAAACATAAATTGGATGATCTCGTCATGCTACCGACTGATATACAACAACTTTACAGAGACAATTGGGATACCATAAAAACGCATTCGCGCATACTTACAAAGATGGCACATTATACAATTTTTCATTCACCCACAGAACCACACATAAACAACTGGCACGATACACTAATAACAATACACAACGCTCAACCTACACGCTACAAGATTAGTTTAACAAAACATATCATTCTCCGCCACAAGGAGACCCTAGAACCTCGCTTTTTTCATGGTTCCACCAATAACGCCTCGGTGCTGGAGAGTCCTGTGATTATAAACAACCGATCGGACATGGATAGATTTATTAGCACTGTAAATGAACTCGACTCTACTAAAGTCGGTCTTAGTGTGCGACCCGACACCAAGTATGAATTAGAGAATATCTGTGCCACCGAATTTTATCTTTATTTTCTATCTAAACATACGTTAGGCTGTTCTTTAGATACACTGCCCCCACATATAAAAAATAATAGGGCTATTAATATATTACAAAACAACATACCATCAGGCACACCTTATCACGACAATCTCTGTTTTTTTCGTTGTTTAGCTCTCCATCACAAACACAACATTAGAGCACTCAACATTCCAACACAGAGTTTATTAAGTGACTGGTACACATACCAAGACATAGAACCACAGACCGTTTTTTCTGGTGTAACACTTGACATCCTTCCAAGCTTAGAAGACTGTTACCAGCTCAATATTGACGTATACGAATTTGACGAGATGAATGTCCTGGTGCCCATAGTACGCAGCGGTAGCACATTTCCTAATATTATGTACCTCCTACAACATAAAGAGCACTTTATGCACATCAGTAATATTGACGAAGCTAGCCACTCCTTCGGATGCCCCAAATGTGGGAAAGTCTGGAAAGACAACTTTATGCTCACCCGTCACGAGAAAACATGTAAAGGTGGTATCAGCACGGGGGTCTACCCAGGTGGAGTCTACATCCCATACGACACTGTCTTTGAAGAGCTGGCAAAAATTCTACAACTCGAGTTGGTAGATACGGGTTATATCTATCCTTACAGGGCTACATTTGACTTCGAATGCTATTTTGACTCGTCTGATTGTGCTGCAAAGTCAACGAGTAACACGACCTACATAGCAAAACACATCCCCATGTCGTGTTCTGTAGCGTCCAATGTCCCTGATAAGAAAGACCCAGTCTGTTTCGTCAGCACAGGAGATCCTCAGAAACTGATCAATAGTGTGCTGAAGTATTTAGTGGAAATCGCTGATGCCGCTGGAAAACGCTTAAAAGAACGTTTTGCCGATCATCTCAAGGTCTTGCGTGATGGTGAGCATTTTTTAGAGTTGTGTAGACTCGAGGGGTATCTCGCGCAACTGCCTGTGATTGGGTTTAATTCGAGGAAATATGATGTTAATTTGATTAAACCATATTTCGCCCGGTATTTTTTAAAAAACCCCGGTGAAGATGGGGCCTTCGACTTCGCTGTCAAGCGAAATAATAATTGTATGTGCATATCCACGGAAAAATTAAAGTTTTTGGATATTGTCAATTACCTTGCACCAGGTTTTAGTTACAGTAAGTATTTAGCAGCTTACAAGGTAGTCGAACAGAAAGGTTTTTTCTGTTACGAGTATGTAACAGACCTGGCGCAGTTGAAGGAACCCTGTTTACCTCCACACGCGGCCTTCTACTCAAAACTTAAAAATTCCAACATTTCTGTTGAAAAATATGCGTACTGCCAAAAAATCTGGCGGGAACATAAAATGACGAAATTGCAGGATTTTCTCGAGTGGTACAACAACAAAGATGTCGCTCCTATGCTGAAGGCCCTATCCAGCCAGGTTAAATTCTATGCTGCGATTGGGATTGATATGTTTAAGGACGCAATCTCTGTTCCGGGTATCACCCTCAGGTACCTTTTCAAAACCCTACCACGTGGTATAGTCTTTACGTTATGCGCCAAGTATGAAAAAGACCTACACAACATCATACGTCACAACATCACCGGTGGCCCGTCTATTATTTTTCATCGACACCATGAGGTGGATAAAACCAACATCCGCGGTGGTAAGGTGGTTAAGAGCATTAAGGGGTATGACGCCAATGCTCTTTATTTGTGGGCATTAATGCAGAAGATGCCCACAGATTTTACAATCACCCGAACACACGATGATGGTTTTAAACAGCACAGGCGAAATCTGTACACCATTCAATGTAGGGAGTGGCTAGCTTGGATGGCTCACACGAGAAACACAGAACTTATCACCCAATTCAACGGTAAGGAACACCGTGTTGGTGATGCTCATATTCCAGTGGATGGTTATTGTACTATGACACGCACGGCCTTTCAATTTCATGGTTGCATGTTCCACGGGCATCCCAACTGTCCAATCACCAAAGACCATGTCATCAATCCGGTCAACAAAAAACCGCTTGCTGATTTGTATTTGGCTACATGTAGAACCAGTCAAACGATAGCTAACGCGTGTGGTGGTGGTATTGTCGAGTGTTGGGAATGTGAGTGGCAGGCATTAAAAAAGACGGAGAAACGTGTCAGAGACTTTCTAGCAACAGCATTTACGAGGCAAAAACCATCCTACGCTAAATACACGAGACCCACACAAACCCAAATTATTGCAGCTGTTGTTGATGGTTCGTGTTTTGGGCTTGTTGAATGTGATATTCATGTCCCAGAGGCTTTGAAAGCGTATTTTTCGGAGATGACACCCATCTTTAAAAATATTGAGGTCAGTCGGGCAGATATTGGCCCACTGATGGAGAAATACGCAAATGATAACAAGCTATTGACCACACCTCGTTGAACACTTATTGGGAGCTATATTGGTAACAAAATCCTGTTGGCCACACCCTTGCTAAAGTGGTATCTGGCTCATGGTCTAGTGGTTACATACATCTATCAGGTTATAGAGTATGAACCGGTAGCATGTTTCAGCCAGTTTGGTGATACTGTTACTAGAGCTCGTCGTAAGGGTGATCTCTCCCCAGCCGCTTCTATTACAAGTGATACTATGAAATTACTTGGGAATGCGGCTTATGGAAAAACACTCACCAATAAAGCTAAACATGCTAAAGTGGTGTATGTGGCCCCTACAGCGACCGACAAGTTGGTCAATAGCCCTTACTTTAGGAAGATGGTCGAGGTTGGGCCTGATCTATACGAGGTTGAGTCACGGTATCAGCACACGAAGTGGGATTTACCCATCCAGATTGGTTTTTTCGTGTACCAATATGCCAAGCTTAGGATGCTTGAGTTTTACTATGACTTCCTCGATAGATTCGTGGACAGGGGTGATTTTGAGGTGACAGAGATGGATACGGACTCTCTCTATTTAGCCCTATCTGCGGACAGTCTACATGACGTCATTAAGCCTAGCATGAGGGCCGAATATCGACGAGTCTACGATCAGTGGTTCCCTAGGGAAACCTGTCATCCTCATATAGACCTCTTACTCGACCCACCTAAAGACTGCCCCCAATGCATCGAGGCTAGGCTATTCGATAAGCGAAAGCCAGGTCTATTCAAGCTCGAATATGCTGGTATAGGGATGATCTCACTATGCAGCAAGACATATCACTGCTTTGGGCCCTACGACAAGACATCGACAAAGGGTCTAAGTAAGATCCAAAACAAATTTGACGCAAAGACATTTTCCGACGTCCTGACAACCAGACAAAGTAGTGGGGGTAAAAATCTGGGTTTTAAAACGACAGGGACAGCTGTGTACACATACGAACAACATAGGGCATCACTTTCATACTTTTACATAAAACGACAGGTGCAAGCAGATAATGTCTCAACTACACCCCTCTCTATATAACGAGCCTTTTACTCATACTTGGTGTCGGGTTTTTTGTGTGTATAATATCATAATGTATTGGTTTATCTGTAAAAATATGGACGCTCTTTTCATAATTTTGTGATCTTTAGAAATGTTTATGTATTTATGGTCTTTATGCAAATGTACATTTTCTATTTGATAAATTTATGCTGTATAAATGATATACACTCGAAATGTATTATGAAAATACATACCCATTTTTCATAATTGTATAACTTAGTACGTCACAAAATATAAAAAAAGTACGTAAATAAAAGTATTTCATATGTTTACCCCTTTTTGTTTGTTTTATATTTGTGTGTTTTAAATGTATATGTCTCGCGAGTCTAACACCCAACACTTAATGGATTCTTGTCTGTTTTCTGACCCATAAACCACGCTACCCAACCTGCCCTGTATCTGACCACTGGTGTAACCCGCCTCTGGGTCAGTCGATCTGATTTTATCTGAATTTCTTGACCTGTGGATAACGTCTGAGTTCTTGACCTGGGGATAACCTGGGCCCTCTTGTGTGAGAGATGATTCTTTGTAACAAGTTAATGAAACACACAGTACAGACAGCACGTAAACGAGAACTTGAAAATACTTGACAACAAATTGTTTCAGAGATATAAAAAAAAATATTTATTCATGAATCGTGTACATTTTTCAAAATAAATAAGAAAAAAGAATGTTCACTGTATAATTCACTGTTGATAAAGCGGTACCAAAACAGGTTGTGTTCTTTGTCTCTTGGTTGGTTTGGGTTTGTTGATTTTCTTTTCTGGGGCTGATACCGATGGTTCAGGTACATAGACAGGTTCGTAATCAGGTGTGAGATACATCTCTAGGTTACCACAACCATATGGGAATGAATCGTCATAGGTGTTTGAAACTGGAGCAGATGAATCAATGTACGTGTTTGAAACTGCAACTGATGAATCGTCATATGTATTTGTAACTGGAGCATTTGAAGTTTGCTTTGTAGGAAAAACACTGGAAATTCTATCAAATTCATTCAGAATAACATCACGTAGTTCTACTAGATCGACAAAGTCTTGTCGACTCATCGTGATACCTGTTTTGGTAGGATACTTTATTAGTGTTTCACCATAGTATCTGCGAATCTGAATAAGAGGTTTCTTGAAGGATGAATCCTTCTGCATTAACACCATCACCTAATGGTTTAATCATATCGTTTGTTCTGGAAAAGTATGTAACTGGTGAAGCCATCTTCTTGATACAACTGGACTTGGAAATATCACTTCTAGACTGGTAGTGCGATGTGAGGTTTATATCAAGTGAACTTCTTATTTATACACACAGCGGCGGCCTGAGCACCCCACGCGCGCGCGGCGGCCGGGTTCCCGATTGGTCGCGCTTGTGCCATGACTCATGGATGACCCCACGCCAGTATGACGTTTCTAGGTCACAGGTGCTGCCAGATTTGATTAATGACTCATGGCGTGGGTACGCTGTGGTATCTAGGTCACAGATGTTGTACTCGTGACTTTTGTTTGACGTGGTTCCAGACTAGGGCGTATACAAGCTTATCATTTTTCCACTGTTTGACCGTGAAAGGTCGCAACACACATGCCATTGACGCACCGCGTGCTTTTAACATTAAGAAATACACAACGTATAAGCCACAAGTAGAACTCAACAAATCTTGTAGTACTCTCGGGTTGTAAACATAAGGTCTATTTGAATTTCTTTCTAGAAATTTGATAATCTCTGAATGTCTGGGTGGCAGGCCAAACGAATCAAAATATGTAAATGTTCCAACACCATCGTAATAAATTGCCAACCAATGGGATCCGGGTCTATAACTGGGGTCTGTATTGACAACAAAAGCAGCTGTCAGAGTTGGGTCAATGTATCTCGGTAACTTATCCACTGGTACGACTCGTACTAAACCAAGGCGCCGAATCCAGATATCCTGTATTAATAGCTCATAGATTTGGTTAGTGTTCATTCTCTCAAGCTAAAAAGTCTGTAAGAATTGATCTGGTCTTGGATACCTCCAAAACACTGTCAACTTCAAAGTAAATTAAAACTTGAATAGCCGATGCGGTCACGGTGGCGAATTTCAGTTCAATGGCCAGTGGCCCAGTCTTCGCCATCTCAAATTGATCACCATCAAGCAAGCTAGGGGTCAGATCAAAAGCGTAGAGATTATAACCATGCTTAAAACCTCTAACGTCAATACCATTTCCAGCATCTTTACCGACAAAACCTAGGGCTGTTAGACTACCAAAGAACGCTCTGATGTACTGATCATTGGCGTAATTAATAGTCAGTGGTTTACCACTCACATTTCTACCATCTACCAACAGGTTTAAATACGTCAGATCAAAATGATGAAAATTGAATGGATTTTTCTTCAGATTACCGTTAAAGGCACCAGCATCAACCACACCAATAACGACTCTTGTGGGTATCTGTGATAAAAATAAATTGTCTTGAACGTGTGATAGCATCCCATTAGGAATGGAAAATGTTTTCAAACCAACCCGTTTTATCGGGTACTTGGCATTACCTCGCATTAAGGCTTTCTCGTGGGCTAGTGAGATGGCTGGATTAAGTTTGACTTTTCTAAGTACTAGCGCTGCATGGGTGATAACACTTTTGTAACCAACGGTCCCATCTGTAGCCATCAGGTTGAAGACATCTTTAGATGGTGTTAGCTTGATCTTTACATCCACACCATTCAACATATATCTGTCTTGGGCGAAAATATCAGCGTGTAATTTACCCATCATATCCATTTCTTCACTCGCCGTGGCCAGTTGGCGGCGAATTTTAAAGCCGTTATTCGTATCCCCCTGCGTATCTTCATGGGCTTTTGGTGTATCTCTGTAGTAGAGGGCCGCACACAAATGACCCTTTTTAGCATCATCACCATAATTCAAAGTAGCTTCAATATAAGCTCGGTAAGGGTATGTGTTTTCGCTAGCTGTGATAAGAGTATCGTTCAATGAAACGTCGACTTGAGAAAATAAACTGTGCATGTAATAATTCACAGGACCAACTTCAGTATTGGGTGGTAGACTATCACCGTTGGGTAGTGTCACTTTGGTTCTTACGTGTAAAAAGGTGTTGAAAAGATCCAAGTAATCTTCACTATTACCCAAAATAACAAACTCGATGGGCGCCCCTGGCGCTAAGACAGCCAGGGGATGAATTTCCACGTATTGACCCTCGTCAAAAGCCGTTTGGGTTGGTGGTACACTAAACAAATCAAGTCGAGAATGAAGACATTCACACGAGTTGGGGTGAATGAGAGCCATTATGCGAATATGTCTCGGGTCTTGTTCTGCTTGGAATGAGCTCGGTGTCGTTTAGCGGCTGGTTTTATTCTTTTCCGGCAGGGTGCACCAGGTGGTGTTGGTCGTTTTCGATGTCTAATACCACGACCCGATTGGGTAACGTGGTCGACAGCACCAGCCAATAGGCGCTGGCCAGCTTCTTTGGCTCTATCTCGCATAGAATCACGAATATTCCCACCACCTAAAGCATCCTGTGCCACTTGTAAACCAGAAGTAACACCTTCTCTAAGTAGAGCTTTACCACCTGTTTTTAACCAGGGTAGTACCATTCTACCCAGACCGCTAAAGAAACTACCTAGCCCGTGTCCTTTTTGATGTCTACCACCGACAAATACGGGTAGCCCATTCCCAGCTTGGTTACAGAAAAATTCCTCATATAGCTTAGGATTTCTGTGGATTGTTGCGTGTCTAACCATGGTTTACTCCAAGTCAAACCGTTTGCGAGAACGAAAATGAAGTGTCACCGTTGACGTCACAGCTGTAAATGCGATCTTCTTGCCTTGGTCTGTGGTTAAAAGGATTTCAACGGTATCAAACGAGAAGCGACTCAGAGGTGCATAATGGGGTTTATCATAGATTCGAAACACTGAGGTAGCTGTCTTGTCCAATATGGGTACAGAGCGTAATAGTGGGACCATCGCATCACCCACTGAACGCGCAGATACAATGTCTGAATACACGTAGACATTTTTCATATCGCGATCCATATCGACCATATCTTGACTGGTTCGATCTGTGTCGTCATAGGTCAGACGTGTTTTTGGTAGTGCTAAAATATTTTTCAGCGTCTCACTCAGTGCAAGTTCAGTACCTTCATCGAGAATCTTAATTGTGGCTCTCTTTGAAGCTTTATTGTAATAAATTTTCGCAATACGACCAGCATTGGTCAGCTTAGAATTAAGTTCGTAGATAAAACCCTCTGGTGAGTCGTATAGACCGGCCGGCATAGTTATTACACCGTTCAGGTTATTAGGTGGTGGGTGAACATATGTCAACCACACCTCACCATCAAGAACGTTGAAATATGTGTTTGGAAATTGAATTTCAGCTAGACCAACCTCATATTGGGAATTCATCTCTATAGTTTGTGGAAGTTTGACAAAATAATGGCTGGGGTTATTGTCCGGATAAATGTTCATTGAAGAATTGCTCGGTAAGGTAATGTAGAAACTCATCCTAGCTTTGGGTTTGGTAACATGTATCCCAAACAGCTACTCAGTAAGGCGATCCAGATCTTGGAGCCAGGTGCATCGAGGTCGACTCGAGACAGATTAAATAATGAAACACCAATCACCACATATATAATAAGCATTTGACAAAGGAAAACAATTTCTAAACGGGGGACCAGTTTACCGAATAAGACCCAGAGTGATGTTCGTACCCCTGCTCTTTCTTCTTCTGGCCGTAATACTGTTTCAACTTGATCAATTTCCATTAGTATCTTGTAATGTCTGTGGCCGACACCCAGGAATTGAATGAAGAATTATAGCCGAACCACTTGACTAAATACTGTTTCCGATGTCCAGCCCCCCGTTCTCCTAGGACTGTTTCGATACGAACCGTTGTTTTGTCACCAACTTTTTGAAGTTCTTCTTTGTAAAAGGAACCTTGCACTTCTTCACCCGCATCATCTTTGATCGTATAAGTTATAGGTGTTGTCGGTTGTATCTGACTGACGGTAAACAATTCTTCTGTCCACGAAGGTGTATATCCTTTTTTAAAATTGTGTCTGCCTAGCCCGATTCTCACCCTATCACCAACATTGAAATATACTTTTCTGTCTGTTGGTCGCTCTCCATATAACGTATTCCACACTTGGGCTTGATTACCCGTATTAACTTCTACAGGTGCCATCCGAATACTTGTATGAAATGAATAATTATAATTTCGAAGCAAGGCGTTTATCACATCTACATAACGAGGTTTATTGATTTTAGTGAAATATCGCCACATTTTCTCCTTCAATGTACGATTGAAACGTTCGACAACAGGTGCTTTGACATCTTCATTTTCAGTTGTGAAGAAATGAACACCGTTGTCTTTAAGAAACTTGAGAAATGTTTTATTGGTAAATTCCGAACCCTTGTCGGTTTGAAAATTTATTGGTTTTCTTTGTTCTAAAATACCACGCACAGCTTCGACTAAAGCTTTTCCAGTTTTGTTCTTGATCGGAACAGCCCAAGCGAATTTACTAAACACATCTATACACGTCACCAAATATGAATATCCATCGTTGTAATTTCTTAACTTTGTAAGATCAATTAAATCAGCTTGAAACTGTTGGTCTATACCACCTGTTATGGTTACACGTCTTTTAAAGCGGCGCCGAATAGGTTTATGTAAAGTGTAAGTATCCTGATGACATAACCAGTCTTTGATTTGTTTTGTTTCAAGTTTGGTGGTACGTTGTAAACCACTAACACCACCAAACGCTCCAGCTTTCTTAGGATTGTAGTAATGACGCGACAACATTTTGTCTACCATGATTCCCAAATGGGTGTTTTGGTAGGCGTAGGAATTTTACTTTTCCTTTTCTTCCTGAGCGAACGTTTAGGTGGGTCAGGCGTCACTTCAACCTTGTCTGGAATTTTCTCAGCTGCTTCTTCGGTTTTATGTGGTGGTTCGATAGGGACCGGCAGAGTTGGTTTGTTATGTGCTGGTTCTACAGGTACCAACGAAGGTGGTTTGAAGTCTAATAAACCCAACGGTCTGTTTTTGTACTGGTCAAGGCGAATCAAATACTGTTGTAATGTTTGCTGGTAAAGTCTAGCTTTATCAGCGTTAGATAAATCAGAACGATCTAAAACATCACGCATCTGTTGATCCAGATCACGCATGTTATCCGTTAAACTATCAGGTGGTGTGTACGTAGATTTTTGCTGTAAAGTTTCTAGTACCCGTGGATCGATCAGCAACATTTTCTTGGCCATTATACACCCAAGAGACTACCCAACACACTCAGGACAGGTTTCAGTAACGCGCCTATGAAACCCCCTTGTTGAAGAATATGTTTCCTTCTTTTCACGGTAGTCTTTTTGCGAGTGAGCAGTCTGAGATTAGTCTTGTGTCGTTGCAGTCGGGTCTTCTGATGCTTGGTAAGACGAACATGCCCTTTTAAGATATTGTGGGAACATTCACACAGGGTGCGTATGAGAGCCGGTGATGCTGTTTTTATTATACTCTTCACGACAGCTGGTTTTGCATGGCACAGGGTTTTTAACATTGGGACGTGCCGTATCAAAGCGTCTGTCATTTTTATTTTGGAACGTATACGACTTGGTTTTCTCCAGGAAATATATGACTCCGCAATCTCAAATGATCCGGTGTTGCCTGTCTGAGATCTATCAACAAATAACCATGTGGGGCCACTGTCGCGTCTTTAAAACTATCTTGCACATAACTATTTTGACCGGGGTACATTTGCTTGGCCAAATGTATAATTTGTGACCCATCACGAGGATTCTTGAATAGTACAATATAGTGTGTGTTCAGACTAATGGTTCTGTGTTCTTTGTTTTTACCAAACAAATTCTGCACAATATACAATACACTCAGACTCCGATGATGACTCCCTTTAGTAAATAATTTAGTAACGCGATCATCTGTTTCAGTCATCAAATCATCAATAACCAACAGTCTTGGTTTATCACCATTCCATTGCTCCACGTCTGGTAGACCTTCAATAAATTTAACACCAGGCATGGTCTCATACACAACCTGCCACGCACCATAACACCAGATAATTTCCTCTGGTATCGGATCCACCAGCTCATGCACATATTTTAAGAAATTTTGCACAAAAACAGTTTTTCCACACCCGGTCGGACCAGCAATCATAGCTGTAAAAGGATGTTTCCACCTCGTATCCATTTCTATTAATGAGCTCTTTTTGTTGTATATATATATATATATATATATATATATATATATATATATATATATATATATATATATATATATATATATATATATATATATATATATATATATATATATATATCACAAACACAACACCCCTATCTGTAATACCACAAGCCCAATATGAACGGCTGACAGCAACCACGCCCACACCCCCACACACATACATTTTCATCATTAAATACATACTTCACACATAATGGTAGTACCAGTGCTAGTTCTTTGATCGGTCCATAGCTAAATAACGTAGTGGAAAATTTTCAGCGGAAAAATAACCCAGCGGGTGGGGTCCCGCCCCACCACCCCCGTGATCCGCGCGCCGCGAACCCCCACCAACGGTGGGGGGTACCGCTCGGGCCGGGGTGGGGTATCTCGCGCCGCCCCATCCTACTGGCTGACAATCTGGTGTGTTGGTGTGTTGCTAACAATACTTTCTTATTTGAACCATCTAAATGGTGAGCAATGGTGAGCAATGGTGAGCAATGGTGAGCAGCTCACCAATACTTTCTTCTTTGAGCCATCTAAATGGTGAGCATTGGTGAGCAATATGCATCAAGTCATGCGTATATAACTACTTGCATGTCTTCTTGGGAAAGGACCACTTGGAAAAAATGAAATATATTTTCACATAGAAGAGCTGAAAACTAGTTGTAACTCGACGTAAGAGAGTGGGTTCAGAGGAGAGGTCAATATGTGGTTTTATTTAGATCCCAGCTGGTAAATACGTTATAATTTAAAAATGGAGATGTATAACTTCAAGTGGATGTTTCACAGTTATCAAAGCATGTCTGCCAACACTATCATCATCTTAAAATGTGAATGGCTATTTCTATATCCGATTAAGTGGCTGCGGTATACAGAATGCATATGCACGATCAAGGTACATGATTTAAATCCATGCTCATGTAATTTTGTACCTAGATCATTTAGATGACAATGACAAATTATTGAACTTTTATATTGCCTAGGAAATCAATCATGTCACACATCATTAGATGATGGCCACAGCCAGAAGATGTCACCCATGTATATGAGATTTAATATGAGTACGTTAACAGCTGTATGCTACTTATAAAGTCCATTATATCCATAGTAACAAGGGTCTCGGCCTCGTGGACTGCCTCTTGCAGAACTTTTTCTTCAAAATAATTATAATCTCTCCTCCCCCATCTGACCCCCTCCAGATGTCTATAAACAAGATGTATAAGAAAAATATATAAACACAAAACCTGAACTTCAAACAGTTTCATTTGTTTATTAAAATATATATTGTTGACGTGTACTTTTATCAAATCCACTTCCGTCTTTCAACAACCTCCAAACATTTAAAGACACTTTCCTTTCCCATAATTACTGCCGTTACTTATGGCCATACCATATATACGTTTGCTGTGGTATGTGATATATGTCTAAGGGATTTTTTTGCTGCTGCTGTTTTTTAATGTTGAGTGGTGACTATGATATACATGTGTTCAATGTTATGGTGGACAGTATCGGGCAATGTACCTTGTAATTATGAACGTTCTTTCTTGTTCAAGTTTTAGCATAATTTTGTGTTACACATGTATTGGAAACTTTGGGACAGCCCCCTAATAATCCATACCTTCTGCATATATATCATTCTAATACAAAATTAATTATTTTATTTCATTGCAGTAGCAATTTAATGTGACAATTGTATTAAAAAATAACTTAGCACAGTGAAATGTTACCGTGTCGATTGTAGATCAAAGCATATTGAAGTATTATAGGTATGGAAAAATTGACAGCCCACCATCCTCCATTTGTTTCGATTTTTGTTGCAGTACAGCTTCCTTCATTCATATCTTGGTTGGTATTGCCATCCACAGCATTAGCCGACCCGTACAATCTCTGATTGTCTCGATAAGTTGACGGTTGACGCGTGGTCTCACGCAGTGCTAGATTACGCCCTGCAAACATTACGGTTGTAGAATGTGTGCATTTTTAGTGAATATTCATGCGACTAAATTACTAGAAATCTAAATGTATAGTATTATATAAAAACATGCATTGGTATAATGGACGAAATGTATTTAACGCGATGTGAATTACGCGATGCTCAAAAGAGAAAATACACAATGTTTAAAAATGATAATTTGCTGTATTTCATTTCTCAGTAGTTCATATTCCAATCTGCTATTTTTCTTTCACTAAAATATACGAGTATAAACGAAACGATAAATTATATATTAAATCACTTCACGCTTGGTACATATATATATATATATATATATATTTATGTGTGTGTGTGTGTGTGTGTATTGCATTAGTAAAGAGACATACAGCTATTACAATTCTGATGCGGGACGTTCGATCATGACTCTATGTGACAGAAGATCGCATATGATGAGCTTGCACATTCTACATCCTGCTAGTTGTATACATAATTGCTAAATGAATTATTTAATGTCAGTATTTAAATAGACTGACACTTAAGTAGGTTGACACTTAAGTATGCAGACACTTAAGTAGGTTGACACTTAAGTAGACTGACACGTAAGTATGCTGACACGTAAGTAGGCTGATACGTAAGTATGCTGACACGTAAGTATGCTGACACGTAAGTATGCTGACACGTAAGTAGGCTGATACGTAAGTATGCTGATACGTAAGTATGCTGACACGTAAGTATGCTGACACGTAAGTAGGCTGATACGTAAGTATGCTGACACGTAAGTAGGCTGATACGTAAGTATGCTGACACGTAAGTATGCTGACACGTAAGTAGGCTGATACGTAAGTATGCTGACACGTAAGTATGCTGACACGTAAGTAGGCTGATACGTAAGTAGGGTGAATTTGTTGTGAAGTCTGAGGTTTATATCGACGTATACGAATTCATGTGTTCGTAATCTTGGACATGGTATAAGTGTAGCTTGGATGACTACGCTGTTGTCATACGCCCTGATATAACCAATATAGACACCACTCCTAGGTTGAAAGGGACGGGCTTCGACTAAATGAGGCGAAACCATCACTAAATAAACAAATAAACGCTCTTGTCACTTTCTATGAAACGTAGAATAATACGTAATTTTTCCTGTCGGTTCATCATTGTGTAGTCATTTTATCGTATTTTTCAAATTTATTTTGAGCATCTGTTTCGTTTCGATAGTAAGTTATTGGAAAATTTAAGGTCATCATCATCATCATCACCATCATCATCATCATCATCATCATCATCATCATCATCATCATCATCATCAAAGTCCTTCCCCTGGCGAGAAGATTTACGCTTCGAGGTATTTCACATATTATCCACTTTAAAATATTCGTAATGATGACTGCTTAGATCGATCAGAAGTTTCGTAACCTGGGACGTTTATCGATTACAACCTTGATTACCGGCACTGCTGCACTGTACATATGTTAGAATTTCTCTGTATGTATTTTTTTTTCATAACATTGTTTAGGTACGCTGCATGTTTATGATTTTTATTATTTACTGCTTTAAATGCTGACATCTTTATATACTCGGATCCACATGTCATGTAGATGTTCATCATTGAGTCTGAATGTAATTATCTTACGTAGTGCACTATTTTGTTAATTCTTATTGAAGATTCATTTGAACTCAATCTGTATATGAACATATAATCTACTATCTTCTGTCCAAGTGTTTATTCTGATATATGATTTCAGGGGCTGTTAATTTTAGGATGTTATGAGATTAATGTAATGAGTGTTTAGCTTGTTGGATAAAACAACTATTGTCAGATGCGTTATTTTTAGGTTTTGAATTATGTACAATGGAAATCTTGGCACTCATTGGGATATGTTCTGATTGTTTTAGCATCACTGTAGATGTGCGGTCACTACATGCTTGGCACACCATCTGTTTGTCTATGTGAATAAGTAATATATCGATCCATGTGTAATATATGTGTTCTGTGGCGAATGTTACATGTTCTTCATTGTCCCACCATTTCAAGTCATCAGCAGACATTTCATCTGAATATGCAATCCTATTGTCATCTATTGACTCAGTGGCAACCTGAGCGTTATCGTTGCTCGACGTTTCAGTCTGATCAAAGCGTTGCTGCAGTCTACATATAACTGAATCAGATACACATCATCAAGTGTTGTCTACGCAACGAAGGTTGGCTGCAACAGACCTCCAACATCTTCTGTCTCTTGTTTGTGTGGTGAACTCTAATAGACTGTAATATGTCCATTTTGGGAGGTTACTCTCCCACTTGCATCTATGCATACCTCTTTCTCGCTTCTCTTCGACATTACCACCCAGGAAGGTCTTCATTAAGGCGTCATGTCTTATGATACATCCACAATATTTTATTTGCATGATCTTTACTTCTTTCAATAATTCTTTCTCCATATTAAGCTTTGTTAGCACCTCTTTCTTTGTTTTCTTCTCCTTCCATGATGTTCGCCCCATTCTTTTATATGTCCACATCTCAAAGGCAACAATTCCGCTTTCTAATTGTTCGTTTATTGTCCATGTTTCTGAGCGTACACTAATATATAATAGATGTAGCACTTTATAATTATCAATTTTATCTTGTTTGTAATTTCTTTACATGCTAATATTGTCTCCAAGTCATTGACAGTACTTTTAGCCATTGGTATTATCCTTTTAACTTCTGTTTCACATCTTCTATCATTTGCAATTATATGTCCAGAACATTGATACTGTTCTTTCTACTTGTAACTTCATCCCATGTATTTTTATGTGCAGCACCTGTTCTTCTGTGACTTTGCTGATTTTCATGAGTTTTTTTTTGTTTTTTAATGTTTATGCCCAATTCATATTCTTTGTTTGTTTTAGCAACTTCATATATTTGTATTTGTTGTTCATGTTCACCTTCTACTACAATAAAAGTGTAGCATGCGTATTTCAAGTGTTTACTTTTTCCCCACTGATCTTGATTCATGGCATACAGAATGATACGGTGTGACATCAGAACCACACATCGGAAAATATCACTTTTCTGTAATCATGCATTGTACTTCCATTCTCATCAACGTTTATCTTTAGTGGCAGAGGCTTTTTGTTGTGCACTAGTTATGCTGCAGTTCTCTGTTCCTTGTGAATAGAAGTTTCTTAGTGTGTCCACAGTTCAGACAACACTGTAGTATCACACATGCCTCCATTTACATTTTTTTTGTGGCGGGAGGGATTTGCACATTCTGTTTCATACACAAATATCATAAATTAAAAAAAAACCCATTAATTCAGCAATATATGCTGATTTTAACAATAGTGTAATGATCGTCTTGTGAGTAATGCAGCACTCGATGAATATTTCTTGTTTTAAATATCAATTTCAGAATAGTTAGTTAGGAAATATAACTTTAATATTTGTTTTTAATGATTGGTTAATTTCCAGCTACTGGTTATTAGCGTCTTTTGAATGTTTTTTTTTTCATTAATAAAACTACAATCAGAAATGGCATGTACGTCCCAAAGTCAAGTCTAATGCAGTGAATCGACATCGCGAAATGCACATTAAAGAACATAGGATTATGCTGTTCAATTGTATCAAATGTTAAAAATGAGAATTATAAAATGCTATATCTACTCTATATTAATGTATGGCTCAGAAACATGTACACTAAATAAACAATTAGAAGACATAATTGAAGCCTTTGAGATGTGGGTATATATAAGAATAGAGAGAACATCATGGAACAAGAAGAAAACAAATAAAGAGGTGCTAAAGACACTTAATATGAAGAAAGAACTACAAAGAGAAATAAAGATCAGGTAAATACACTATTTTGATCACATTAACAGACATGACACCTTGTTGAGGACCTTACGTGAGGGCAAAGTCAAAGGGAGGTGAGCAAGAATTAGGCAGAGATACAAGTGTGAATGTAACATCACACGATGGACAGGTTGCAGTCTAGCAGAATGCACCACCAAGATAAGAGACAGGGGATGTTGGAGATCCGTTACAGCCAACTTTCGCTGCGGAGACGGCACTTAATGATGATGATGATGATTGTATCAAATGACATGAGCAAACCATTAAGACTGTCTGTAATGTCACAAATCTAACCTTTACTGACATAGATTGAACAGACATATGGTGCTATAGGGCCTACAATTGTAATCTTGTTCAAAGGAGCTATACTATCGCACGTGACATCCACAATTAATCTCGACACAGGAAATTTTCTTTCACTATTGCAGACTGTTCCAGAATTGAGCGTTGTTGTAAAATTGAGTATGTATTCTGTAGATAAATTGAAGTACATCTATGAAATATTGGTTTATATAGTTCTTTATACAAAACAAGACGAATATAAAGTTATGTCTAATTTGTCGTTTATACATTTTTAAATACATTGTTTGTTAATTAATGAGTTTAATATTTCGTAGTTTATATGGCAGCTTGCAATACAGCTTCCGGTTGTCGGAATGTGACGTTTTGCAATACAGCTTCCGGTTGTCGGAATGTGACGTTTTGCAATACAGCTTCCGGTTGACGGAATGTGACGCTGTGCTTCCATTTTACATTTGTTTTTTTTCTGGATAGCGCGAATTCCGATGGTGTTGTTAGAGTATTACTGGTGACAGAGTGATGCCAACTTTAGTCGCTACCTGTAGCATCTGTGTTTGTTGTCCTTAGTCGATTCACAAGGCAACAAAATAAAACTTTTTTTAATCATCTGAAACCAAAATACACTTTTCTAAAGGATTTTTTGGCGCTGATTTCAGATCTGGAATCAGTTTTTTTCTATCACGTCAAGTTTTAAAGTTATGAGTGATGTTAGTTTTCACTGAACTTGGCTGTATTTTTCGAGAATCGCAAACATCAATTAAGCAAATGATTCACATCTTCTAGACTAAATCAAATATACTCACATCACAGCATAGATATGTAGAATGTTTCTTCAAAAATGCTTGGAATTTGATTTTCTGTTATATTCTTCGCCTGGATTATCACGGAATAGCATCCAGCAGAAGTCGGCCATCATACTCTCATTCCACAAACCTTGATAACGGCGCTCCATTAACTGAATGTCCTGGTGAAAACGTTCTCCTTGCTCTTCACTCACCATACCAAGATTTTCTGGGAAGAAATCTACATGGGAGTGCAAGAAGTGCACTTTTAATGACATGCGACAGCCAAGGTTCTGGTAAGAATCTATTAGACGCTGAACTCCTTCCCTGTACGTAGGGGACTTATGATTACCAAGAAAGTTTTCACAGACCCACTTGAATGCCTCCCAGGCTTCTAGCTCAGCTCCTGACAGAGACTGTTTGAAACCTTCATCTTGTAAAACAGATCTGATTTGTGGACCTATAAATATCCCTTCCTTCATTTTTGCAGCAGTGATGTTTGGGAATTTATTAACAAGGTACTGAAAACCTTCTGAGTTTGTCTTACCCATGGTCTTCACAAGGGTTTTCATCAGTCCTAGCTTAATATGGAGAGGTGGCAGAAATATTTTCTGTGGATCAACAAGGGGCATATTTTGGACACTGCTTGCTCCTGGCGTATAGATATGCATGGGCTCCCAGACACGTTTGACATAATGTTCCGCTGTTGCTCGACTATCCCATAGGCATAGGAAACAGCAGTATTTAGTGAATCCTCCTTGCATGCCCATCAACATGCCAATGACCTTTAAATCACCACAGATGTTCCACTGGTGTGTTTTATAATGGATAACTTCAAGCAAACTGTTCATGTTGTAATAAGATTCTTTCAGATAAACAGAATGTGCAACTGGTATGCTTGGTTTTAAATTTCCATTGTGCAAAAGAACTGCCTTTAAGCTTCTTCGCGAGGAATCAATGAAGAGACGCCATTCTGATGGATCATGCACTTGTGATAAACTGTTGAAGAGACCATCGATGTCCTGACAATAACTCAATGAGCCGTCAACATTGAAGAACGTCGTCATGTTGAGATTTCGTTTTCTATAATAAGTTATGTTAACGTCCCTTGCAAGCAAATGCTTTTGCTTAAGCCTTGAAGCAAGAAGTTCTGCTTTATCTTTAGACAGATTTAGATCACGAATAAGATCATTCAGCTCTGCCTGTGTAAAAGTCTTAGGTTCTAAACATTCATCAACAGTATAATCTGGATCAGTTGAGTCTGCATTGTGAACAGCTGTGTTTTCACTGCATTCCTCCCCATCTTGCATAGATACGAGTCCACCAGAAGGAGGTAAAGGAATAGGCAATGAATCGTCATGTGGAACAGGCCTGATGGCAGAATCTAAGCTAGGATATACAATGTTCTGTTTATTTTTAGCAGAGAATCCATTTGTGTTCACCAGACAAAAGTAGCAATCATTGACATGGTCTCGCGGTTCCCTCCATAACATTGGAATTGCAAATGGCATAGCTGCCTTGCGTCCATTTAGCCAGTCACGTAGTCCGCTTGAACAACTGGTACATATGATATGTGGAGCCCAAGATTTATCCTGATCACCCAGTGGACAGCCAAAATACAATATGTATATCTTCTTTAGATCATCTGAAATTGTGCGCCGCTGTGATTTCGTCACAAATGAACCACACACAAAACAGAAACAGTTTGGATGATTGATGCATCTTCTAGGCATGATAATAAGTTAATAAGTACACAAAATAAGTTATCAAGTACACAAATGCAAGGTTTTTGCAACCTTTAAAATAAAAGAAAGTACAAAACAACGAAATCTCATAATATACTTGTCGTAATTACTTTAAAGGGGTGAAGGGCAAACACCACACGTGTATAAATGGATTTACTATCCTATCGAATACACAAAAATGGTAGCATCGATACTAAATCACGTGACCCGAAACTGAACAAAATTGTAACAGCCAGTAATAAAGTATCGATACCAATCTAAATAAAACATTGTACTCGATTTGTGGTCATAACCACTGTTGAAAGATATTATAATTAGCTATTACAAAAAAATGTTACGTGGTAGAAAAAAACGAAAGACAGATTTGAAATCAGCTAACTAAATACTACAAAACCCATATAAAATTATCTGTGATGATTTTTGTGTGTTGCCTTGTGTATAGGTGGAGTGTAAATCATTCAAGTTTGTTCCGACTCGCCAACAATACAGACCCAAACAAATGGCGTATCGACTACTCCAGTTAAGGGCTAAGTTCACAGCGTAGATTGTCATCACATAGAGACATCCAGAAAGAACGAAAGGGAATGTCCATTCATAGATAAAATGTCTATGACGGTGCGCGAGACGAAAGGCTCCAAATGTATCAACGGTGAAACAGCAAAGTGTGTGGTACACACGAGACAAGTTCACGGCATAACAATGAATGTTGGTTGGACACTATGGAAAAGAATTGGACTATGCTACGTACACCCCAAAGACAAATAACGGAATACAAGCATCTGCAGATTAGTAAACATCATATTAGAATAGGAACATGGAATTTTAGAACTCTCCACCAGTCAGGGAAACTAGAAAACTTAATATTTGTGGAGGTAACATTACTTGTAGATATTCTAGGAATAGCAGAGACAAGATGGGAAGATACTAGGTACAAAAGAAAGGAGGTGATAGCTTATACATTTAGGAGGTGATAGCTATGAACAAGTGGTAGGAATATTGAGCAAGAAAGAAATAGAAAAATACATCCACGGGTACAAGAGACATATAACGTCAGAATGATGATGCTAAAGAGCAAAGAAAAACATTTTGTTCTAGCCATTATACAAACATATGCATCAACTACAGATTACGCTGATGAAGAAATCGAACTTTTATGTGAAAACCTACAACAACTACTCAAACCCGTAAAATCAACATGCATGTTAATAGTCATGGGAGACGTGAATGCAAAAATAGGGTAATGAAGACACAAGATCATTGTAAGGCAATTTGGACTAGGGAAAGGAAATGACAGACAAGAAAGACTTAATAATGTCTAATATATAATTGATGCCTTTAAGATGTGGGTTTAAAGAAGAATAGGGAGAACATCATGGAAGGAGAAGAAAACAAACAGAGAGGTTCGAAAAACACTTAATATGAAGAAATAATTACTAAGAGAAATAAAGAACGGACAAATAAAATATGTTGACACATTAAAAGGCATTACACCTTAATGAATATCTTACTTGAGGATAATGTCAAAGGGATACGATTACGAGGTATGCAGAGATCCAAATGTTAGAGTAACATAACAAGATGGACATGTTTCAGTGTAGCAGAGTGCACCACCAAGACAAGAGCCAGGGGTGTAGGAGGACACTGAGCAAGCTGCTCATGTTCCTCTAGTATCATACGGAGAATGATGTTGATGACATGTTTCTATCGTTGTATTGGTTTACCTATTGTTATTTTCCCTAGAAATTCCATGATTTATTTTTTTCTAAACCATTTCTGTAAAAAAAGTTTATCAGTGTACAACTCATCTATATGAGTATTTTGTAAATGTATATGGCATTTTCATACTCTGCTGTTAAAGTTAATATAACAAATTATAGCGTGTGCTTAATTGAATTAATAACCACTACTTGTTCTTCTTCTTCAGCGTTCATTCTCAAACTCCCGATGGATCTATCTTATGGCAGGACCATAGTCCTATTAGATTTCCAGCAGGATGTAGTCCAGAGAAAGGAAATGCGTTGTGTCGCCGATTCATTTGCGCCAATGTCCCGACACATCCGTTTTCGGAAGATAACCAGTACTAAAGTGTAGCACAGTGGTTAAATCATTGGCTTTGCGCATGAGTGGCCCTGGGTTCATTCACAGTTGAGGCGGAATAATTTTTAAATCGCAACGGCTTCATTGTCAACCCAGCCTTCATTGGGTACGGGATTAATCCAGGAAGTGAAGACTGCGAGGGAGAGGGGATGGATACGGCCTTCATATAGCAGATCCACTAAAATGTGAGATCGTTAACATCTCACACCCCTACGGCAATAATACGTGTTATAGGATAAACTGAACTTTAATTACAGCAAATTACGCTAATTATTTTTAAATAGTTGTACAATTGCAGATTTCTATATAGAATCAAACATTTACACGCTAACAATATCAATCGCACTTCACGTGAAATTGTAACCTTCCTTTTCATTTTTTGTAATTCATCATGTTAACCTTTTTATCCTTCTTTTACCAGTGTGTAAAGATCGTACAATCTTTTAATAGAAACATAATAGAAACATAATATATATATATGTATATACGGATGCATTAGTTAGTTGTCGGCTCATCTTCTCTTCAAACTGGACACGTCCATAGTTGCTCCGATCTCTCCGTGAGTGTATCCACCATTACACTTCTGCTGACAGTATCGGTCCTATGCTGGTTGACAATCATTCTTCTGCGTCTTCCAAAATGTTCATGTCTATCACCGCTGCAATTCAATCCCTGATTTTTGTATCCTAGCCATTGAGTAGGAATCATTATCCACATTAGTCTCACTCTAGCGTGATATATACGGATATAACAGCGTTGAAATGATTCTGTCACTATATATGCTACGATGGAATTGTTTACATCAGGAAACTAGCATGCATTGAGTTGACCGGAATTCGGAGTTTACAACAGACAATTATTACTCATATCTTTTACAATGGATGTCTAGATGGCCATCGATATGATTAAATATCCCAACATGATAGAAAATAAATATTAGATAATTATCAACATGGATAGTACAAGACATAAGAATGTTGTAACGAGTATATCTTACTCTCGTTATCAACGACAACACGAAACCAGGTCATTGCTATTGGATATAGTATGATCACTTCAACTGATGTCTCCTCAGTATTATTGTTGCATGTTAGGTCATCACTATCCCCTAAATAATCTGGGATATATTGGTTGTGAACATGTCCTACAGCATCAACTGAAAGGAGAGAACAATCACGATTTACAAAATATGAACTGTTTCACGTCCGTTTCGATTAGAAAATAACTAATAGCAACATTTGTAATGTGATCACATGATTGTTGAGACGAATGACGAGTGTCGAAGATTGTGTTGTATCTATTTAAGAGTGACGGAAGAGTGAATATTCTTTTTTTTAAATATTTAAGAATGAAGAGTGAATTAAGAGTTGATTAGTCACAATTAGGAGTTGATTAGTCACAATTAGGAGTTGATTAGTCACAATTAGGAGTTGATTAGTCACAATTAGGAGTTGATTAGTCACAATTAGGAGTTGATTAGTCACAATTAGGAGTTGATTAGTCACAATTAGGAGTTGATTAGTCACAATTAGGAGTGAATCACTACTTTTTTTCTGTAAGGTATAATGTTATTTTGTGTGTGCAGAGATGCAATTGGTGTTTATCCAATTTTGTGATCTATTTTTAACATTAAATATTTATTTTTCTATTCTTCTTGAAGCAGCGGGGAGGGGTATTGCATTAAACCCTTATAATGTCGATATTTTCATGAGCTTCACTTATACCAGCAGCATTCCTTTAATATCGATATTTTCATGAGCTTCACTTATACCAGCAGCATCCCTTTAATGTCGATATTTTCATGAGTTTCACTTATACCAGCAGCATCTCGTTAATGTCGATATTTTCCTGAGCTTCACTTATACAAGCAGTGTCTCTTTAAAGTCCGGCTCTGTGGCGACGTCATATAGAGCGCGTCTGTGACGGCCTATGTACCGAGTGCGATCCCCGCCACAGGCAATTGTGCATCGTGACCGTTCAGAAAGCAATGACAAACTACTGAACTTATTTATATTGCCTATAAAATCACCACAGCCAACACATTTTGGGTTGATAGCTACGTCTTGAATAGGATGTGCTACCAAATCACTTTATCGTAAAAATTTCCATCAGGGTGTATCTTAGACAGTGGACATGTGTTGTGCCGCGGATGTATTTACACCAGCAACACGACACATCCGGGCCTGGAGTCCAATTATTACTATAAAATTTCGTATTTGTCAGTAATGTACATTGAGATTTGCCCTCAAGTAATCATTGATTCGAGTTTCCTCGCCTCCATTTAAACACATACCTACAAACAGTGTACCATAGAGCATATAACTTATTTCCTAGGAAGGCGCATGTCTTTTATGCAGATGACGATACCTGACAAATGCAGATTCGACCTCATCAACATGGTCAGCCAACTTCCATAATGTTATTTGTTATCACCTACAGCATGCCTAGAAAATAGACATTGTCCAATTATTTGCTCTTCGATCTAACAGTTCCGGTCAAAATTGCCCCACAGTTCGAGGAAAAAGTATAAAAGGTTCTACTTTTTAAACAAAATGTCCCACATATATAAATATACTTCTTGTGTAAATATACTTAAAGCTACTTACAGCAGCTCTTAGTTGGTTGATAACTGATACATCAACACACTCAATAATACTCACATACTCTCAGAGCATGCTGCGCAAGATAGAAAAATGCATGCTAAGAAAAGAATGGTAGGATTTATTGAACAACTCAGTTGTACAGAGCATTAAATGGATATACTGTCCTGTTAATGCTGGGGTCAGAGGAAACGAGAGAGCTGACTTTTTGGCAGGCAATGCGGCAATAGACAGTGCATTGCTGACAAGAGATAAAACAGACTTAATGAAAGCAGTAATAAATTTATTTCAAGATGCAGATGATATCAAAGAGGTTGAAAACGTACACAAACAGAGGATGTTAGAAATTCGAGTATCTAGAGGTGAGGAAAGGAAAAGTATTTTTTTGGAAAGTCTCGAAGATCACACAATCAATACCTGACCGGGACTCTGAGTCTACATACACTGGGATGGCTGATGGAGTGGAGGGCGGATCACTTATGGGAATGTCCCGCGTGCGGTGAAGCCAGTTTCTAACCAAGAATCAAGAATACACTTATTGTGGAATATTTATTTTTCTAAGGTATCATGGTGATTAAACATGAGTAGCATATTATATGCAGCATGTAGCCATCAAACCTAGGAATATTTGGATGTAGTCATTTTCTTATCAGTGTTTACATTAATTTTTTTTTTCAAATAGTCTATGAACTGTCCAGATGTACAATTGGTTGCAGGGAGTTTCGAACCCTGTACCTTAGAAGTTATAACGTTACGTACTTCTCATCCACAAAACCGAGCAGTGTTAAATTTACACCAATGTTACGTTACATTAAAAAGTAAAAATATAATTTCTTATGTGCATTTTTAGTGATGCACGATTCGTTAAACCGCGGACATTAATCACACGTGTTTATTTCGATATTATAGTCGTAACACATTCGGATACGGTTCAGGCAGTACTTTCGCGACCCCCCCCCGATAGCATAATACTAATATAACAATAATGATACATTAGATGAATATAATAATAACACCGTTACATTAACTAACTAATTTATGAAGTTTTCGACTCTCTTGATCTATATTTGTAGTTTGCTAGACGTGTATACTGTAAACCATTTATGATGCATGTAGACTTCGCTTGAACATGCGCTTCCATTCTGTATTTATTTGACTATATCTTGTTAAAAATACTTTGGTCTAAACATCGATCGCGTGCAATGTCCATCTTAAATCAACTATTTACCTATATATACATATATATTTACTTTTCTGGGAGTTAGTAATATACATGTACTACATTTTGCGTTACATGAATAAGGTAGAAACAGTGCATGATGTCTGAAGACCATACCTCAGGTCAACTATTCCATTCGTTATCTCTATATTCGAAACAACATCTTTTGTACTTCTTACATTTTTGACGCTCTTTATTCTTAACATAAATTTAACATACTCCAGAATATTGCCTGCTCACAAATTCACGTAATTGATATGCATGCTCATGTCGTGTATACTTACGATACTGACAACCTGATCCAAAGTAAGGTACACTGCACGGTTTTTGATTGGGGCAGCGTCCAAACATATCACATGTGGGAGATTGAAAGCAATGGCATACCATTCTGCATCCGCTTCCAAACCACCCCTCTTCACATCCTATCCCTGAGGGATTCACAAATAGTATCGATATCATATGTAATTTAATTACTTATCTTTACGTAAATAGCACACCAATTGTTATAACGATATTGTTTAAAGTAGTCGATACATGAATAAATCGAATATGATATGTTTCATACTGTTTTATACGATGTTGCTAAAGCGTGCTAGCTGTTTATATTTATTTCTTCGATTCCGATAGATGCTGATATAGTGGGAACCCTACTGTAATACTTTTTTATGATACTTATTATACGTATGAATATGTGTGACGGACTCCTATGTAACCGGGAATGTTAGATATACCATCACTGCTGATCGACCAAGACATCTGACGAAAGAATGATGAGACAGTTAGTCCAGAAGTGTTTGCTGTGCTTCTGGCAGGATGTGAAAAGTCCGGGATGTAGGTGTACTGGAATGCTGTCCATCAGAATGCACATGCATCCACACAAAAATAAACACGATAATCAGCAATGACACAGAACAACAAGAGCTAAACATAAACATACATGGAGAGAAAATACATCAAGTAAAACATTATCAATATCTTGGACACATAGTCACAAATTATGGCAGATGTGAAAAAATGTTAAACACAGAATATGAATGGCTAAATGTACCTTCAATGACATGAGGAAAGTAGTAACATCTAAACAAATTGCAAACAAGATAACAATGTGAATTATAAAATCCTACATCTATAATATATTAATGTATAGCTCAGAAATATGGACACTAAATAAACAATTAGAAGACACAATTGATGCTTTTAAGATGTGGGCATATAGAAAAATAGGGAGAACATTAGAAAAAAGCTAATAACGATGTTCGAAAATACTTAATGTAACGATTACTAAGAGAAATGAAGATCTGGCAACAAAATATTATTGACACATTAAAAGACATGACATTTTATTGTAGACCTTACTTGAGGGTAAGGTCAAAGGGAAACGAGCAAGAGGTAGGCAGAAATACATGTAGGACAGTAACATCATAAGATGGGCAGGTTACAGTCTAGCAGAGTGCTTCACCAAGACAAGAGACAGGGTATATTGGAGGTCTTTTGCAGCCAACTTTCGATCAAAGACGGCACATAGTGATGATAATATGTAACCAATCATTGTCCGCTCATGTGATTCTCATAATTCTGAATTATATATAATATCACTGAAGTTTGCAAGAGGAAATAATACTTGTAGATACTTGACATGTGTTCAACATTATATATTATATCACTGAAGTTTGCAAGAGGAAATAATACTTGTAGATACTTGACATGTGTTCAACATTATATATAATATCACTGAAGTTTGCAAGAGGAAATAATACTTGTAGATACTTGAAATGTGTTCAACATTATATATTATATCACTGAAGTTTGCAAGAGGAAATAATACTTGTAGATACTTGACATGTGTTCAAAATCAACACTGAAACTTTAAACTGCGAAAATATAATCCATTTACCTATATCAGTATGTAAGACGTACCTGTATTTATTACATGTGATATGATTATATTATTACATGTGATATGATTATATTATTATATGTGATATGATTATATTATTCATTTATAAAATCACATGCTTTTTTTGGTCAGAAATTCTGATCATACTTAAACTAACACACACACTGAGACATATACCCACACACACTATAATAATTCATTAGTGACTATAGAGAGTGACTATAGGGAGTGACTATAGAGAGTGACTATAGGGAGTGGCTTGGGTTATAAGCAAGGGTTGTAATCCCAGATCAGCTGCATATAGCCTTTGTTTTTTTCCCTCTGTAATTTGTATCAGACAATGAATATTTATAAATTACTTAACGTTCCACCGTTTTACATAAACTGAACTCATTTCTAACCCATTATTTTCCCGCTCACCCAACCCACCAACCTCTCTACACAAACTTACTAAATAAATTAATATATAAATAAATAAATACATATTCTTTGTCGGATAAACCTAACCAAGAGAAATAATAACAGGTGGTAGGCACCTGATCTGTAGTTGAACGGAAGCAAGTTAGGAGATGTGATATAAGTATCTAAGATAATACATGACTTTGTAAATGTGCCTACACTGGGTTCCTACATCAGCATACCAATAAATCTTCTGGGATGTTGTGATGTCACTCTGAAAATATCAACCTAAAATGTGTCCATTGTTCTCTGTTGTGAGTTCTTTATTTGAGTGTAAAGTATCTTAATCTTGTCCAGTCTGTCATATTATGAATGCATAATTTCCCACGACCGTATATTTTTCTTTCACACTCACTGCTGCCTGGTAGATATCTTTTAGAAAAGAATCGTGACTAATAAAATCGCCATATCACACACTTTTACGATACTTCACCACTGCCATGAGATGTTCATGCGGGTCTGTAAGAATATGTATTTTGTTTATCACGGTATATGTTGGTTCTATATTATGTATACCAGATATGTAATATTCGTCTGTAGCATTTATTTTTAAGTGGCTTCAATCTTCTCTCCATTTCTGCTATAATTACCCAACTCTAATATCATTATAAAATAATATGTATTATTATAGATGTATATGGATCTATTTTCAATGATGTGGTTATTCTGCTCTTCAAAGTGCATTTAATCTGGACATTTCAGTCTAGGCTTTATCAAGTCTAGTCTTAATGTATGCGATAGATATATATTAAAATTACACACACAAATAGTTACATAAGTGTTCATAATCAATATATTCTGGGTTATGTAGTGTATATGTATTACGAGTAAATAACGAATTAACTGTGTGTGTGTGTTGTATTATATAATGCAACATCTGCACATAATTCAAGATACGGTGGGTTCATTAATATGAAGATGCAATATTGAGCACAATTTCAGTCATTAAGCAACATTAATGAGAACAATACTCTCAATAAAGAAGTTTCTTATGTACAGATGTATACTTCCAAAAGACAAATACTGTTAGAGTGTACACATTTTGGCAACGCTGTGCTGTGAAATGTAACATAGAGTTGAACTTATTCAACTTATATTTTCGGATAAGGTACAGCTACAAAAAATTCCACATGTGAGATTTCTTTACAAACACAGATATGTCCAGTGTGTGTAAGGAAATGGTAGCGAATCATGTGTATTCAATGCGCGAATATTATCACACACTAGTTCAAACTCAGCAATTGTTATTGTACTCTAGTTGACATACGCCAATTTTTACTGCAATCTAGTTAATGCGAAATGTATATTATACTCTAGTTCACTTACGAAATGTGTGTTGTACTCTAGTTCACATACGAAATGTGTGTTGTACTCTAGTTCACATACGAAATTTGTATTGTACTCTAGTTCACATACGAAATTCTACTGATAAATATAAATTAAGTTATGTAACACGTGGGTACAATTTTAAAGTGAGATGAACGTCTTTAATCGATTTGTCTTTCTCTAACTTAACAATATTACAGTGACACATGTGATGTTGTCAGAATTTAAAATCGAATATAACATACTGCAACACCACAAGCATAATTTGCAGTATTAGCGAAGTACCTTGACCGCTAACGTGTAGTAACATATTGAACAGCAAGCAGACCTGAACAACCATTGCATGCTCCATTTTGTCATTGCATCATCTCAGCCACACGTTCCTATTAATACATATATATATATATATACATATATGTTTATATATATATGTGTGTGTATATATATACATTACATTGTATTATCGCATGAATCTATTCTACCTTTATAAATGTTGCATTGTAATATCACATCAAACTACTCTACCATCATAAGTGTTTACATGTCTGAAATTAGAAGAAACGTGGAAAAGCTCATGTGAACAAATACTTTATCAAATGGTAATATATAATTTTACAATGGTGTGACGCTTTTTGATTACTTACACTGATCCATTGACGTGAGTTCATATCGAATGATGAAATCAGATAAGAGACACATCAAAATTTCATCACTGATGTTATCATAAAATGCCATTGGTCCTACATCGTGCATGTCCTATGCGCAGACACCAACAGAATACACCACCAATCACTTGAATTGATACCTACAGGCAGGGCCGGCCCTTACAGTTGAGGGCAGAATGCGAAACGTATGGCGCGGGGCCCAATCTGGGTAGGGAAGAGGATAATAAAATAAATTATAATATGAATTTATGGGCCTATGAAGTGCGGGGCCCACAGCGGCCGCATAGATTGTAATGGCCTAAGACCGGCCCTCTCAGAAGAACAATAATTAGATAAAGTAAAACAAACAAAATCCATACTATTCAAGAAATGCACAGAATAGCTTTGAACAGACAGAATTGGAGAGATCTGACCTCTGTCCTATGCACTAACTTAGCGCAAAAAGGAAAATGAATGAATATATAAATATATAAATATATAAATGACAGTATATTATCGATAGTACTACTGGGCCATATATGATGATGGTTGTATATGAATTCTCACAATAACAAAGAGAATAGTGTTTTCAATACCATTTAAGCCCCCGGTCGTTTAGTGAAGAAAGAAGCATCAAAATGGCTGCTGTATGTACACATAAATTGATGACATCAAAGATACTCAAGTTGTGCTTAATGGTTCTGACAACACCTATCACAATGAGCAGTGGTGTGATACATTTGGAGCTCTAGTGAAATCAAAGAAAGCATCCACTACGTAGTTATCCTGCCGGAGTCATACCGCATATATAAATGCCCTTAATAGATCGTAATTGTTAAAACAAAAACAAAACAGGGCCGTGGCGCTGGTTCTTTAGTTATTTTTTTTGTTTCCAGACTACCATAGTTTTTATACTGTTCAGTGATACTATCGGCAGATTGAACTACGCTATATGCTTTTCTCAGAATGTTCACATGTTCCCACATCGGTGTTAGGAATATACCTTCTTACATTCGTATTTTGTGTCTGATGTGGCCTGTTGTCCTTCAAGAAGAAAAAAAAACGATTTATTACTTTCTTCCAAGTTAGTGGATACTATGACCTTTGTGGTTGGTGAATTGAGTTCAGTTTCATTTTCTCCAAATTTTGATAAATAACTTCATTTCTGGAATGAAAATGAATATAACGTATATATGTTAAAGCTGTCATTGGCTTCCAGATTTAGCTACCTTTTCAGTTGAAGATGAGCTTTCTCATTTTTGCTAATGTTTTTGGGGCTGATATGGAATCAATTGTAAAAGTTGTTATAATGCGTTTATATGGGATCCATGTCTTTGGGATCCATATGATTTGAATGGCATATTTTGCATCAATTAACACTGCCTATCTTGTTTCCACCAAGTGAAACAATCCCAACAGCTGCTGTGTTGCATATTTCATAGTTTTAAACACGGCATTCAGATACGGCAAGAAACAACAACGTCCTTGATACATAATACTGTGGATAGAGAGCTGTGGAAAGCAATGACCGCCTACGTCAGTCGGCATAACATCTGATGATAATGATGATGTGAATAATGATCATTGATCATCAGTGATAATTGATTTCTTGAACTTGCCACAATTGTAACATTGTAAAAACTACATGTACCGTAATATATATATATAATCACTGCAATATAAATAACTATAGTTACATTCATTCTATAATAATGACTATCTCGCCGCACATCTTCAACTGCTACTTCCCGCATGCTATAACGTTAGATCTTTACTGCATGATTATACTTGGCGAAGACTACTTTCGTAAATGGATATATGGACATGGCATATAGGAGAGGGAGGGGGGGGGGCTATCCTAACCAGACATCACGCTGAGAAACAATATGAATGACAAGATAAAAATAATCAAGTCATTTTAAATGCACCAAAGACATTTACACCATCTATTCCATCCTGGATGTGACCTTTATATCGATTATATATATATAGAGTAATTCATGTTCCTTTTGCGCTGACGTTAGCGCATAGGGCAGAGGTGAGATCTCTCTGTCTGTTCAAAGCTATTCTGTGCAGTACTTGAATAGTATGAATATTGGTTGTTTTACTTTCTCTAAGTATTGTTCTTCTGCGTGTTTCTTTTGGGTTGGGGTCTGCGCGTAGGACAGTATATATATATATATATATATATATATATATATATATATATATATATATATATATATATATATATATATATATATATATATATATATATATATATAGAAAGTAAAACAGCCACTATTCATACTATTCAAGTACTGCACAGAATAGCTTTGAACAGACAGAGAGATCTCACCTCTGCCCTATGCGCTAACGTCAGCGCAAAAGGAACATGAATTACTCTATATATATATAATCGATATAAAGGTCACATCCAGGATGGAATAGATGGTGTAAATGTCTTTGGTGCATTTAAAATGACTTGATTATTTTTATCTTGTCATTCATATTGTTTCTCAGCGTGATGTCTGGTTAGGATAGCCCCCCCCCCTCCCTCTCCTATATGCCATGTCCATATATCCATTTACGAAAGTAGTCTTCGCCAAGTATAATCATGCAGTAAAGATCTAACGTTATAGCATGCGGGAAGTAGCAGTTGAAGATGTACGGCCTGATAGTCATTTTTATAGAATGAATTTAACTATAGTTATTTATATTGCACTGACTGAATCGATCTCATTTTTAGACGCAAGTATTTTCTTATTTACTAGACTAAATACATTGCCTCTGGTCTGTATTTATATCTTGTCGTTTGCTTGTGTATCCTCTTACAAAGAAGCGGGGATATCTGTTGACGAAGTATCGTAGATGTATTCTATGTATACAGATATTTTGTAAAGAATATTTTATGATTTCGTAGGTGACGTACGTAGGAAATGGGCGGAGTCATTTGAGATAGTAGAAATGCGGGCATCACTTCGAAGACTAACGCTTATTTTTGTCCCAGGACACACAAGCGTGGAGGGAAATGAACGGGCCGACGAATGAGCTAGCCTCGCCACCATAACAGACGGTCAGCCTATGGACCGAGCAGACTAAATCATTTTTCTTCGTGAATCCTCACGATCAGAGGATTTTGAAATGAATGAGCATGTGTCAATATCAAGAATGCGCGAATTGGGAGTGTGTATGGGCGTGGCCCGTAGAGTACCGCTGACAAAGGTTTCTAAAAGAGCAGTGAACCAACAAAGAACCGGAACCATCAGCCGTTATACCCTGAGAGATTTACTGAAGCGGAGATATGAGAACATATGGACTTGTCCAGTGTGCGAAGAGGATAATCGACATACCTAATACCTAATTTTATGAGTTTGATTTTCTCCGTGTGAAAAATCTGTGAAAAACAGCCTCATCTTTTAACGGTTGTATTCTGTCAATGAATGCATTCCAATGGATAACGAAGCGATGCAGTCAAGCGAACAGTGTAACTTTTTCCATGTATGGCAGACAACGACGTTACTGGTGATGCTACATGAGCCATCACTGTGGATGGGTCAACAACTATGCACAAATAATTATGAAATAACTGCCCCAGAAGTGTGTGCAGTGTTTCTGTCTTGGCGTAGTAATCATTCGGTACTGACCCACTGAAACGCTTCCTAAGGGGACTACGTATATCTTCAAACCCTACACATCTTATGTGCCAATGCCCTTGAAACCTTGCAAGAGTTCGTGTGTCACTTCATGTACACAACAACTGAAAAGATAATGTGATATTGTCACAAAATATATGAGCTCTCAAGAGCTACACGCTCGCAGCTGAATGAATTCTGTTATCATCATCATTCAACAGAGCTATTCTCCAACACTTTGGGAGGTTTGTGTGGTGTCAAGTAATCTCCCCCCACCACCTTAAAGGCTTGATAGTCCGTATTCTGTCTGCCTCAATTTGTTTTTAAGTGAATCTATTATATTTAGTTGATAAGATGAATGCAAGTCATCAAGATGTCTGTCTTCGAAGTTTTTTTCTTCAAATCTTTGATATACAAGAATCTCTTTAATAGGTAGCGGCTGATTTATCATGTTTCATGAGATTATTCAAGCTGTAAGTATGAATGTACATGAACATGTGACACAAGAAATGTAGTTCGGCAATTTGGTATTGTGGTTATATAATCTCTGCCCATGTTTCTTTCTCTGTAAGTCCTATGTTCTATATACATTCATTACGTTGAGACCCAAGTTGGAGTTACGCAAGTGAAAAAAGAGCTCTATGAAATCCTTCATTGCATATAGTACCCAAGTATACAAGTTCTTTATTGCATTAATTTTGATATAGATATAATCTAAAAAGAAACAAACGCATTATGTATATCTATACAAGTACATAACAGATACATAATTCAATAATTAGGTCTTTATTTAGTCGAATTACAGTAGAATAATATAGTAATACATATTATTCAAATCAAATCAATCCCATATTCTCAATACAAAAGTTCATTTTCCGGGAGGAAAGTGAATAAGTACCAGTTTATCTAGAGACAGTTGTGTGGCTATTAAATTTGTGTCCGTGTGATCTTATAGTCAATTGTTTGTCTATAAATATGGTAGTCCGTCCAAAAACTTATCGATGTTTCTTGATTCTTGATTAGAAAGTTGCCTCACAGCACGTGGGTCATTCCCATAAGTGTTTCTCCCTCTGTTCCAGCAGCCAGTCGACTCGATGGTGTTTCGAGTCTGATGCCGCAGAAACAGACGTCGACATCAGGGCACAACTCTGGCCCTTGCGACAGGTTTCTTTGTTGTTTCGCCCACCCAAGCCGTACCCGTAACTAGTTCAAGCACAACGTCGATCTGTCGGAACAACATGGTAACTGTTATCGAAGGTTACGACTACGGGATTGTATAGATGACGTGCCATGAAGCTTCTATAAGAAGATAACCTCAATATAAAGTCATGTCATCTATGAAGCTTTTCTGTTGCATGGTATTTATGAAATCCATTGTTTGTAAACATACATCTTTCTATACAAACATCAGCTTGTAGACAAACATACATCTTTCCATACAAACATCACCTTGCAGACAAGCATACATATTTCCATACAAACATCACCTTGTAGACAAACATACATCTTTCCATACAAACATCACCTTGTAGACAAACATACATCTTTCCATAGAAACATCACCTTGCAGACAAGCATACATATTTCCATACAAACATCACCTTGTAGACAAACATACATCTTTCCATACAAACATCACATTGTAGAGAAACATATATCTTTCCATACAAACAAAACCTTGTAGAGAAACATATAACTTTCCATGCAAACATCACCTTGTAGACTAACATACACCTTTCCATACAAACATCACCTTGTAGACAAACATATATCTTTCCATGCAAACCTAGTAGAGAAAAAGATACCACAAAATTATAAATAGTCGACGGTTTTGAATACATTGATTCGCTAATCTTCAGTAAAGTTGATTGTTATGAATAAGTCAGAAGGATTTTAGCCATCGTGTGAAAGAAGCTGATACAAATGAAAAGAATATGACTGAGATGCTGAAAAACTATTTTTAAAAATAAACTAACATTCCTAAGAGATTGCATATTCCCAGTGGCAATGTATGGATGCATTCCTGGTCATGGACAATAAGGAAGAAAGTGAAAATTAAAATAGCAACATTTGAAACGAGATGTTAGAGAACAATTATCAGAATACCATGGACTAAATGGATCACCAATATAGCCATCCAGAGAAAAGTAGTACCGTAAATTATGTATGTATATATATATATGTGTGTATATATGTAAATCTAATGAACACATGTGCAATGATGATACTAATACATAATGTGATTCATATATCTCACTTGTAATATCGAATATAATACATAGAAACACATGAGATATGAGTCTTACATCAATACAATTCATAGTTTCATATTGTACATCAGGCGACCTATCTACTACTTTGATAAGTCTCCCTTTGTCTCATTTATTGAATAATTTAACAGTAACAACTTTTGTCGTGTGAAATATTCTCTCAACGGACTACCACAAGTGGCACATCTGTTCAGTAAACATATATATATATATATATATATATATATATATATATATATATATATAAATGTGTCCCCAGTATTATTTAATGTGTATACAGTTCAAATTAGAAGCTGTTAGATTGCAGGACCGGGTAGAACTATGTCCTATGCTGATGACATATTGATATATATGCAGGGCAGAGATAGAAAAACGATCGCCAGGAATTTTCAGAGGGAGATTCGATCGTATATGGGATTGGTGCAGTAATTCCGTATCTTTTGTTAATTCATCAAATTCATCGATAACATGGTTTTCCCTAAAAAAATCACGTAGTAAACACGCACAAGTCATCGGTTACTTTGAGACTGGATGTGGTCGACAGAACCAGTACAATGAAGTACTTAGGTGCTATGTTGGACCGCAGTTTGAGTTTAACAGATCATGTTGACTACATCATTGTAATGGCTCATAAAGTTCTTGCGACGATGAAAATTATGGCTGCTGCTCAATGTGAACAGAGGCTGATATTTCTGCTGTATCAGGGATAGGTGGTGGTGGTGGTAGAGTACGAACTGACGATTTTAAAACTGAGTCAGACACAAACATAAAGATTGGAAAGAATACAGAATGAGGCAATGCGAATCGTTTTGGGGTGTACAAGAGATACGTCGGCACGGATTATGCGATACTTACTAGATTGCCCAAATGCAGACCGAAAAATACAAATCTGCATGGCGCGGGACTACCTACAAATCACCGCTGATAAAGAGAATCCTCTACACCCTGACATTCTCAAAGTGAAAGGTAATCGACTTAAGAGAGGAGAGTCGTGGATGGGACGGGTAGTGGATATTATACAGAGTGTGTATCGATTATAGGAAGTGCTTCCTGGTGCAGAATGGAGTCGTGCGCCCTAAGATTGTCAGACAGCCTTCACAGTAAAAATAACACTCAGTTGAGAATGCAAAGAGCAAGAGAAGACGACCAAAAGAAACACTCAGAAGAACAATACTTAGAGAAAGTAAAACTACCCTATATTCATACCTTTGAAGAACTGCACAGAATAACTTTGAACAGACATAATTGGAGAGATCTGACCTCTGCCCTATGCGCTAACTTCAGCGCAAATGAAAGTGAATGAGTGAATGAATGAGAATGCAGGTACTGGTGTCCGACAGTTGTGGAGTCGAAGATACTCGCTCTATTCGGTGAAAATTCCAGGGAAAGTAATATGAGTTTGTATACAGACTGGTAGGTTGAGAAACACATCAGAAGTGCCTGGGTCTTCACGGCTCACAGGTAGGGGGGGAACCATCAGAGGAAAGTGGTGAATTCGCTCAGACGACAAGCAGCAGGACAACGGAGATTTTGGCATTAACCAAAGTTGTGCAATGGGTCTGCTCGCATACCTACATACTCAGTGACTCGATGAGCATGATTGTGAGGCGGGATACATTCGGGAATAGTGGCTGGATGCAGTAGAGAATTCCTTTATACGTAAAGTGACTTTCATTTTTGTGCCGGGACATGCGGGACTCCGGGGTAATGATAGAGCTGATAGGATGGCTGCACATGCTGCTACTACGGCTGTTGGTGGAGCAATAGATCAATCAGACATTTTGAACGCCCTACGGGAAAACGAAAGAGCAAATTACTGTATAAGTGATGATATCTCTTCTTCCATGACTAGAATAAAGGAATTTGATTTGAAATGTGGTGTCGCTAGAAAGTACCAGTTTCGTGGGCAAGAAAGAATGATGTTCAATCAACTGATTACTGGGACGGACAATCAACATGTAATGTCGTGTACACTCACGAAGAGATCTGAGCACCTATGGATATCTCCGGAGTGCAGTGACGATGATCCAACGACTAACTAACTAAACTAACTAAACTAACTAACTAAACTAAACTAAACTAAACTAACTAAACTAAACTAAACTAAACTAACTAAACTAAACTAACTAAACTAAACTAAACTAACTAAACTAAACTAACTAAACTAAACTAAACTAAACTGACTAAACTAAACTGACTAAACTAAACTGACTAAACTAAACTGACTAAACTAAACTGACTAAACTAAACTGACTAAACTAAACTGACTAAACTAAACTAACTAAACTGAACTAACTAAACTGAACTAACTAAACTAAACTACCTAAACTAAACTAACTAAACTAAACTAACTAAACTAAACTAACTAAACTAACCAAACTAAACTAAACTAAACTAAACTAAACTAAACTAACTAAACTAAACTAAACTAACTAAACTAAACTAACTAAACTAAACTAAATTAACTAACCTAGCTAAACTAATTAAACTAACTAAACAAACTGAACTAAGTAAACTAAACTAAACTAAACTAAACTAAACTAACTATCAAACTAACTAACAAACTAACAAACTAACAAACTAACAAACTAACCAACTAACCAACTAACCAACCAACCAACCAACCAACCAACAAACCAACAAACCAACTAACCAACTAACTAACTAACCAACTAACTAACTAACTAACTAACTAGCTAACTAGATAACTAACTAGCTAACTAGCTAACAAACTAACTAACTAACCTACTAACTAACTAACTAACTAACAAACTAATAAACTAACAAACTAACACACTAACAAACTAACAAACTAACCAACCAACCAACCAACAAACCAACAAACAAACTAACCAACTAATTAACTAACTAACCTAACTAGCTAATTAGCTAACTAACTAGCAAACTAGCTAACTAGCTAACTAACTAACCTACTAACCTACAAACGAACTAACTAACTAAGTAACCTACTAACTAACTAACTAAATAACTAACAAACTAACAAACTAACAAACTAACAAACCAACCAATCAACCAACCAACTAACCAACTAACAAATTAACTAACTAACCTAACTAGCTAACTAGCTAACTAGCTAGCTAACTAGCTAACTAGCTAACTAGCTAACTAACTAACTAACTAACCAACTAACCTACTAACCAACTAACTAACTAACTAACTAACTAACTAGCTAACTAACTAACTAACCTTACTAACCTAACCCAACCAACCCATCCAACCCAACAAACCAACCCAACCATCCTAAACAGCCCAACCAGCACAAACAGGCCAAAACAGCCTAACCAGCCTAACCAACCTAACTAACCTAACACACTCTCTAAAAAAAAACCTTTTGTCACGTGAAATATTCTCGCAAGAACTTTTGTCACGTGAAATATTATCTCAGAAATTTTGTAACGTGGTATATTCTCTTCAAAACTTTTGTTATGTGGAATATTCTCTCCAAAACTTTTGTAACGTGATATATTCTCTCAAATACTTTTGCCACGTGAAATTTTCTCTCACAAACTTTTGCCACGTGAAATTTTCTCTCCATAACGGTGGCTTGACAAAGAACTCCATTAACTCTTCTTAATCATAGGTCAAGCGGATTCCATTTTCTAACGACGTATTCCTATTATCTTTAACGTCGTCAGTCCATCATCTTCGTGGTCTGTCCTTTCTCTTCCTACCGAATGCTCTGCCTTGCATTATGTGTCTTTATAAACATTTGTATCTCTTTACATCACCAAACATGTGTAGTTTAAAGATGTAACAACTTTAATATAGACATGTGTCGTATGTACTTGAGTTTAATTCTAATTGATCTCAATGTTCTTTTGTGCATTTGCGATTTCTTCCTGTTGTGGATGTGATTTTTTCACGTAGAGTGACAAGCCAAATAGTACACAAATCAGAACAATGAAGACAATCCAATATGGCGTACCAGAAGTCGCTGAAACGAAAATGAATAAAAATACGTATTGTTATATATGTATTAAGATAGAGAAAGTGAGAGAGAGAGAGAGGGAGAGAGAGAGAGGGAGAACACATATCAATCAATTTCCAAATTATTTCTTATTTTCGTGAGAAGATGTATGTGGCGACAATGATAAAGTGCAATGCGATGACTTTGACAAAGTGTAATGTGCTGACTTTGATAAAGTATAATGCGGTGACTTAGAAATAGGGTAATGCAGTGTCTTCGACAAAGTGTAATGTGCCGGCTTTAATAAAATATAATGCGGTGACAATAATAAAGATTCATGTTGTTACATCCCCGCCATGTTTAATCATGTCCTTGAGTTTCTGGCTGTGTTCAAAATTATGATCCAGAAAATGTCTTTGGAAAAATATCAAAGCATTTCAGTTATTTTCAATGTGAAAGATCCTTCCTCAAAAGTGCTTTCACTGGGTCCACATCTTGAAACACACACATTTACATAATATGTCATAGTCCATGTTTCACAAAACTCGCACAGCTGTCTCCATTTATAATACGGCTGCATTTTCAGCATTCTCATGGATCTGCCATATGCATTCTCTCGATGTTTTTGTGGCCGTGTACCACGGACCCAGCTAGTTTTAGAACCCTCGCTAGCTTCCACATGAAATACAGGGTATCAATTAACAGAGATTGATATCAAATAATGAATCCTGAACTTCTGCCGAACGAAATGTTTAATTGCAACGGGAAATACAAAGGGCAGACACGCACAAATTGCACCACGCGGTCACCGAATGCTGACCAGTAATAGATAACACAGAGAGATCGCTAGATTACGAGACGCTTTTAAAATGAGTATCGGGACAAACGAGTGTGACTGTTATGTTGAAGGAACGCTTTGATTGGTTGAAAGAGGAGAGTTGGTGGGAATCAGTTTTGTTTGAGTTGGGTTTTGAACAGAGAGAACTGGGCCTTTGCGCCGGACACACGTGACCACAAGACTCTGAAAATACAGAGTAGATCCAGAATATTGGATAAGTCATATGTTGTTGAGAGTAGATTCCAGAATATTGGATAGATCATATTTTTGTTGAGAGTAGATTGCATAATATTGGATAAGTCGTATTTTTGTCGATAGTTGATGGCATGCCTATTTGGATTTGAAAGATTCCAGAATATTGGATAGTCATATTTTTATTGAGATTTGATGTTATGCCTTTTTGGATTTGAACGAATATGTAAAATAAAGCTACGAATTGGCCACCGAAGACGGATGTGTTGGGCCATTGGCGCAAATAAAACGGCAACACAACGCATTTCCATTCTCTGGACTATATTCAACTGGAAATCTTGTAGGACAATTGTCCTGTTACAAGAGAAATCCAGCGGGAGTTTGAGAATGAACGCTGAAGAAGAAGAAGAAAGCTACGAAGTATAAGTGAACGTTGGAGTTACAACCTTGTTTCATATCTATGTATCACCTGGATATATGTGAGATAGTACTTCATAACACCATTCGTTACTCCTATCATAACTGGTGACATAGAAAGCCCCTTAAACCCGTTCACATGTTATTCCAAATTGCCCATCGAAATATCAACGATGCTCTGAAGAACTGCATCTCTGTTGGTTTATGTTATTCGGGACCCCATGTATTTCAATTTCAAAACATGTTTTATTGATTCTATATAGACATTGTGTATACATATACTGTAAACTAATACATGAATGTTTTGCTTACTGTAACCACGTCAACGTTTCCTCATAAAGTGATCAACATTACCATGAATTGTATGAAGATGTAATGGGCATCATCATATGTTTGTTGTTGTTGTTGTCATTTTGAAGTTAGGCAGGGGAAACGTATAATTATCTCCTTCCAATTGTCTGACGAAATAGTAGAGGCTTAATTATTAGTAATGTGACGAGTGTTGTTCATTCCCCTATATTAGTAATGTGACGAGTTTTGTTGATTCCCCTATAGAGGACAACTTGAAGTGAAGATGGGGCTTAGTTTAGTCAACAGAGGCTAGAATCTAAAATTGGTCGTGTCATCCTCTATAACTCGCAGACCCATAATAAGTCCTGCCCAAGCAAGCACAGGTGCTGAAGTCGGAGATACCAGGCTGAGAGAGCACCAGCAGCCATTGTATAATGCACCGTACAACTTCAATTATATCGCATTGAATGTTAAAGTGGGGTATGTTAATATACCACATTACAACATCGAGTGAGAAAATAGAAATACAAGTGGCGACAGCACCTCTCACGTGGCTGGCGCCGCAACAACCAACAAATTCAGTGATTCTATCGGACTCTCAAAGTATGTTGCGCAAGATAAAAAAGTGTATGATCAGACCTTAATGGGTCACTCGCCTCAAAAACACGCTGATGATTACATGGATATATTGTCCAGTTATTGGGGTCAGAGAAACGAAAGGGACGATGTGTTGGCTGGTAAATCCGTGGTGAATGGCATTGATATAAGAAGAGACATGATTGAATACATCTGATAGGTTATTGTATGCCTATTGGGAGAAACCAGTCCATGACGTCTTGTTGCAATACATGAAAGATTGTGTTGATTTGTTTCAATCGATGTACGAAAATACTGAAATACTTACATCTCATATCACTATTGTTATGTGATGGATTCATTGCAATTAAACGCACCTGACAATGTATAGAAGACTAGCAACAAAGGGATCAATACACGTACAGCCATACACACTAACGACAGCGCACATAGTTGCTGAAAACGTGGTAGGATATATAAAATAAGAGAGACTGGCCATTATTCACAGCGGAGATAATTGTGAACATACACAAGCAGCCCTTACTTCAAAACACACGATCAACCTACTGGGCAGGAAACACCAGATAACATTCGATTTTAAACTAACGTATACAGCTTAACAATCACCTGAACAGAATACAACCATAAGAAACTACATGGTGAGTACATGAGTAGTATATAAGGCGCATTACGAGAAGCTTTTTCCTACCGCAAAGATTATATAGGGATTAATCTGGCGCAAAGACATAATAAGGATTAATTCTGAGGAAGGCGGTGGTTGGTGGAGCTTATTTTAGGGTTTTCTTGAATTTTTATTTAAATTTGAGAAGTCATTTTTTTTTTTATTTTGATCTAGATTTTAAGGTTAATTATCTAGTATTTTCTTCTTGTTATATAAATAAATTGTCAAAAGGGTAAGGGCGAGTCGTCTCTACATACACAAATGAGTCTCAAAAACCGTCTACCTCTTCTGTAATGTAGGTGTTGGTAGAATACACATGTCGGTTATTGCCAGGTCGGGTGTTACATGTGATAAGTCTCCTTGGTATTATAGATAAAAGGGGAATACATAATGATCACATATATACAAACAACCATAGAGAAAACATGAAGCTTTTTGAGTTGTGTTGAATAGGTTTTTTATTCAGGTTTTCCATTGTTTTAAATGAACATACATATATAATTAGCATGAAAATTGGATTTATGTATACTTTATTTGTAACATATATTCATATAGGCATAACACTCGTTAGTAGTCACATAGTTCAAGGAAATACCCGTTGTTTACATATATACATACAAAGCTTAGATAAAACATGAAGATTTGAATAGTTTATTTCATGTTATGACAAGGTCGTCCACCTAAGTTAACATAAAAACGCTTTGATGATAGGCATAAAGTTCATATAATTTATACATATATACAGACAAACATAGTACCCTTTTAGGCCTCTATTCGGCGTTTACACAAATATAAAAAAAAAGTTAATAGGCAAATTGTGCTTATGCAGGTTTTATTAGTAGCATACATTCATATATACATGAAATAACACCAGTTGGTAGGCACATAACTTAGGGAAATACATTATGCTTACACATATACCTTAAAAACATAGATAAAATATGAAGAGTTTGAGTGGTGTGATTCATATGTTCGTCTTGGGATGGAGTCCCATAACATGAAAATATGTTTTATTAATAATAGAGTGGTGGTTTAAATAGATAAAAAGGGTTTACAGAGGTTGGCCAGGCCTCATATAATGCTATATATATTATTATATACATGAAATAAGGATTAATAACTGTCGTAGAATTATATTTTGTGTCAGATATTCAGGGGAATAGTCGAGATGTCATCGGTCTGTACCTGTTGCTTTATGTAGAAATAGGACAGTGCGGCTCTATCTTGTTCGTATGTGTAAACGGCTGACTTGTGAACTTTGAAACCTACATTCTTACAGCCGTGTGCCTTTTGTGTGCTTAAAACAGCTAAAAATATGTTTCTGTCAAATGTGTTATATTGATGACTCAACCCTTTAGTCGATATCTTATTATAGTCACCAAAGCAAAAATACGTTTACTACAAAGAGCTATAATACCCTTTCCTGAATATTCGAGTTAGAATAAACCTGGACATCTTTTATCAAAGAATCTAACTTCGAGGCAGTGTGGACACTCTTTCGGAGGACTGAGGGGCCTTTCTGTATGCAAACAAGCTACAGGTTGATACTCAAGCACTTGATAAATTTCGGTTACCACCAACCCATGATTAAGATACCATTTTAACAATGGTGTAGCTAGTAGAATTTTTTTTTACCGAAATAGCTACCGATCAATGTACGTCTAGGCGTCGTTAATAGATTATGCCCTTCTGCATATCTCTGCATTAGAGGACCAATGTCTGCTCTAGTAACATCTATATTTTTGAATATAGGTGTCATTTCAGCAAAGTGAGCCTTCAGGGGTTCTGGTCCGTGGATATCGCACTCGACTAATCCAAATAAGGTCTCGTCAGTGACAGAAACCAGAATCTGCTGAACCGATAACGGGTATTTTTCAATAAAATAGTCCCCCGAGCGGAAGGTTCCGAAGTGGTGAACACCGAACAAGTCTAGACAAGTTCTAATACCATTGAGGAAGATAACTTGAGACAACACAGTGGAACTAATTCTGTGCTAACGCGAATAGATAACAACATAGCCCAAAAATAATCAGCAAGGGTAACAAACAACACGAAAACGATAGAAAATAAACAAAATTAACTATAAAACTAAGATTAAAATATTGAATTTTAATGGAACCAGGTTAAAAGGGTTTATCTAGTTGTGAATAGTATTAGCATGTGAGGAAACACATCTAAAACACTTCAAATGTTTATATGAGAACCAGGTTTGTAGACAGAGAGAGATTGCTACTCATCACGACAATTTGGTTTATAGCAAGACATGACAGCACGTAATAAACACAGAATCTAGGTACTTGTAACAGCAAAATAGAAGATGTAGAGAACTTTCGTTGTAGGCGGAGAGGGCCCCTCAGCACATAGGACAATTCACTTATTTAACAAGACATCACAACCGAAAATAAACACAGAATTTAGGCGCATGTAGCAATATAAGAAAAGATATATAGAGATTTTGAGAAAAATTATTGTTGGCGGCCTTTCATGACAACAAACGTATATAATAGAACGCAAAGAACGGAGACACCAGATGGTACTACATTAAACAAACACAAAACAATCAAAAATAGGACAATGGTAGACACGTCACTCTTAACCACAACCTATGGTTAAAAGGTAACATACACCAGTATAAATAAATTATATCTGTAATTAACATTACAGACATTAAATAAACATCTTTTTTTTCACTAGTAGTAGCCAACAGCAAAGTTATAAATCCGGTTCAACTCATTTAGTAGGACATAATAAGATCGCTATTTTGTATTATATTAAGAAGACCATCGAATTATATTATAGTAGATCTTGTAGAGAAATATACCCTGTATACAAAACACGCATTTACATCAGTAAATAAATATAAATGAAATTGATTTATGTCATATGCCCGTGATGTTGGTGAAAAATGTTATTATTTCCCTTTACTAACACTACTTATATTTTTTGTGCAAGGGGATATAATCACATTTTTATGATAAACTTCATATTTATCTTTTTTTTTTCGCCTCTAGGCAACCAGCCTTTAAAAACATTTGTTATGGTCACAGATACTGAGTCGTCGTTTTTTAGACTTACAAGACAAAACTTCCTCTTTTTATGTAGAAACAGGGTTCATTTTACATAGTTGCATATGTCAAACTGTATATTTTTCATTTTATAAAACGAAGCACGCCGCTATTAAAACGATTCCGTATGATAAACTTCATATTTATCTCTTTTCGCAACTAGGCAAAGGCATTTAAAAACATTTGTTATAGTCACAGATATGGATTCGTGGTTTTCTAGACCTACAAGACAAAACTTCCTATTTTATGTAACAACAGGGTTCATATTACATAGTTGGATATGATAAAGTGTATATGTTTCACGTTTTAAAAACTAAGCAAGCCGCTTTCAAAACTGTTCCATGTGATAAACTTCATAATTAGCACAATTCACAACTAGGTAACCCAATTTTAACAAATTTTGTTATGGTCACAGATATTGGGTGGTGGTTTTCTAAACACACAAGACAAATGTTCCCTGTTTTATGTAATAAAAGTGTTCATATTATATATTTGTATATGAGAAACTGTATATTTTTCACGTTTTAAAACTAAGCAAACCGATTTTAAAACGGTTGAAAATGATAAATTTCCTATTTAGCTCTTTTGAGAAATTGGTAAAATGCCTTCAACACATTTTGTTATGGTTACAGACATTGGAGGGTGGTTTTCTAGACTTATACGCCAAATCTTCTTATTTTTATGTAACAACAGGGTTCATAATACACATTTGTATGTGACACACTGTATATTTTTCACGTTTTAAAACGAAGCAGGCCGCTTTTAAAATGGTTCCAGGTGACACACTTCATATTTAGCTCTATTCACAACTAGGCAACACACCTTGCACACATTTTTTTATAATCACAGACATTGTATGGTGGTTTTCTAGACTTACAAGACACATGTTCCTATTTGTATGTTAACAACAGTATTCAAATTACATATTTGCATATGACAAACTGTATATTTTTCACTTTTTATAACGAAGCACGCCGCTATTAAAACGATTCCGTATGATAAACTTCATATTTATCTCTTTTCGCAACTAGGCAAAGGTCTTTAAAAACATTTGTTATGGTCACAGATATGGATTCGTGGTTTTCTAGACCTACAAGACAAAACTTCCTATTTTTATGTAACAACGGGGTTCATATTACATAGTTACATACGACAAATTGTATATTTTTCACGTTTTAAAAACTAAGCAAGCCGCTTTAAAAACTGTTCCATGTGATAAACTTCATAATTAGCACAATTCACAACTAGGTAACCCAACTTTAACACAGTTTGTTATGGTCACAGATATTGGGTGGTGGTTTTCTAAACACACAAGACAAATGTTCATTGTTTTATGTAATAAAAGTGTTCATATTATATAGTTGCATATGAGAAAATGTATATTTTTTCACGTTTAAAACTAAACAAGTCGATTTTAAAACGGTTGAAAATGATAAACTTCCTACTTAGCTCTTTTGAGAAATTGGTAAACTGCCTTTAATACATTTTGTTATGGTTACAGACATTGGAGGGTGGTTTTCTAGACTTATACGCCAAATCTTCTTATTTTTATGTAACAACAGGGTTCATAATACACATTTGTATGTGACACACTGTATATTTTTCACGTTTTAAAACGAAGCAGGCCGCTTTTAAAATGGTTCCAGGTGACACACTTCATATTTAGCTCTATTCACAACTAGGCAACACACCTTGCACACATTTTGTTATAATCACAGACATTGTATGGTGGTTTTCTAGACTTACAAGACACATGTTCCTATTTGTATGTTAACAACAGTATTCAAATTACATATTTGCATATGACAAACTGTATATTTTTCACTTTTTATAACGAAGCACGCCGCTATTAAAACGATTCCGTATGATAAACTTCATATTTATCTCTTTTCGCAACTAGGCAAAGGTCTTTAAAAACATTTGTTATGGTCACAGATATGGATTCGTGGTTTCCTAGACCTACAAGACAAAACTTCCTATTTTTATGTAACAACGGGGTTCATATTACATAGTTACATATGACAAATTGTATATTTTTCACGTTTTAAAAACTAAGCAAGCCGCTTTAAAAACTGTTCCATGTGATAAACTTCATAATTAGCACAATTCACAACTAGGTAACCCAACTTTAACACAGTTTGTTATGGTCACATGCTATTAAAAAGTGAAAAATATACAGTTTGTCATATGCAAATATGTAATTTGAATACTGTTGTTAACATACAAATAGGAACATGTGTCTTGTAAGTCTAGAAAACCACCATACAATGTCTGTAACTATAACAAACTGTGTGAAAGGCGTGTTGCCTAGTTGTGAATAGAGCTAAATATGAAGTGTGTCACATGGAGCCGTTTTAAAAGCGGCCTGCTTCGTTTTAAAACGTGAAAAATATACAGTGTGTCATTTGCAAATGTGTAATATGAACCCTGTTGTTACATAAAATAAGAAGATTTGGCTTATAAGTCTAGAAAACCACCATACAATGTCCGTGACTATAACAAACTGTTTGACAGGCGTGTTGCCTAGTTGTGAATAGAGCTAAATATGAAGTGTGTCACATGGAGCAGTTTTAAAAGCGACCTGCTTCGTTTTTAAACGTGAAAAATATACAGTGTGTCACATGCAAATGTGTAATATGAACCCTGTTGTTACATAAAAATAAGAAGATTTGGCTTATATGTCTAGAAAACCACCATCCAATGTCTGTAACCATAACAAAATGTATTAAAGGCAGATTACCATTTTCTCAAAAGAGCTAAGTAGGAAGTTTATCATTTTCAACCGTTTTAAAATCGACTTGTTTAGTTTTAAAACGTGAAAAAATATACATTTTCTCATATGCAAATATATAATATGAACACTTTTATTACATAAAACAATGAACCTTTGTCTTGTGTGTTTAGAAAACCACCACCCAATATCTGTGACCATAACAAACTGTGTTAAAGTTGGGTTACCTAGTTGTGAATTGTGCTAATTATGAAGTTTATCACATGGAACAGTTTTTAAAGCGGTTTGCTTAGTTTTTAAAACGTGAAAAATATACAATTTGTCATATGTAAATATGTAATATGAACCCTGTTGCTACATAAAAATAGGAAGTATTGTCTTGTAGGTCTAGAAAACCACGAATCCATATCTGTGACCATAACAAATGTTTTTAAAGACCTTTGCCTAGTTGCGAAAAGAGATAAATATGAAGTTTATCATACGGAATCGTTTTAATAGCGGGGTGCTTCGTTATAAAAAGTGAAAAATATACAGTTTGTCATATGCAAATATGTAATTTGAATACTGTTGTTAACATACAAATAGGAACATGTGTCTTGTAAGTCTAGAAAACCACCATACAATGTCTGTGATTATAACAAAATGTGTGAAAGGTGTGTTGCCTAGTTGTGAATAGAGCTAAATATGAAGTGTGTCACCTGGAACCATTTTAAAAGCGGCCTGCTTCGTTTTAAAACGTGAAAAATATACAGTGTGTCACATACAAATGTGTATTATGAACCCTGTTGTTACATAAAAATAAGAAGATTTGGCGTATAAGTCTAGAAAACCACCCTCCAATGTCTGTAACCATAACAAAATGTATTAAAGGCAGTTTACCAATTTCTCAAAAGAGCTAAGTAGGAAGTTTATCATTTTCAACCGTTTTAAAATCGACTTGTTTAGTTTTAAACGTGAAAAAATATACATTTTCTCATATGCAACTATATAATATGAACACTTTTATTACATAAAACAATGAACATTTGTCTTGTGTGTTTAGAAAACCACCACCCAATATCTGTGACCATAACAAACTGTGTTAAAGTTGGGTTACCTAGTTGTGAATTGTGCTAATTATGAAGTTTATCACATGGAACAGTTTTTAAAGCGGCTTGCTTAGTTTTTAAAACGTGAAAAATATACAATTTGTCGTATGTAACTATGTAATATGAACCCCGTTGTTACATAAAAATAGGAAGTTTTGTCTTGTAGGTCTAGAAAACCACGAATCCATATCTGTGACCATAACAAATGTTTTTAAAGACCTTTGCCTAGTTGCGAAAAGAGATAAATATGAAGTTTATCATACGGAATCGTTTTAATAGCGGCGTGCTTCGTTATAAAAAGTGAAAAATATACAGTTTGTCATATGCAAATATGTAATTTGAATACTGTTGTTAACATACAAATAGGAACATGTGTCTTGTAAGTCTAGAAAACCACCATACAATGTCTGTGATTATAACAAAATGTGTGCAAGGTGTGTTGCCTAGTTGTGAATAGAGCTAAATATGAAGTGTGTCACCTGGAACCATTTTAAAAGCGGCCTGCTTCGTTTTAAAACGTGAAAAATATACAGTGTGTCACATACAAATGTGTATTATGAACCCTGTTGTTACATAAAAATAAGAAGATTTGGCGTATAAGTCTAGAAAACCACCCTCCAATGTCTGTAACCATAACAAAATGTGTTGAAGGCATTTTACCAATTTCTCAAAAGAGCTAAATAGGAAATTTATCATTTTCAACCGTTTTAAAATCGGTTTGCTTAGTTTTAAAACGTGAAAAATATACAGTTTCTCATATACAAATATATAATATGAACACTTTTATTACATAAAACAGGGAACATTTGTCTTGTGTGTTTAGAAAACCACCACCCAACATCTGTGACCATAACAAAATTTGTTAAAATTGGGTTACCTAGTTGTGAATTGTGCTAATTATGAAGTTTATCACATGGAACAGTTTTGAAAGCGGCTTGCTTAGTTTTTAAAACGTGAAACATATACACTTTATCATATCCAACTATGTAATATGAACCCTGTTGTTACATAAAATAGGAAGTTTTGTCTTGTAGGTCTAGAAAACCACGAATCCATATCTGTGACTATAACAAATGTTTTTAAATGCCTTTGCCTAGTTGCGAAAAGAGATAAATATGAAGTTTATCATACGGAATCGTTTTAATAGCGGCGTGCTTCGTTTTATAAAATGAAAAATATACAGTTTGACATATGCAACTATGTAAAATGAACCCTGTTTCTACATAAAAAGAGGAAGTTTTGTCTTGTAAGTCTAAAAAACGACGACTCAGTATCTGTGACCATAACAAATGTTTTTAAAGGCTGGTTGCCTAGAGGCGAAAAAAAAAGATAAATATGAAGTTTATCATAAAAATGTGCTTATATCCCCTTGCACAAAAAATATAAGTAGTGTTAGTAAAGGGAAATAATAACATTTTTCACCAACATCACGGGCATATGACATAAATCAATTTCATTTATATTTATTTACTGATGTAAATGCGTGTGTTGTATACAGGGTATATTTCTCTACAAGATCTACTATAATATAATTCGATGGTCTTCTTAATATAATACAAAATAGCGATCTTATTATGTCCTACTAAATGAGTTGAACCGGATTTATAACTTTGCTGTTGGCTACTACTAGTGAAAAAAAAAGATGTTTATTTAATGTCTGTAATGTTAATTACAGATATAATTTATTTATACTGGTGTATGTTACCTTTTAACCATAGGTTGTGGTTAAGAGTGACGTGTCTACCATTGTCCTATTTTTGATTGTTTTGTGTTTGTTTAATGTAGTACCATCTGGTGTCTCCGTTCTTTGCGTTCTATTATATACGTTTGTTGTCATGAAAGGCCGCCAACAATAATTTTTCTCAAAATCTCTATATATCTTTTCTTATATTGCTACATGCGCCTAAATTCTGTGTTTATTTTCGGTTGTGATGTCTTGTTAAATAAGTGAATTGTCCTATGTGCTGAGGGGCCCTCTCCGCCTACAACGAAAGTTCTCTACATCTTCTATTTTGCTGTTACAAGTACCTAGATTCTGTGTTTATTACGTGCTGTCATGTCTTGCTATAAACCAAATTGTCGTGATGAGTAGCAATCTCTCTCTGTCTACAAACCTGGTTCTCATATAAACATTTGAAGTGTTTTAGATGTGTTTCCTCACATGCTAATACTATTCACAACTAGATAAACCCTTTTAACCTGGTTCCATTAAAATTCTATATTTTAATCTTAGTTTTATAGTTAATTTTGTTTATTTTCTATCGTTTTCGTGTTGTTTGTTACCCTTGCTGATTATTTTTGGGCTATGTTGTTATCTATTCGCGTTAGCACAGAATTAGTTCCACTGTGTTGTCTCAAGTTATCTTCCTCAATGGTATTAGAACTTGTCTAGACTTGTTCGGTGTTCACCACTTCGGAACCTTCCGCTCGGGGGACTATTTTATTGAAAAATACCCGTTATCGGTTCAGCAGATTCTGGTTTCTGTCACTGACGAGACCTTATTTGGATTAGTCGAGTGCGATATCCACGGACCAGAACCCCTGAAGGCTCACTTTGCTGAAATGACACCTATATTCAAAAATATAGATGTTACTAGAGCAGACATTGGTCCTCTAATGCAGAGATATGCAGAAGGGCATAATCTATTAACGACGCCTAGACGTACATTGATCGGTAGCTATTTCGGTAAAAAAAAATTCTACTAGCTACACCATTGTTAAAATGGTATCTTAATCATGGGTTGGTGGTAACCGAAATTTATCAAGTGCTTGAGTATCAACCTGTAGCTTGTTTGCATACAGAAAGGCCCCTCAGTCCTCCGAAAGAGTGTCCAGACTGCCTCGAAGTTAGATTCTTTGATAAAAGATGTCCAGGTTTATTCTAACTCGAATATTCAGGAAAGGGTATTATAGCTCTTTGTAGTAAACGTATTTTTGCTTTGGTGACTATAATAAGATATCGACTAAAGGGTTGAGTCATCAACATAACACATTTGACAGAAACATATTTTTAGCTGTTTTAAGCACACAAAAGGCACACGGCTGTAAGAATGTAGGTTTCAAAGTTCACAAGTCAGCCGTTTACACATACGAACAAGATAGAGCCGCACTGTCCTATTTCTACATAAAGCAACAGGTACAGACCGATGACATCTCGACTATTCCCCTGAATATCTGACACAAAATATAATTCTACGACAGTTATTAATCCTTATTTCATGTATATAATAATATATATAGCATTATATGAGGCCTGGCCAACCTCTGTAAACCCTTTTTATCTATTTAAACCACCACTCTATTATTAATAAAACATATTTTCATGTTATGGGACTCCATCCCAAGACGAACATATGAATCACACCACTCAAACTCTTCATATTTTATCTATGTTTTTAAGGTATATGTGTAAGCATAATGTATTTCCCTAAGTTATGTGCCTACCAACTGGTGTTATTTCATGTATATATGAATGTATGCTACTAATAAAACCTGCATAAGCACAATTTGCCTATTAACTTTTTTTTTATATTTGTGTAAACGCCGAATAGAGGCCTAAAAGGGTACTATGTTTGTCTGTATATATGTATAAATTATATGAACTTTATGCCTATCATCAAAGCGTTTTTATGTTAACTTAGGTGGACGACCCTGTCATAACATGAAATAAACTATTCAAATCTTCATGTTTTATCTAAGCTTTGTATGTATATATGTAAACAACGGGTATTTCCTTGAACTATGTGACTACTAACGAGTGTTATGCCTATATGAATATATGTTACAAATAAAGTATACATAAATCCAATTTTCATGCTAATTATATATGTATGTTCATTTAAAACAATGGAAAACCTGAATAAAAAACCTATTCAACACAACTCAAAAAGCTTCATGTTTTCTCTATGGTTGTTTGTATATATGTGATCATTATGTATTCCCCTTTTATCTATAATACCAAGGAGACTTATCACATGTAACACCCGACCTGGCAATAACCGACATGTGTATTCTACCAACACCTACATTACAGAAGAGGTAGACGGTTTTTGAGACTCATTTGTGTATGTAGAGACGACTCGCCCTTACCCTTTTGACAATTTATTTATATAACAAGAAGAAAATACTAGATAATTAACCTTAAAATCTAGATCAAAATAAAAAAAAAAATGACTTCTCAAATTTAAATAAAAATTCAAGAAAACCCTAAAATAAGCTCCACCAACCACCGCCTTCCTCAGAATTAATCCTTATTATGTCTTTGCGCCAGATTAATCCCTATATAATCTTTGCGGTAGGAAAAAGCTTCTCGTAATGCGCCTTATATACTACTTACATGTGCATTCATTAGTACGAAACGGTCGACCACTACCTTTGTGAGTGACCTGAGCTCACTGATATCAGAAACAGAGATGCTCCCTCTAACGTTTTGATATATGTAGAACCATATCTGGAACAAAACAACAGCTGAAAAACATATGTATATATTCCTGAATTAAAATTGTTCATATTGTATGAAAACTTGGATTAATGAATCCGCTACAAATCAACCAGAAATATGTTCAGTAATATATTCCATGTTTTAAATATATAAAAATTTAAAAAAACTAACGGTCGCAGTTATATCCACTGTATCCAATAGCGCATCGACTGCATCTCCCCGAAGTTTTGTCGCATATGCTGTCCAGGCAGTTAGAAGAACACTTCTGAGTACACCCGTTACCATGCGTAGTCTCTGGACAGTCTAGAATTTAGAATATTTTTTTATAAATCAACGTATTCAGCAAATCTATATAATGTCAAAATTATCTTGCTCAAAATAAATGTGCTATTACTTTGTATATATTTAAACACATTTTATAAGCAGGATTTTCCACCTCACCAAATATAACATATACATCTAATAATGTGGTTTCGTTGAGTAATACCTTATTACTTTGAGCTTTCAAATTCACTACTTTGTTGTGTGCTCTACATCAGTCTAATATGTGTAAGGACAAAACTTACTGTTGATTCTACATTCCGCTCTCTTAATGTACAAAACAAAACACGCTACGACTAGAAAAGATCGCAGTATGTATGTACATCGATGCACAATAAACACAGTTCAGCGTCTAATCTGTCACTTGTTCTTTGTGGGGAATGTTATTTTCTTGATAAAGACACCCTTGCAGATTATGGGTTTCAATGTTTAAATTGATTTGTAAAACGTTATTATCTATCGTGTTAACGTTTTTTTCATATATCACAGCAATCGATACTACATATATGGGTGTACACAGTATATATTATCAGTCAATGAGTTGCCCATACAACGACTACATATATAGTTAGTTAGTTAGTTAGTCGATGGATTATCGCCATTGCACTCCGGACTAGTCCACAGTTGCTCAGATCTCTCCTTGAGTGTATCCGCCATACACGTTGACTGACGGTCCCAGTGTGACGTTGATTGACCATCATTCTGTGATGTTTAATCAGCTATATATGAAACTCTACTTATACTTACATGTATACTTATATGAAACTATTTACTATTGGAGTGATACACATTACGGATGATACTCTAGACCGCTTCCAGTAAGTACGCTCTTGCCAGCTTTAAGTGGTGGTATCAGTTACAACAGGTTACTAAACGCAAATATCCAGTCGACCAACACAAAACGTATCTAAGGGAGGTAACCTTTGACACATACAGTTGAAAGTGGGGTGGGGATGTGTTAAATAGTTGGTGGGTATATATGACAGAGTACAATTCATAAATTGAACACTAGTGAGTATATGTATACACATGTCTCTGACCAATGCAGGCCTGCTTGCCTGGAACAGAGAGGAGTTCAGAGTATCGACGACGATAACGTTCTGGAAAAAATATGATATATGTCAGTTGATACATAGTGAGCATACATGTATGTTTACAATTCACTAATCTCTGACCTTTCTTGCAGATTTCCATTTATTGAGTTAATTTATTTCAAAATAATAAATGATACATACATGTCTTCCAGAAAACGGAGTTATTTATGGAACTTGGATAATAACAAATGCAACTATCTGGTGGATCAAGAATATCTATTAGGTTAACGTTTACTTATCACTGAATAATAATATGTGTTAGATTATCGATTACTTTCACTGAACACGTACATGTGTTAGATTATCGATTACTTTTCACTGAACACGTACATGTGTTAGATTATCGATTACTTTTCACTGAACACGTACATGTGTTAGATTATCGATTACTTTTCACAGAACACGTACATGTGTTAGATTATCGATTACTTTTCACTGAACACGTACATGTGTTAGATTATCGATTACTTTTCACTGAACACGTATATGTATTAGATTATCGATTACTTTTCACTGAACACGTATGTGTGTTAGATTATACTTTATTTTTCCCTGAATAAGACTAACTGTTATGTTAGCGTTTACGTATCACTGAGCTAGCGGCAATTGGTAGACCAGATGTAACAGTTGAAAGCGACGAAATTATTTTTGTTTTCTTGTTCGCAGTTTAATATTTCTACACATCAATATCGGTTATCATGGCACATGCAGCTGTATTTGACAAATCACCATGATAGAAATCCAGCTTCTGTGGATGTCTATCTTTGTGAGTCAGATCTTCACCCTCAACCGTATCAGGGAAATGCAGTCTTGCAGAAGGTCCAAAGTATGCACAGTGTACATTAATGTTCATAATATGCACTGTGGCAAAACTTAAATTAAACAGGCAAAACCTGGAACATGGTACAGAAGTTGTGCTAATCACTGAAAACACACATAATAACAAACATAGACACCGACATTTCACCGAAACGGTCTTTACCTAAGAGTACATACACAATTAAAAACGACAAGTACTATTGACGTCCGAATTGTAAAGCTAATTATGGTGATAACACGGACGG
>CM067305.1:56688113-56743006 GCA_034231615.1 Meghimatium bilineatum
AGTAAAAACACATGAACATCGACTAACGAGGAAAATTGAGACTGGACAACGGTTTGACGAAAAGATCAATTTAGGCTTAAGGCAGGAACGAACAATAACTTCATAAGTATAGTAAAGAACAATTTGATATATACCGTTCTTTCTGCAGGCAGCAGTTAGATGTGTGTGTGTGTGCAGGTTCAGAGACCAGCACGTTAAGTTGTAGTTGGATATAATTAAGGTTAACTGTTGTTTCAATGTACATGAACAGCTTGATAGATGTATGCAGTCCAGGGCAATTAAACGTGATTGATATTTGTGACAACTTAGGGATCGGTGGAAATTGTATCCTGAGTTTAGAATTGAACGGTCATTATAATACAGTGCTACAGAGACAGCCTGTATAGTCATTTTTATTTAAAAACTGGTAGATTGGCAGTGTAGAGTAGATGCACTTAGTTAAGAGATAACACTTTAACGACAGTGTGAATAACATATAAATATGAGAAATCGTGTTCTAACGATATTATTGAGGAATTGTTACAAACCCCCTTAACATCACTGAAACATCCCCACATTGACGTAGGCGCTTGGGAGAGCCTCGTTTAGGATAGAACAGCATGGCGTTACAGCACTAGAACGGGGGCACTAGCGGCGGAAGAATTCAGACAAGATACTGCAGACAGAAGCGGCCACATAGAAAAGAAAAAAAACATCTCAACCTTCCATAGACACCCTCTACAGTTGTCAATTCTGTAAAAGAACATTTTTGTGCGCGCATTGGATTTGTTAGTCATTTAAAAGGCATTATTAACTGTTATTATTTTTACGTTTTATTGGTTATTATTATTATGGTTGAGTTTTTGGTCATCGTCGATTGCGACGGACAAACATCATCATCATCATACTGCTGATAGAGGTAGAGGCTTCGCTGTATTGGAATGCGTTATTAGTCTGGATAGACATATGATGAATACATTATACATATGACTTGTAGATTGGCTGTAGGTAGAACATTCGACTAAGAGAAAAGGTTGTTGATAGGATATCATCTAAAACACTTACTTGAACAGGAGACAGTTGAAGTAGACAATTGTTAACTACTATCCGAAGGACTGACAGTTTGGTAGGGAGAAACACCATTGACAGCGGAAATTAATCCACCTTCTTGGAAATTACAAACAATGTCAGTTGATGTCAAGGATCAAGGTTGTACTATCCAAGGTGTATGGGAAAGGTACTCCATGAGAAAGGGTAGACGATGTCATCTATGTGGATACCACGATCCTGCATAATTATAAGGTGAGTGATAGTATCGGATATCAATTATAACTTAGGAGATCTTTGTTATTGATACTAATTGTTGTCTATTGTTCTGTCCCAGGGTAATGCTGGTTGGCATTATCACGCTTGCCGTTACGCGTATGGGTGGGACCTCAAGATGTCCTTTCAAGACCAGATGTGTCACCGTAGTTGCATTTAATCCATGTCTGTTCAAGGCTATCTTGATGTGTTTTTTTAATCTACTCTTTACTTGGTCTACCTTTGGCTTAGTTTATCCTCTAGGCCAAAAACGACACATAAGACGAATGTCATAGATGTCCATGTCTCTCATTTCATTGTAATTTGTTTAAATATCTTCATTGTTTCTGATACCGATGGTGAAACGTTCTCTTGTAATAGTTCTATACACAGTTTCTCTTGCCATTTGGTGACCACATCAACGCTTGACAGGGGAGTCCTTGGTATCCATTCGTAGCGCGTGTTCGATGTAGATTCCAGCAACGACTTCTGATATACGTGGATACATATTCTTGTTTGATTCTTGTCTGACATCTGTGTTTGATTTGAAGTCTGACCAACGTATGTTCTGTAGTTTTCTAAGACATTTTGTTCAAAGGTGTTTAGTCTTTGTTCTAAGTTTGATTTTGCTTTCCAGCTTTCTCATCCATAATTTGTAGAGGTTGTCGGCTGTGGTTTATTTAGTATATCTTTAAAGATTCAGCCAATCAGTGTATTTTTTGTCTTCTTCGCTTATTAATAACTGTACATGTTTGTCTTTAATTACATTATTTGTTGTTGGTGTAATGGGTTGTAAAATGTTGTCTCCATTATATGAGAAACAGTGTTTTACCTTTTCTTACCAGTTTTTAGACAGCGCGGTTTCTGCTTCATTAGCCAGTTTGTAAATACAGTTTAAATTGTCTTTTCTGAGTCCGGTTTTTAACTTCTTTATTCAGTATTCTATTTTTTTTTGTTTGCTATGTTTTTTTCGAGAGCAGATCGTTGTGAAGATAATAAGCTTAGCTTGGTTTTAGCTTGACGCCCGGATATTCTTTTGTTATATGCTCTTATTGGTATTTGGTTTTGGCTCATTCTCATAAGGTTCCGAACCATTTGACGCGCCGTCTTTCAATATGTTCAATATATGCTATTATTCCAACTCGTTTCCTACTGTCTTCATTGTTTTATTGTATCTAGTTTAGCAACCATTGCTAGCTTTTCTCAGACACTTCACTTCACGTTAAATGGTATCTGCAACATACTTCCAACACGACTTTGTCTCTTGTCTTAGTGGTAAAATCTACTAGACTGTAAGCTGTATATCCTTTGATGTTACTATCCCACTTGCATCTCTGCTTACCTCTGTGCAAGAGTGTGTGGTTGTTGTTTTTTTTTGGTGGGGGGAACGGGGCTGAGAGAGAATTTTACCTAACTTCTGACTTTCTTTTTATTTTAAATTTCCTGTCATTTGTTTATCTTTAATACCATATTTTGTGCGATGCACTTGTTTGAAACTTATAATTAATACATATAAAATGATGTGGTACACAAGTTTCGTATCTAAATCCCCAGCAATTAACTAGTACAGAATAACCTCTTTGATAAGAGTTGTATTACTTTACTACTTTTCTATAGTTGTTTTCGTTAGTTGTTGTCGGGTGTGTTGATGTTATGGTCCTAGTTCACGTTCTTCCTTCCTTCTCGGTAAAGTGTTTCCAAATCTGCAAATTATGTTGATATTATGAGTATTACTTCTGATGTTCTTTATGCTACTGTGAACTAAAGGAGACTGGTCCATCTGAAACCGTAACTAAGTCTTAACTTTCTAAAAGAAAGGAAAATGTATTACACATATATATCTTTAATAGGAACTTTATTGCACGGACATAATTTATGTTAGCACAATCTATGATATGACATAATACATTAGTTCAGCCGTTATACACAAAGGAAACAGTTGATTCCCTGAGTATATGCTGACCGCCAATTGCTTCAAGCATCAAATCAAGGGGTATATCCCAGCTATCGGGCATAACTAAATATTACTACAAAAATAAAAACAAAGATTGATTGACAGTCACTATAAAACAATCTTTGAAATAAATAGTTCGCAGATGTCGAAGTTAATTATATATATATATCGATCCGATCGAAAATAAAGTTGGTCGTGTTATTGATAACGTAATGTTCACTCTTTATGAAGTGGTCGCATCCATTGACTCGTGAATGTACACAATGTAACAATGGATGTGACTATGATAATGTAGTGTTCACAGTTTCTTCACTAGGTCATCTCGTTTGCTTCAAAACAGAATCTCACACTCTGTTCCACGGTTAAGTTGACTGGATGGGTCGTCAAGAAAAGGTAGCAGGCCTCCGATTTGTTATATTCCGAAACAGACTCGAAATTTAATTAAATATTTACACAGATTCACTCCGTAAATAAGAATTCAAAAATATAGGAAACCTGGTAAGATTTCATAAAAATACGTGCAGTTTCAAGAGAAGAAACTATAGATACATCCTCTACGATTAAATGTAAGCTGGAACGACGAGTAACCCTTCACACAGGTTCATTCGGTAAACAAGACTTCAGAGATGCAGAAACTCTGGATCTCTAGTAAGAGTTCATAACGTTACATGGGAGTTTCAATCGAGAAATCTTCCAATAAACCTTCTTCAAATTTAGCTCTCTGTTTGGTTAATGCAAAGACACAAAAGGCATCATTATATAACTGTGGGCGAAAAATCACGTTGAGAGCTCTAACTCATGTGAAACCTAACGAATGACTAAATGAACACTTTCTTAGTGTGTAAAACACAATCACAATATTTCCAAGGATCTGTTGCATATGATAACGTTTGGGATTAAAGCGTTTAACGTTCCCTACCTCTATTCTAAGACGAAAGTTTTGTATGAGAGATTTATTATTCTCTCGAATTTCATCACTGTGTTTGACCTTTCATCTCTCTTGCCAAACCATCAGATAATTTTGTATTATGGGACAATTATATTCTTTCAGAAGAAATGTCATCAAAGATGAATCATACATTGTGTCACGCTCTCATCGACCTACACATATACCTAGCACATTCATTCAGTTTCTATAACCAGATCAATACCCTTTCTACTGCTATTTTACTTCTGACATATATGCCTTTATCGCAACATACGTCTACTCACATATGCCTTATAATTGTAATTTTCTATCAATAACACTAGAAGTCACAATATTCACTCTAACACTTTACAATAACATATGAGCTCTTAATAAATTCAACATGCGACGGATGCTCTCCATATTACGCTTTACAGTTTGCACTCCAACTATCATCTTGACAAAAACTATAGTTGGATGAACCAAGTCTTGCTTCATGGACAGTTCCCCAATAATCATTAGCTACACGGCTAGGCTGTTGTTTAGTTGCTGGTGAATGAACGACTGATTACTGAAGATTGATTAAAATGAGTAGACTCCGTTATGTTTACGTTTTTCGACGTATTTTTTTGATTTCAAACTTTCTGAATGCGCATGTGTGTTTTTGCTTTGCTTTTGTCTGAAAATGTGTTCCTACTAATCTAGTATTACTCTACGTAGCGCCACTCAAGGTTGTCAACAATCTCTTTCAAATCCCACTTTATACATATCTATTCTTAAATTAATAGTTTTTGGGAATATTTTATTCCCCCCTAGTAAATTCACGAGTGTATCGGATATGCTATTTGAAAGATGACCACGAACAAATCGCATCATCAGAAGAGGAACTACAGAAAGAAATAATTACATCAAACATGCAATACCTTCAACATGAAAATACATATATAAACGACCGAATTAATGAAGATCGGAAGAACAGAAAGGAACGCATATATATATATATATATATATATATATATATATATATATATATATATAATCTGATATCATATATATCATATATATATATATATAATACTGATATATTATATCAGTGTTGGAGAAATTTAAATTGAATATGGTGGTACATATATTGATAGTCTTCACATACCATCTCTTTGAAAAATGCTTACGCTTTACGACATCCCGACGAAATAAATAAATATCATGAAAGTTGTGCTTTATCCCCTATACTGTTGTGCATCGCGATTGGCTGGGTGATGAAGAAATGCACAGACCAAAAACAACTCAGAATCAAATGCGTAAACAACAAGACACTGGAAGATCGCATTTTTGCAGATGTTATTGCTCTACTGAGTTCAACAGACCAAGATATCCAAGAAAGAAAAAAAGACTCAAACTATTTTTGCGCCACAGGTAGGCCCTCAAAAAATAAAAACATAAAACGAAAATGATGAACTTTGCCGACCTGACAGAATCAATTAAACTAGATAACAATATACTATATAACGTTTCAAATTTCATTTATTTGGGAAGCAAGATAACAGAAGACGGTGATACCAACTCAGAAATCAAGACTCGAATCGCCCTGGCCTCTAACGCCTTTAACAAACTTTCAATCATCGAAGATAAAGGCAAGTACATAAAACTGCAACTATTCAATGCAATTGTGATTTTGACATATTGATGTGCAAGTTGGAGAACTTCCGCAATAATGGATAAGAAGTTAGTTGCCTTAGAGAATAGATGCCTCAGAAAAATCAAAAATAATAATTGTAAAGACTTCAAATCAAACACAATACTACGAGAGGAGAGAAAATAAGAATATCGACGAACATCATCAGAAAACGCCGTTGGATATACATCGGCTATATACATAGAATGAAGGAGGACAGAATTCCACAAGTCTTCATAGTGACACCAGTCGGAACAAGAAAACAGGGAAGATCAAAAATAACGCTCAGACGAACATTTATGAATGAATTAAAATCAATAGGCATAAATGCACAAGACCTGGATCCCTTGGCAACTGACCGACAGGCATGGGGAAACTGTAACGTCCACCCTATGTGCCAAACTTGGCAAAAGTGGAACTGACTGACTGACAAACTGGTACCTATACCAGTTTAAATTGACAATGTTGATACATATAACAATTTAATGTGATAATGCTGTACATATAACAACGGAATTGTACAATGCTGGTAAATATAATAATTTAGCACATTAAATAAATTACCATCTCGGTTGAAGATCTTGACATTCTGAATTACTGATGGAATGAGAAGTTTGACTTCCCACCAGCCTCCTGCAAATTCAAGAGATGTCAATGTACAACTTCCTGAAGACAGATTTCGGTTAGTATCACCATCCACGGCTTTTATAGACCCGTAATCACGTTCATTATTTTGATACGTTGACAGTTGACGAGTGTCCCCATGGAGTGCTAAGTTACGTCCTTCAAAAGGTGGATGAGTAGAGTTATCGCAAACATGTAAAAACTAAATAAACTTAATTAAAATCGGCATTATTCTTCTTCCTATATGTTCGATCTCTTATAAACAACACGAATAAATCGTGTGATTTCGCTCAGGGACCGTGAAGTATTTTGTACTGCTGTTGTGCGTTCATAAATAGTGACAACATCGATATTGTCTATTTTCTCCGCAATTACTAAGCTTAAATGTTGTACATTAGTGTATTATTTCATAACCACGTTATAGATTAATGATTAATTAGTATCCATATTGAGCTGAATTATGACATCATAACGAGTGTCGTTTTTAAGGTAACAATATTTTTCTGTCAATGGCCATAAAAGTAGACGGTGTTACGGTACAAATTACCATATATTAATTATTCTCGTGTTCTTAATAATTCTCGTGTTTGTGACATCATCAAATGCCACCATGACAATGGAATTCAACACATTCTCTCTTTATCTACCTTTATCTACTCTCCAATTGAACTTTTTGTGGTTACTTCATGTGTTGCTCTTCTCATAACATGCCCAAATTAATTAATTTTCTGTATCTAATTTGGTTTTTTTATGTACGTTATTTTTGCCCCAGCATCTTTAATGCGTTCTACATTAGTTGTCAACATTATGAGAAGCCATAATTACTATATATCAACATTATATTACTCCATAACAGGCAATCCGATATGGCATAACACGAACGTCGATCGTCATTCACTCTCAGGACGATGACAGCAAAAAGCAGAGAAACGGCAATATATATGATGATGTTCGTCCGTCGTGATCGACGATGACCAAAAACTCAACCATAATAATAATAACAATAAATAATAAAAATAATAAAAGTTAATAGTGCGTTTTTAAATTACTAGCAAGTCCAATGCGCGCACAAAATGTTCTTTTACAGAATTGACAACAATAGAGGGTATCTATGTGAGGTTGAGATGTTTTTTTATTCTCTTCTACGTGCCCGCTTCTGTCTTGCAGTATCTTGTATGAATTCTTCCGCCGCTAGTGCTCCCGTTCTAGTGCTGTAACGCCATGCAGGTCTATCCTGAACGAGGCTCTCCCAAGCGCCTACGTCAATGTTAAGATGTTTCACAGATGACTGTAGCATGTCTTTGAAGCGCTTTTTCTGTCCACGAGCTTTTCGAAATCTTGCCATGAGTGTTCCATAATATATTTGTTTGGCAAACGCGAGTTCTCCATATTAGTAATGATAAGTATATAAATGGGTTGAGAAATGACTAGCGTTGAAGTTGGTTTATAGTGTGGAAGAGTTGCGCTAATCGTCAACCACACTCTCTCTCCTGAGTTTTATCTTGGTCCAGTGGCAAAACAAAGTCGAGACAACTGGGCGAAAACCAGGTGCAGTGGATGGCCAGAGCGCACTATGTGTCTTTTTGTGCCCTATGCTGTCCACACAGCTCTGCTGTTAGCGCCTATGTACCCGTTGCGTTACCAGCCAACTTCTTCCGAGTATTTCGCCGCAAACAGGCTTTTTCAGCCTAGGTAGACAAAGTCTTTGTTAATAATGCTAGGTTGGCTTAATTCTTAGCACTGTGAGTGTCCATAATAGCTACGGCAATATATACATATATATATATATAATCATTTACACGTTAAATGTTTCTGGGCAATACAAATAACTAATAAAATGGCATTGCGTCTTGAACGACCTGAATGAAAATTACAGTTTGCACGATCTGACTTATGATTGTCGATTGTATACTCTTGTAAGGTCAAGTTACCGAGAGTTGATCCCCGTCACATGCATTTGAGCATCTGGATTGTTCAGAAAGCAATGACAAACTACTGAACGTATTGATATTGCTTAATTATAAAATATAAAATCAATGACACCAAAATATTCTGGATTTATGGCAGGGTCCTAAATAGAAAATAGTGTAACCTCTAATTATTTAAGTTTCCAGAAGGAAACTCAAATGCACTGTATCGCCATCTTGAATTTGTAAATAACGATTATAGCCTGGTTCTGTCTTTCATCATATACGACATATATCTTGAACATAGAGCAATGCATTGTTCACATTCTGGTGTACTAAATGTAACTATTCCTCCCTATCGTGATAAAGTCACTTTGATCTAAACGACGATATTGTGTCGTGTTCATCGGAAAGGTGTAACTTTATTGTTTTGTAATTATTTTCATTCTAAAATATTTACTAACCTTTGCTCACATAAAAAGAACAGACATACGGTGCTATAGGTCCTTCAATTTGTATCTTGCTCAAAGGAATTAAAGTATCACACGTGACATCCACAACCAGTTTGTGCACTCGATATTTTCTTTCCAAAGGACAGTCTAATCTTGAATTGAGTTTTGTTGTAAAATTGAGTATATATACTGGTGAAAAATTGAAGTACATTTGTCACTTTGTGATTTATATAGATAAATACATACTGATATTATTTAATTTTATACATAATAATATACATATACATATCTAGTTAAAATTGAGGTCCATATACTTCAACAAATATACACTGCAGCACTATGATTAATTAATGAGTGAAATACTTCCTATATTGCAGAACATCAAATAGGTCTGTATGAGCAAGCATGCCCGTCACTGTGACCAAGCGGTACAGATTACGTCTCCGACATGGAGAATAGCAGGTTTAAACCCTCCGCAATACATGTGCATTCAAGTCAATCAAAGCTCAATAGTATCTAAGGGTTAAGGTTAGGGTTAGCTATTTGTAGTGCTCATAAAAGATTTAACGTGTAAATGATAAGTTCAACCATACGTCTTTAATAGGATGCTGAGGATTATGATTCTTAGAATTCAAAGATGAAAATAACATTGGAAAAGTTCATATTATGTTTTTGTTGTTAGTGAGCTCAACATAGCTAATGATTCCAACACGTTCTCTAACAGGTTTGTTGAAGTGTGAGCAAGAATGTGCAAGATCTAGAGATATGTCTTGTTGCAACTAGAGCACGATTTTAATATGTCTAGAGACGAGGCCTTGTTGCAACGTGTGCAAGATTTTACTAGGTTTAGAGATAAGTTCTAGTTGTACTTGAGCAAGATTGTACTGGATCCAAAAGTGAGGTATTGTTGCATCTTCAGCAATAACATGCACATTCTAGAGGTGATGTTTTGTTGAAGTTTTAGAAACAATTTGCAAGGTCTGTAGATGAGATCTTGTTGCAATTTGAGCAAGAATGTGCAACGTCTAGAGTTGAGATCTTGTTGCATCTGGAGCAAGAATGCAAAGTCTAGAGGTGAGGTCTTGTTGCATCTGGAGCAAGAATGCAAAGTCTAGAGGTGAGGTATACTTGCAACGGGAGAAAGAATGTACTAGGTCTAGAGATGAAGTCTTGTAGAAACAGGAGCACGAGTGTGCTAGGTTAAGAGGTGAGGTCTTGTTGCAACGTGAGTACGTTTTACTAAATGTAGATAAGAGGTCTTGTTGCAACTTGAGTAAACATGTGATATGTCTCGAGGTGAGGCCTTGTTGCAACGTGAGTAAGAATGTGCAAATGCTAGAGGTGAGTTCTTGTTGCAACGTGTACAAGAATGTGCAAATTCTATAAATGATTTCTTGTTGCAAAGTGAGCAAGATTTTAGAAGGTCTAGAGATGAGGTCGTGTTGAACTTGAGCAAGATTTTACTGGATCCAAAAGTGAGGTCTTGTTACATCTTGAGCAAGAACTTGCAAAGCCTAGAGTTGAGGTCTTGTTGCAAGATGAAAAGAATGTACAAAGTCTAGAGTAGAGGTATTGTTGCAACGTGAGCAAGAATGTTCAAGGTCTAGAGGTGAGGTATACTTGCAACGTGAGAAACAATGCATTAGGTCTAGAGATGAAGTATTGTAGAAACATGAGCAAGAGTGTGAGGTCCAGAGTTATCGACGTGTGTTATTAGACCCCACAATAGTATCGTCATGTGTTATCAGACCCCACAATGTTATCGCCCGTGTGTTATCAGACCACACAATGATATCGCGTGTGTTGCCGGACCCTACAATGTTATCGCCGTATGTTGTCAGACCCCACAATGATATCGCCGTATATTGTCAGACCCAACAATGTTATCGCCGTATATTGTCAGACCCCACAATGTCATCGCCGAATATTGTCAGACCCCACAATGTTATCGCCGTATATTGTCAGACCCAACAATGTTATATCCGTATATTGTCAGACCCCATAATGTTATCGCCGTATATTGTCAGACCCCATAATGTTATCGCCGTATATTGTCAGACCCCATAATGTTATCGCCGTATATTGTCAGACCCCATAATGCGAGCAAACGTTATTGACTATGTTACTGGTCATGCTTGGTGTAACAGGCATCTAATGAGATTTTGGAAGTGGGTGGAGAGGGGGGGGTATGGAATTGGCTGCGCTATCCCATAGTGGGACACATGTTCCAGAAGAAATGATGAAGATTGATACCTCATTCCAGAATTAACAGTTATAACAACATAGCTGTAAGCTATGACACACCGCATACATTTCTCTAACCTGCATTATGCTAATCTGCAAGCGTTTGAAACGAAAGAAAAACAAATACAACGTGTAAACCTTACCGTCGTTACTGACGACAACACGAAACCATGATATCGCCATTGGTCGTATAATGTTTACTTCAACATTTCTCGACAAAGGAACCATGCTGCAGGTTAGATCATCATGGTCACGTAAATAAACTGACACCATAAAACTAGCATCCATCGATAGAACATCCACTGGAAGAAGAGATAACAGATTGATAACATATATAGAACATCCACTGAATGAAGAGATAACACATAGCCGATTTATAGAATATCAAGGTAATAGTTTCTGTTTCAGAAACAGTAACAATTTATTCTTCGTCACCATGCATTCTAAATTCCCATCTAATCTCTCTTGTAGAAATACGATGGTTGTTCTAGGATTCCAGCAGGATGTAATCCAGAGAAATGAAATGCGTTATGTTGCCGTTTTCTTTGCGCCAAAAATCAAACATATCCGTCTCCACTGGAGTCATCATCATAATTAAATGCCGTCTCCGCAACAAAGGTTGGCTGCAACGTATCTCCAACATCTCCTGTCTCCTGTCTTGGTGGTGCACTCTGCCAGACTAACCTGTCCATCGTGTGATGTTACTCTCTCACTTGTATCTTTGCCTACCTCTTGCTCGCTTCCATTTAACTTTACCCTCAAGTAAGGCACTTAAAAAGGTGTCATGTCTTTGAATGTGTCCAAAATATTTTATTTTCTTGATCTTTATTTCTCTTAGTAGTTCTTTCTTCATATTAAGTGTTTTAGTATATCTTTATTTGTTTTCTTCTCTTTTCATGATGTTTTCCCCATTCTTCTATATTCCCACAACTCAAAGACATCAATTTTGTAACGATTTAAAAAAAAAATCATTTTTACTAGTAAAACAAATACACGCATTCAGCATTGCCAAGATAAAGACAGATACAGCAGCTTGAATTAGAATATAATAATACTACGGTTGCAATCAATATGCCAGGCGTATATATGTATATATAAGTAAGTAAGCATGTAAGTACATTACAATTAGGCTGCAATAACTCAGTTGTTGGTGAAATGGCTATCTGTTCGAGTGATCCATGGATACATTTTTAGTTACAATCTAAAATTGTTTTAATCACCTTCGGCTCTTAACTCCAGCAATATAAAGTAAAAGGGAACATTATTTTCTGGGAAAATAAAAGTGGCTGTTGCGATTCTAAGAACATTATTCCTAGGAATACTGCCGATAATGGAAAGCGCATGCCTACCATTATAATATCCACTACGCATGGATGGCATTGAAAATGGAAAACATTACTTTGTGGCACTTCGTAAACAGAACATTCATGATCATGACACAACTGTAAACAAACTAGAACTGACTAAAACACTATTGTAAACAGAACATGATTCATTTATGATACATTAGTAAACCGAGCATGCATGATTACGACATTATTGTACACATAAAACAACTGAACATAGCAATATTTTACACATAAAACAACTGAACATAGCAATATTTTACACATAAAACAACTGAACATAGCAATATTTTACACATAAAACAACTGAATATAGCGATATATTACACATAAAACAACTGAATATAGCGATATGTTACACATAAAACAATTGAATTTAAATCACAAAACAACTGCATATAGCACTATTGCAAACACATAACAACTGCATATAATCTATTTGTAAACACATAACAACTGAATATATCACTATTGTAACCATAACACTGCTCTGCTAAACTGAATCGATTTCACACAACCTACCAGGGTCATTGTTATGGCACTGGCGAATATTTTTTTTTAAATGAGAAGTTAAAAAAGATGATAATACTATTTGGGGGGAAAAGGGGGGATATTAACCTATGTTGGCCCTGGGTTTAAGGGATAATGTCAAAATGACCAAAAAGACATGTAGGTTGTGAGTGGCTTGTGTGATAAAGGACGCATGTTATTGCATGTTTTGCAACGTTCTGTTCAGGGCGATATTTAGTTTTACACTCTGACAGACCCAGCCCTTAACGGGCAACGAACTCTGCACAGCACCGGTGTTTTTGTTTAATCTATAATTTTATATCTTCCTTTGTAGATGAGAATGCAAGGATCTATTTTTTACGTGCAACAATTTTATGGTAGACTATAGAAACGTTGTCCATAACCAGACATGGGATCTATCTAATAATCGAAGTACCGTTTTTCTCTAACCACCCTCTAAATATATGACCATTCATCTCAGCATGGTAGTGTCAAATATTGGAAGAAATAAAAATGATGCCGCAATACAAAAAAATCGAATATTTAATATACTTTTTGAGTAAACTGGAGTTGTTTTTTTTAAAGATATAACTATGACATCTCTATATTAAACGATTACTGTATTTCGCATTCAATGCAAAAAAAAATAATATTCCGTTCCAAGATTGAGCTATTCGGTGTGCACGAAAACATTTCACAGCACTATAATTCAATCCTTGATTACGTCGTCTTTATTTTATCGTGCTTTGAATTAGTTAGTATAGTTATATATTTCATACCAGCCAAATGAAGAGCTGAGAAAGAGAAAAGAAATACAATAAACAAATAAGAATCATTTCCCCTCATTTACAGAAAATATGGTAATTGCTACCGTAAAACCCGTTTACATTATTCCTATTAAGAAACAAGTAATGTTATCTTAACAATGGCATTCGTAGCGAAGCTGCGATAAATCCGTTTAGTTTAGATACTAATTAATCATAAATCATTTACGTGGTTATGAAGTAATACACTAATTGTAAAACATGAAGCCTATTCACTCAGTAATTACGGAGATAATAGACAATATCGGTGTTCAACCATTGATGAACTCACTATAGCCCTATCCTCATCCCGTGTAAAACATGAAGCCTATTCACTCAGTAATTACGGAGATAATAGACAATATCGGTGTTCAACCATTGATGAACTCACTATAGCCCTATCTTCATCCCGTGCTATATGGATACGACAAACTTTACACAAGATTGTTTTTGTTGATAACAAACGTTTTTTTTATTTTAGTAGATACAAACATGTATTTCGGTTCACTTTATATTTCACGTCAATGTCAAATTGTAGGACAGTTGTTGGCTCTCATCTGTTGAGTTATACCCTAAACAGGGGAAATGAAATTAATTCGGATTATCATTTGTTTTTCATATCGGAAATAAAGGAGCGAGGTTTGAAACGAGTTGACACAAGTCATGTGTACTACTCTGGGCTTAGAAGAATGAACGTCAGCCAGCATAGCATTGGAACTTGAAATCGTCGTGTAATCAAATGGAACTCGTATTAACTCGCTGACCATTGGGTATTTCAGAGATTTGGCAACAAGTCTGTGTAGGCGTGTTAGGTCACATGCAATCGTTAATGATCGTGAGAACCTATTAACTGGTGCAACGAGTTCGTATACTGTGTACAGATTATGTGAGGTGCAATTCTTTCATGGAAAGAGTGGTGTTGTTAAGGACGATAGAAGGCAGTGGAGGTAGAGGCCGACCAAGACGCCGTTAGACAAGAGATATTCAGGAATGTATGCACATGTCACTAGAGAAAGTGGGACAATTTGCCAGAGACCGTATGTATTTTAATTGTCGTAATTCTCGTAAAGTGATAGAACTATTTTACATGCCGTCTTTCATTATGTTCAATACACGTTTTTATAATAACTCTTTACCTAATTTCAATTAAAAAAAGAATATTATCTGGTTTAGTGGCCATTGCCGCTTATTTAGACACTTCATTTTCACATGTAACGATTTTTAATTGTTGCGAGATTGTTAGTGACCATGTCTGACATTGGTAGCAGAGTGTTGGTATTACAACTTGCATATATTATCTGCCTTTTGATTTCCATCTTGAACTTTGCGTGAAGCAGTGATTGTGAAAGTTGGTAAGTCACTGTGTTTAATTCCTTACACCGTGTTTCTATTTCTATGTACTTCACATGGATAATGAATTAACACTTTTGAGTTACAGAAATAAAGTATTAATGGTTTTACTGTCTATAAATAAGATAAAAATAGTTGAATAAAGCAGTAATAATTTTATGTTACATGAATAAGGCACAAATAATTTTACGTTAAATGAAAAAAAAAGTTAATGATAACTTTACGTTATATGTTTGTTTAAGGAAATACTAGTTTTATGTTACATGAATAAGACAAATATTTTAATTGTACATGGATAAGGCAACAGCAGTTTTACGTTAAAATAATAAGGTAATAATAGGTGTACGTTACATAAATAACTCAATATTCGTTTGACGTTACATGAGTGTTGCGGTAAAAGATTTACGTTAGACGAATACGGTATAAACAGTAATAAGGCAATGAATCTGTTACGTAACATGAATATGTCAATACTAGTTTTATGTTGCATTATTACTGCAATACTAGTTTTATGTTGCATGATTACCGCAATATTAGTTTGACGTTACATGTGTAAGGTATTCACATTTTATGTTTCTAGGATAAAGTATTACCAGTTGTATGTTAAATAAATATTGTATTAACAGTATTGTGTTACATGGATAAGTTACTAACAGTTTATGTTAAATGGATACGGTATTGGCAGTGCTATTTTACATGGATACGTTATTAACAGTTGTATGTTACATGGATACGGTATTAACAGTTGTATGTTGCATGGATACGGTATTAACAGTTGTATGTTACATGGATACGGTATTAACAGTTGTATGTTGCATGGATACGGTATTAACAGTTGTATGTTACATGGATACGGTATTAACAGTTGTATGTTACATGGATACGGTATTAACATTTGTATGTTACATGGATACGGTATTACCATTTGTATGTTACATGAATAATGACCAGTTGTTTCCATGTACCGTTACTAGAAAAGATGTCAACCGTTTTACGTTATTGTTTACTAAATGATTACTCCAGATATTTTGTTAAGTTATTTGAAGAATGTAACATCAGTGAAGTTCCATAAGTTAAGTAACAGTTGTGCAATCTACTCAACACCAATCCCACAGTTTTCTGAAATTAGAGAAATGTTACTAATATAATAATCCTAATAAAACCCATAACACATCAGATTTTGCCTTATTACTGATCTATTGCGATGTTTCGTGCGGCAGCATCTGCAAGAGTCTCTACCGTCTACCATCCTGATGAGTATGAGAACTTCACATTCTGTCCATTACTTGATGTTATCAAATAATGTCTTATTCCGGTCATATCGTTTTCTTTCACTCACCAACGTACAATGAAGACCGTCTACGTCACTAATACATTTAACTAGCAGTTTGTTAACATCGAGTACAATTACCATACTGACAGCCTGATCCGAAATAGGGCACTTCGCAGGGCATGTTATTTGGGCACCGCCCAAATGAATCACATCTTATAGTTTGAGAGCAATGACATTGCATTCTGCAACCTTGTCCAAACCATCCATATCTACACACTGAATAGATCAATTTATAGTAATAACGACAAAAAATGATTCATTAATATTAAATAATAATGCAGTGGTAATAAGTAATACTGATACTACCTGTAACTTTACCCCCTGTAGTGATGTAAATACTGCGCCAAGTATATAGTTTGTTGTTTAAAGTAATCGATGAATGGGTAAATCAAATACGCTATGTTGTTTTAAAGACATGGTTACATTTTATTGATGATGCATAATATTAACTGATAATTAATTGATTGCTGTGTGGTGATCTAGTGTGAAGATTAGTGCAGTAGTTCGGTTCGTAATCACACTGATTCAATATTAGCGGTCAAATTACGCACACAACATGCATATTCGTTGCCCTACGAAAGTGATTGCAGCCGGAAGATTTTGAAGTCAATAAGCATGAGTCAGTATCAAGAATACGTGAAGTTGGAGTTAAGATTCAGAAAGAACACATGCAATGCACCAGTAGTACACGCAGAGTGACAGTAACGCATGCAGTATGACATCAATACACACAATTTGTTAGAAACAAATCTAGTGTGACAATAACACAAACACTTTGACAGTAACACACAGAGCATGACAGTAACACACATATAATATGACAGTAACACACTATATGACAACAATACACAATGTGACTAGCACACAGTATGGCAGTAACACATACATTGTGATCACTATGAGAGTTTCCAACTGTGAACTCATCTTTTCGAATCTGTCGACCACCACTGTTCTGCTTGTCCAGAGCTACATGACGTCATAACATTGTCCCGTCGAAACTACATTAAATGGATATATTATGTGAATTAAAGCAATAACACGCACACACCTCAAATTGACCTTATGTCAAATGACATGTGCATATGGACCGACTGAACATCAATCTACCAACAATCAATATTTTAAAGTAATATATTACACTCTGTAATAGAGTGTATACTTCAAGTTTACTTTCTTTACAGACATAATCAATCTCAAAGTAATACCTTGACCATTAACTTGCATTATCACGACATTGAGTAGTATGTAGACTTGAACCAACACGTACAGCATTGTAGTATATAAGTTTGGCTAGTGGTATCTCATCAGAAACACATGTCCTGTCTCATCAGAAACACATGTCCTGTCTCATCAGAAACACATGTCCTATCTCATCAGAAACACATGTCCTGAAACAAACAAAAATATATAATTGCCAATATGATTTGTCATCACAATAGTATCTCATCACAATTGATTTCCTGTGGAAAATAGGCGAACAAAAAACGATGTGAACATGTTTTCATTAAATGAACCAACCAGGTAACTCAATCATATAAACACCAGTTGGGGAGATAGGTGGGAGTGTTCACCAACTGAAGAACCAAACAAGGCAGGGTAACCACCCCCCACCCCGACCCCACCCAATTAATAGACGTTCTAAACATAGAGTTACTAAAATATTATGATTGATTTGATCAAGAATAGGAAAGAGTTCACTTTAATTCTGCATTCCGTCCATCTTACAAATTGATTTGAGAATGAATATGAGACATGTCGCTTTCTTTATGTATGAAGTCCACATTGCTAATTGATTTTACCATGACTGTGAGAGAGTTCGTTTTCTTCACATATCCTGCTAAACGGGAAAAAATAATAATTTAACACGAATAATATATAGTTTACTTGATGCATGTATCCGGCCCCACTTTCCGTAGGCGTATCTATAACATTGATTATCAGCATATATTATTGCATGCTCTCTGTCAAAAACCAGGATACACCACTGTGCATAGACTAATAGTATGTAATGAAAAAGAACCCACATTTACTAACATAAATATCATACACGGCGAGAACGGAAACACCACGATGAAGAGGAAAGAAAGACTACAAATAAGCAGGGCACAATGAGTCACCCATGTCCATAGAAACAAATAGGCCTACTATTACTGCATATCAAGCAGTAAAACTGTAGAACAACACTAAAACAAATTTCAATTTAACACTATGTGATGGCTGCCAGTGAAATAAATAGCATACCCAAGAAATGAAGAAGTAAATTGTTCATTTCATACCATGTTGCTTTTTTTCTTCATTTTACTTTGTTACTTTATATTACCATCTTCTATATAGGTTTGACTTGGTGGAAAGGTACCAATCCCTGTCATAGTAAAAGTAAGTCTTCTAAGAGATGTGCAGTTGTTTATATATTTTCATATTTAATATATTGTTCAGATAGAATGGTGGAACCAGTTTGCGTGAACCTGGCATATCTGATACACATATGACTCATAAACTATCGTCCAGTAGTCACATTACATCCAATTACACTCTTCAGAGAGAAACCAACTATAACGCGTTGTGATCGACACTCGCAGTCTACTACAGTCTATACATCATATATGTGTTTAGCTATAAGAAACTGATAACAACTGCATAATTTAAAAGCATAAAACAATTATGTTAGGGACAAAATATATAATCACTTATACACACCTGGTATTTAAAAGGTTTGGTTAGTGATATATTAAAATAAATTTGAATACAATCTCATAGAGTAAGTTGACATATTCAATAAATAAAATTAAATAAATGGAAAATAACACGCGCAAAACATATACCAATTTATACGAGTTTATATTATTAATAAGGAAGGAAATTAACACTCGACTGCGTTGTCATGCCATAAATTATAACTCGCATTGCATTAGCATAAAGTGCCTTTAATGTCAAGTGACATATTCTTTCCAGAGCGTTGGCTTCGACGTGGATAAGCTGAATGTCTCTCTGTTCTGAGGAAGCAGGCCTGCTTGGCCACAGACATGTGCATACATTCTTCGATGTCGATTGTTCCATCGTCCTCTTGGTCTTCCCTTTAACAGATTGTCTACTATAAGGAGGTCAAAGGCAGTCAGCACACTCAAGAAGATATGCGTATTTAAATCCTGCGACATTCCAGTGCTGTCATATGTATGTGCGAATTAGAAAAGTTCTTTATCTTCAGAAAAGATACTATTGAGTTTCAAAAACAAATGCCTTCGTAGGATAACTAACAGCCACTGGAGCGAATTCAAATTGAACGAAAAAATTAGAGAAGAGACACATCAAAACTACATCATAGATGCTATTGAATGAGAAAACGTCGTTGGTCCTACATAGGGAATGTCTTACACTCAGACAATAACAGAATACACCACCAATTGTTTGCATGGATTCCAACAGGCAGAAAATACAGGGGTAGACCAAAGGAAACACTCAAAAGAACAATCGAGAAATTAAAACAAACTAATATGATAATATTCAAGAACTGCACGGAATAGCTTTGAAAAGACATACTTGGAGAGATCTGACCTCTGCCATACGCGCTAACTTCAGCGCTAAAGGGAAAAAAAATGAATAACTACTATTGAACATTTTATGATGGTGCAATAATGGAAGAATAACTGACAAAATGTATGATGGCGATCGTATATTACCTCTCACATTAGACAAGGCTATTACACAAAATATAAGTGTATTCATTGTTTCCTGTTGAAAAAGTGACAGCAAAATGTATGCTGTAGGTACGCATATATTGATGACGACATGGATACGTTAAGTGTTACTTCGATAGTTATATGGGCACGCATATCTTTATGAGAATGTGTAAATAAGCATGGAGAAAAAGAAATTATATTTTCAGAAAGATACTATTTCAAGAAAAACAGTCAAGAACAATCATGTGGACTATATAATTATTTTTAGACTAAAATCAGTTGATATTGTAAATATGGATGGTCCCTTGATAAATTATAGCAAAATCGGTTGCTCTCTAAAATGAAACATTAATTTGCAACATAACCTGCTTCTAGACTTTGCTTGCATTGACAAACTATATGTGTCTCATAAAGTTTCACGAAGGTTAACTTATTACACACCATCAGGACGAAATTGATTTTTATTCAAGTTGTTTGATCTATCAACCGATTTGCTAGGTTTGTCCCTTCTCTACATAGAGTTAAATATTAATTTAATATTTAAATGTAACAAAGAGTTACCTTGTATTGATTGTCGTAAAGAGTTAAATAGATTGCTCCAGACATGGAAAACAAATGTCATTGATGTGTGTTAGTGGTGGGTATCTGTTATAAATCAATCAATAAACCCATAACCCTTCCGGGTCGTAGGGGTACCACATTGGATGCCTCAGCACAGAGTCCTCCAGCTAATTCTATCATCAGCGATGCGGATGAGTGTGGACATATCTTTCCCTGTTCATTCCTTGATGTTGTCTGTCCATGCTTTTATTTGCTTTCCTCTGCTTCTTCCACCCTCGACAGTTCCCTCCTGCAGTATTGTTTTTGACAAGGAATCGTGTCTGCATGGATGTCCGAACCATGCTAGTTTTCGACGTTTCACTAATGAAAGCAATGGCCACTGAACACCTGCACACACCTCTAATCCATTGTAGTATTTCAGTGGGCAAGAAGGATCTGTTATGGAGATCATTGGATAAATGTGTTTGTGCATGACAGAAAAAAGTACAAGCAGATCAACATGCACTACCGGTAGCAATCGTGAAACTTCGTAAGATCCAGTGGTACGGGCACGTGATGAGACATTTCTCGTTGACAATATATTTTTGTTTCCAAGTACCTTTGAGGGTGGAAGAAGACGCCGTTTCCAGAAGAGGGCATTGCTGGATAATATGAAGGACTGGACATAGTTTGAAGTTTCCAAACTCATCAGGATAGTAACCGGTAGAGATGAGTGGTGATAAATATACATCAAAGGCCTCAATGTCACATCATTACGACATAAACGGGTTATGGGATGTAACAATTGTATTATTAAGATTCCAGATTGCTATGGATGTCATGGCAAAGTTGAATATGATATGGAAAATTAGGATAAATATTACACTAAAATTCAAACTATTCAAATCGATAATTCTAAGTACACTATTGTACGGATGTGAAAGGTGGACACTCAATTCAGACACAGAGAGATGGATTCAGGCTTTTGAAAACGTTCATGCGGTTTGTAGAAAAATCGCTTCGAGGATCACATAAAAAGATCTCTCAAGCACTGCAGCATCGATCATATCTCCTGGGAGGCTAAAACACTTGATCGGTCAGCCTGTGGCACATTGCAAACACGCGAACTAAAGTATGCTTTTTACGTGCATGTGTCTTTCCAGTGTATACCTACGGCGGGGGAACATGGACGATAAATACAAGTATAGCTAAGATAATAGAGGCTTTCGAAATGAAGTGCTATATAATAGTCATGATATTGCTACTGACAGCAAGGACAACCAACCAAGACGTACTAAAATGATGAACGTCCACGAAGGCTTGATTTTCAATAGCATATTAAGAAGGAAGTTGAGTTTTTCGGTCAGGTAAAGAAATACAACATAAAGTAGTGTCAAAGGCAGCGGATATAAATGTATATCCCCCGTATGGATATGGAAAGCAACGGGAAACTAACACATTATTCTCTCAAGATGACAGTCATGGCGACACACAGAAGTAGGTATACATTTAGTGTTAATATAGCGAGTGCTGCACAATAAACAAACTGGAAATTGAGAAACTAGAGGCAATAGAGATGTGGTTCTATAGAAGAATGCTGAGAATACCATGGACTGCCAGAAAAAAACTAATGTAGAGGCGTTGAAAGAGTTAAATGCGAAACGGACCTTACCCTATAAGAACTTCGTAATATCCAGTGGTACGGGCACGTGTAATATAAGAAAAAGGCTGATGATGATGATGAAAGAAATGCGATGACATGGACATAGTGTTGCTGGAAGGGGCGATAGAAGGCAGACAAGGCAAAGGGCGATATAGATGTCGCTGGACAAGAGCTATTCAGGAATGCACGCACATGCCGCTGGAATAAGTGGGACAGCTTGGCATAGGACGCACAGATTTCAGATTACTCATATGAAAAACTTTGTTCTGGAAAGAATACGTCACATGACGACATAAGCAATCACGTTTGGGTATCCATGGGTAACGTAATGCTGTCGTAAGCAATGTATGCGTATACAGTAGACATTGTGGTTCACATCATCTACTAATGGAGACATTCGGTACGAAATATCAGGCGCGGCTGTGTTATGTATGTTATATATGCATTGTCATACACGTATACCCTAACTGAATTCCAATATGATGGTGATAAAATAATCATTTTAGCTAGTTGTGAGAAGGTATATCATGATAGCCAAAAATCGTTCTATCATTTGCTAAAACTCGTTGTTACCTGTCATTGTCAGAATAGTTTTCTGGAGACGGATTTATAACGTATTGTGTCCTGAGTATATTGTGGAATGTGTTGCCTCTTTTATTTCGGTGGTCCATCGTTTTCGTTGTCGTCATTTAGGTATGCCTCCACTTTATCTGTGTAGCATATCTTGCTGTGGTATGTTGTCTGATTGTAGTCTGATTCTGTGCGCAAAAAATTTGATCTATTGTCTCTTACATTCTAATATTCGGGTGGTTACAGTTTTTTTAATCTAATTTGCCCATTCCTCAATATGTCTCTTAGCGATATTAATATGATTCTGCGTGTGTCATTTCAGCTGTCAGAAATTTACGTTTATCTTGTGATATCGTTGTCCCTGTTTTGCATTGGTAGCACAGCGTTGGCATAATACTCGTTTTGAAGTGTTATTTTAGTGTTTAAATTTGCATTTTTGTTACTAACAATTAGTGTCATTAGTCCTTTAGTATGCTTTACTAAACATCTACTGTTTATTTCTTTGCTGCTATTGCCATCCGTTGTTACATGTTTGCCTCGGTATATGAATTTTCACTTGTTTATGTATGTAGTTTCCCCTAGAAAACAACCACAACCAAAAACTACTGTGTTGATAGCTACGTCCAGAGTAGGATGTAAATATATGATGGCAATTATATATATATATATATGTGTGTGTGTATATATCTATGTGTGTGTGTGTGTATTGGTGTGTCTTTCTGTTCGCCCTATATTCACTACTTCGGTATTTTCTGTATTTATCTTATGTTCGAAATATGTTACTTCCATAGTCTTTCAGATCAAAAGAGATGTTGCTTTCAGTTGTGGTCTGATGCGAAACCCGTGTTCATGTTAGCTAGTCTCAAAGACGTTGGTGTGCAAGGGATATATTGTACTGTATTTTCTTCAGTCTTAGGAATGTTACCTTTGCCTGTAATTTCATGCATTTTATCTCTTATGAAGGTATTCCTTTTGATGGTATTATTTTTGTTTTTCTAAATACTCGAATGATGGGATCTCTTTTATTATTGAGTCATACACTGTTTTCTTGCATGTTGACGTGATTCTATTTCTTACAAAATGTCATCGATTCTAAGTTCTTGCTGTTCAAGAAAATACATGTGTCTTAATTCCTGCTAATGCACTGTCCATTTGTTCTTGTGTTTCTTTTGCAATTTCCGTACGCTTGTGAGATTCGGTCACCCACTGTGACACGGAGAGACGATTAAAGGCTTTCGAGTACAAATGCGACCGACACATTCTACGAATTTCCTATAGGGAATTTCATTGTATATATATATATATATGCAATGCAACATTGATGTTCTAAACTTATGTTTGTACGTTTTAACAGTGATTGTGTCTGTATATGTTAGATGTCTGCAAAATTACTCAAGCGTTAACTACGCACTCTACATACGTATGATGATGCTGAATCGGTAAATTTAAATGTGAGTGCGTATTAATTGATAACCCACAGGCTATTTTATTTTTGAAAAAAGCACATGTTTTTCTCAGTTAAGTAACAGATGTGACACCCAAATTTGTTACTGTGGAATTGTCTCAAATTTCTGGTTGTGTTAGATGAATGCATTCTTACAAAAATTAAGTAGTCCAAAGTGGAAATATATCATGATCACGATGTCTAGAAGCGTAGAATAGGGATCCAGGTCAACAAATTCATCATTCATTTGCAAAATATGTAGACCTATCTACAGGGGTGGCACATGAGATATTCCACGCCTTCTACGAGTCTGCTACAAAAGGACAGCTGTGTAATGTCTGCTGACCTGCACAATTTCCTCATCTCTTCGGGTTCATTGACAGAAGACACATATAGAAACCAATTCCAGAGATTAGGTGACAATGAATTGTTTTTCGTAGGTGATAGGTTGTCAAGGTATCTTCCAACATTCAATAAAGTCTCCCGGCACAGACCTTTGGAAAAAATATTATTCCATTCGTTTCAAACTGAGCTAGATGTCCAGACCATGTTCGAGATCGCCAACAATAAAGACGTGTGCATAGAAAACAAACAGAACTTCATTCGGTACGTTTTTATTATTGTCGTGATTTCATTGATCAATATTTACTTGTTTGGTGTCCCATTCCAAGTAGAGCCAAGGCCAATCACCGAAATGCACGGAATTAAAAATAAATCCGCCTTTAATGTCAAGTTTACTTTCTGTAGACATGACTTTACTGGTGCCCGGCCATGTCCTGATCGACAGTGACAACATCCAATGTTTAAAAAGAATAATTTGGTTGAACATAATGTAAGAATGTAAAATATTTATTATGATTTATTCTCCAACAGATGTGAATATTTGTGACAAGAAATCAAATTGAAAGGAACAAAAACAAAACTAACACTATACAATGGGTGATTACTTGATCCATGTATACACACTACTTAATTTGATATCGCTAGCCGATACTAATGGTATGCAATTGTTGTGTATTATATTGTTCATGAGAAAACTTCTAAACTGTGACTTATTGACGCAATATTTACATATAGAAACTGCAGCTGATGTTGAATTTGTTCATGCTTTATTGATATGCTGTTAACTCATTTATTGTACGTGTCATGTCTGACTCGAGTGAGACATATACAAAATGTGAAACAATATGGAAGTTTGACAATACAAACATGGAAAAAAGATTCAGACTTGTGAATACAAGTGCTACAGACGAATGTTAATAATTATTTATACTCAACACAATTCACATCTGTTCATCCGACAACAAATCAACAAACTTGCATATTGTCAAGAACCACTTGTGACATAGGAGAAACGGGTTTAACGTGCTGTGTTTGAACATTATACGAGGCACAATTCGCTGTATAACATTATTTTTGCAGGGACAAGTCTAGGGTGGAATGTGAGTAGGGAAACTACGAGAATCTCGGATTGCGAAATCGAGGAATTGCCTGATCATGATTTTTCGAATCTCCTCTGAATAGCTAATTAGGATACATAACATAGGTGTATGTAGGGCTATCTGAGCTATTTTCTCCAGTGGTACACACCAACAACCCTGAATGGTTGTAAAATTTGCTAGTATTAATGTATTCGTATATTAGATAATATAATAAATGAGACAATTAGGAAAAGAGTTGGTATTATATCATGTGTTGAGCATATTTGACTGTAAGTAAAATGTTCGGTCACCTTATGTCAATACACAAACAAAAAACCAGCAGAAGTATATAAGAAAAAGAATTTCAGGAGATAAGGCCAAAGGTGGACTTAGAAAACAATGGATAGAAAACATCAAGATAACGTTGAAAAAACAATGAGCATAACATAACTAATGCTACACCCCTTCTTATCAACATATATCACCCTCTTCATTACATATTATCAACATCTCCTAAACATTTTCAGACAGACTGTTTATCTGAATTGTTGACACCATTCTAGATCTGGATGTTTTAACTCTGTTATGTCATCTACTATTGGCATTATTGAGAATGTACCCCTGAAGAAATGTTTAGTAGTTAAGTGGAGTCACTGTGTAGTACATAACTATATATAGCAAAATGTATTGTAGTTAAGTGGAGTCACTGTGTATTGTATACCTATATATAACAAAATGTTTGGTATGTAAGTGGAGTAACTGTGTAGTGTATACCTATATATAGCAAAATGTTTGGTATGTAAGTGGAGTAACTGTGTAGTGTATACCTATATATAACAAAATGTTTGGTAGTTAAGTGGAGTCACTGTGTATTGTATACCTATATATAACAAAATGTTTGGTATGTAAGTGGAGTAACTGTGTAGTGCATAGCTATATATAACAAAGTGTATGTTGTTCGTATAAGCATGCAATAGTAATCATATATGTGACTTGATAATTCTGAGTGTGAATATATTGATTTTATTCGTTGGTGACAGAAATATCAACTCACACGGTTATACTCTCATGCACCCACAGACTGCTACGTAAATTAAAGAGATGCATGCTAAGAAGTGAATATGTCACGTTATTAATCATCGCGGTTGCCCACATCGGTACAGGGATATACTGCCGTTGTCATGCGTAAGTCTTATAAAACACATCCCACGCTCATTTGCAGACAATGCGGTGATTGATGGCAAAATATTGACAGGATTATGGAAAGTATTAACAAGAGGACAAATATAATAACTGGAGTGATCGTTTTACTAACTAGTATAGAAGTCGATGCAGGGGATGATAATGTGCACGAGTAAATAATGTCAGACATCAGGACCATCATGGGTGAGGGAGACAGTGTGTCATTTCTTAAATGATCTGAAAAACATATCATCATCATGTAGCTGTGAATTCTAGTCTTTATACTCTTATACAGCTGCTGAAGGGGATTACATCAGATGCCTTATGAGCAGTGATTTTGTTTTATAATCACGAATCATGAGTTTACTTTGTACACATAGGTTTACCTGATTCGTAGAATGTGATGACTTGCTTCATATTTAAGAATGATGCATAGTTTAATCAGAAAATGCAGCATACACGTAAATAAAGTAGTTTTTGATAGTGTAAATACATAGCATGCACTGTAGGTCATGTTAAATGTGTCAATGATATATTGTAAATGTATTCTAATATACTTTAATGTATGCAATGGTGTTTCAAATTGCACTAGTAGTGCCGCTGAAGACGGATGTGTTGGGTTATTGACGCAAATAAAACGGCAACACAACGCATTTCCAATCTCTGGGCTTCATTAAACTGGAAATCTTGTATGAACACTGTCCTGTTACAAGAGAAATTCAGCGGAAGTTTGAGAATGAGCGCTGAAGAAGAAGAAGACGAACTAGTAGTCAATGTAATACTATTGTGATATATATATATATATATATATATCCCTCTCTACTTCGCTGTTCATTTATTGCGGCCTCAGTACATCGTGGATTTCTAAAAACATATTTACAGTATGTAAACTTTAGTTACATCTACGTATGTTACACATACACGTATTATATTTATATTATTTATACATTATTTTATGTATGTTATTTATACTATTAGTATGTTATTTACATGTTTGAAACTATTTTTAATGTTCTAATGATAACATATGCACTTATATGGTTTCATATACACTTATTGATATTATACATACACAACAAATGTATGTGTGTTAGAAATGAGAGAATTACACTACTTCGCGGTTTTTCACTAATCGCGGCTGGTTCTGGTCCCTATTAACCGCGATAAATGAGGGATGACTGTATTGTATTAATAAGTTATTTCCATATTGTTAGCAAACACTGAGAACACATATATGTTCTAGCTATCATCTGATAAATGTTGTGCTCATCACATATCTCTTTTTCTATTTACATGAAACGTCGAGCCTGAACTCCCCAATTAAGTAATATGTAGACTATCACAAGGTTACCACAAATTAATTTCATGTTATGTTCGCGAAAAATATATCTACCTATTTATAAATCTAATCTTGTACAGATGCCAATCGAAACATAAAGATAAAGTTAATATAAGTTATGAACTAGTATTATAACACATGGTTTTGGGGTGCAAAGGGAACGCATTGCTCTAGGTGGACCCAGGGTTAGCAGATAACCAAGATCCCAAATGTACCTCCTCGCGGTGCACCCTGGAAACAAACACAGCAGCTCGAGCTGATTCTGGCCAAATCATTTGGGGATCGTGTCCGAGAATGTGGAGGAAGCAGATGGAAAGAGATTTGACTGCTCAAGAGACAGACAATATCTCCGACACCATCAGCAACACCACATATAACGACACTGTCGACATACAGTGAAGCTAGTCAGTCCAGTCCGAACATTGGAGGGGCGGCCAATGTAAAATGCACGTAAAGGTAGATGCATGGCGAGAGACAAATAGATTTCATACAGAGTACAATGAAACAATGAAAGGGCAGAACAGCGCTAGAGGGCAGCGCGAACTGCAAATAGAAAGTGAAAAGTCCCTAGGATAGGGGAACTACAAGCTCCGTCAGCTCGAGACGAGCTTCTAGTTACCTGTGTTCCTTACAGGCAGAGACCCAGACCCATTCACTGGCGTTTGGTAAAGCAAGAAGACCTAACCCAACTCTAATGTCGAGCTTTCCCAAAACGGAAATATGCTCGCGAAGAGAAAGGGTTCTGTACCCGATGGGCGTAGGCAAGAAAGTGACAACGATGGTAGTCCTGGCCCTACTCTACTGTCAAGGTTTCCTATAACGGAAGCGCACTTGCAGAGAGAAAGGGTTCCGTACCCGATGGGCTCAGGCACAAAAGGGACAACGATTTAGCCCTGGCCCAACTCTACTGTCAGGTTTTCCTACACCGGAAATACATTTGAAGAGAGAAAGGGTTCAGTACCTGATGGGCTCAGGTGCTAATTGGGACACGGATGCTCAGCTCGAGAACGCCTTGCTCTCAAACGCGTGGTGTGAGACTCGAACTTGGACAAGGGGTACACTATGTCGGTGAATGACACCTCGGCTAAGAGGGCGAAAGAGCCAGGGTCCAACTCCTCTGCTGAGTTCTTCCCCTTAAGGAACCAGGCTCACGGATGAGAAACGGTTCAGTACCCAATGGGCATAGGCACAGCACATCCAATTACACGAGGCAAGTTCATAGACAGTGAAACACCTTGTACGAGACAGACGAGAGCAAAAATCGTCTGAGCGAAGAGTCGCCACTACGCGTGCCTGGAGACAGATATAGAGGCTGTCACAGGCTGAGGGTAGCCCACCCGAATTGTCAAGGCATGCCGAAATCGGATGTGCTAGGCCTACAAGGCGCATAACGGTGGCACAATCGTAATCACGCTCCCGGCAGAAATCGCACGGATATCCGTGATGGTTACAATGGAGCGAACGCAAAACAAAACAAACATAGCACATGGTTTCCCTTATTGTTCTTATGCCCAGTTAGAGATTGATCATAAGACGTCTGACTAGCTTTGCCTGCCTCATTTGCACTGTAGAGATACCATCCTTCTCGACATTCCCAGAACATAAACCGTGGTACCCTACTTCGTGATGGATGGGTGAGAAACAGGCGTATTAGTTAACAATGGAGAAACAACTAATGTATTGGGCATCCAGGTTTGTTAGTCAGTAGCCGAGTGTCTTAACATTACACTAGCACGACCCCACAGTTCACATATTTTACTGTGATCGCATACTCCTTTTGTATATTCAATTTCTAGTTCATCTTTTTCTTTCTCTGCGTTCCTTCTCAAACCCCTGCAGATCATCATGCCGTTGTTCAGAAAAAAGTATGCATTGTGTCATGGTTTACAGCGTAGCAGCCATAGCTGCATATTTTGGGAACACACAACACGTTAGAGTTTATTATAAGTCATTTTGACACTTTATGCAATGAGTCTGCCAATCCTGTGCCAGCAAACTCCTTAGTTGCCTCTTACGACATGAGTTCTAGATATAGCATTACTGCTATTATTTTACCCCCTTTCTAACCCCAGAAATAAGGGGGAGGGAATGTTCACCTCCACCCACCCCGCATCAACATGCATCAACATGTGACATAAGGCATGGGTATCTCATAATGGTTGATAGATAGGAGCACACAGACGTATACAGTTGACGTGTATATCATTTTGCTACATTAAAAAAAATCATTATCTTGAAATTTTTCAGCTTGTACCAACGGATGGTTTGGACCTCAATGTAGATACCGTTGTAATTGCGTAGAATCCCCAACTTGTAATGCCTATGGAATCTGCCCAAATAATGAAGGATGCAACACTAGATTCTTTGGTAAAATGTGTCAGCATGGTCAGTGCACGATACACCTGAAAAATGTACATATATATTATGTATGTAATGATGTACATTATGAGTAAATAATATTTCTTGATAAACCTTACATAATGTATTGAATAACATCAGGGTCAAGCTCTATGGGAGAGATGTCATGAGAGAGTATACTTCAGACGAATGGTTGATATTCAATGGCGGACAGTTGTGCACTGGCTGTGTTCTGAAAGCAATGACAAACGACGATATTTACTTACTAAAACGTAAACAGAGCGTCACTTTGCTGGGATAATGAACTATGATTATGAATGTAATGCCGGTGATAATGAGCTATGATTATGAATGGAATGACGGTGATAAGGAACTATGATTATGAATGGAATGACGGTGATAATTCTTCTTCTTCTTTCGTTCACTTGAAACATGTCTATATCTGTAATTCTATCTCCTTAATAAAACTCACTGTCTTTTGTAGCTCATACAGTGTCCATAGAGCTTTTATTCCAGTGCTGTTTCCTCTGGCCAATGTGTCTGCCTCAGCGTTTCATGCACAGAACACTCTTGAAGTATATGTTTGACACTCTGTGCTGCCTGTCCACATGTACACATGGCCCTGTTGCCAATCTTGAACTTTGTATACATGTGACTGCGGAGTCGGTTGTGTCCTGTTCTGAGACGTAGAATTATAACTTGTTCTGATCTGTTATTAATGTGATAGTGATCTTGTGTTGGTGTTTGTGGCTTTCTTATTGACTTGATCATCTGTTTTTCTGATGGTAGGTGATTGGTATATCTGGTTGGTCTTCGGCAGCACCTTCCTTAGCCAGTTGGTCTGCTTTTTCATTTCCTGGTATTCCACAGTGAGAGGGTATCCACTGCATGGTTACCCTATACTGGTAAGACAATTCGCTAAGTAGTTTTTTCAAGTCTGTTAGTTTTCCAGACTGGAGAACTTGAAGCACTGACCTTGCGTCTGTCAGGAATACCACAGGATGTAGGTCAGAGTTGGAGTTCAGCAGTTCTTTAGCTGCCACACTAATTGCCTGGATTTCTGCATCATACTTATTGCATAATTTTCCTGTAGGCGATCTGATTGTGTCTCTAGGCTTGTGTGGATATTCTATATATACACCTGCGCCTCCATTGCTCACAGCATTCTGTGCTGACCCATCTGTGTACACTCTGACCCATATATCTTGTGGATATTCCTCATCCAGGAAACTGAGGGTGACTGTCATTCGCTGCACACTGTTCTGTTCGTCCTCGCTTAGTATTACTTTCACATGGGTCTGAATGTATATTGGCATTCCATGGCTTTCACTCCACGGGGTTTGTTCTGGTACAGACCTTAAGGGGCTGTCAACTTCACGTAGGTCTGTAAGTTGTCTACGGAGTCGTTTAGCTTGATGGATAAAGCTGCTTCTTTTCAGTCGCCCCATTGCTAGATTTTGGAATCTTTCCTTCATTGGATGACTTGGCATACACTGAAACTTTTCTGCTTGAAGTAGTACTTTTGTGTCTCTGCGTTTGCCAAGTGTTTGCATTCTTCCCATTTTCCGCATCTCTGCTATGAGTGTTGATTTCATTGCTCCCAACATCATTCTAAGTGCCTGGTTTTGCACTTTATCTAGATCTTGTAATGTGGTGTTTGATGCAGGACACTACGCAGCTGAACCATATTCCAGGTGTGGTCTTATGCCTTGCTGGTAAACTTTACTGAGTATATTCCCACTGGCTCCCCATGTGGTTCCACTTAGTTTTCTCAGGATAGCTAACTTCCTCCTGGCTTTTGTTGTTGCTTTGTTTATGTGCTGCTTCCAATTCAGCTTATCATCAAAAGTAACTCCGAGGTATGTGGGTTGTTTGTCTTCTTTCAAGAACTCTCCATCTATCTTGATATGACCAGCTTCTTGTTTTGGTGAGAGGGTAAAGAGTGTAGTGCTGCACTTATCTGCGTTAATGCTGACGCACCAACTATTTGCCCATAAGGTTAGGGCATCGATAGCTCTTTGTATTTGTTTGTTGGCCACTGTTGCATGTTCTTCCGTGCACCAGATCACCAGGTCGTCAGCATGCATTGCCACTTTGATCCCGTGTGGTAGTTCAGCAACTAGGTCATTGATGTACACCAAAAAAAGAGTGGCTTACAGGACTCCTCCATGGGGGACTCCATGACGCAGTAGAACTGTCTTGCTCTTGCGACCGTCTAATTGCACCCTGGCTCTTCTATTATGCAGGTATGCTTTTACCCATTTGTACATTCCTGAGCTAACCCTGCAATTTCGCAATTTCTTTAGGAGCCCTTCTTTCCAGACCTCATCAAATGCTGTCCTGAGGTCTATCCATGCTGCTAGTACCAGTTTCTTATCTTGGAAGGCATCCTCAATCTCTTGGGAGAGCTAAGTTGCCTGATCTTCAGTAGAGTAGCACTGTCTGAAACCGGCTTGCTTTGATACAGGAAGGTTTTCATTTTCAAGGTACCACTTCATCCTAAGATTGATAATGCGTTACTTGTTTTACATAGACATCTTGTGAGGCTGATGGGCCTGTAGTTGGAGACTGTGTTGCCATCTTTTCCTGATTTGAGGAGTGGTATCATTATTTCTTCTCTACACACCTCTGGTACATTACCTGTGGACCAGCTTGTGTTAAAGATCTGCAGTAGCTTTGCTCTTGCTGCAATTCCCAGGTTTCTAATCATTTCCTTTTACACTCCATCAGCTCCATGGGATTTTTTTATTTTCAATTTGGATATTGCTTGCTCCAGTTCTCTCATTGTGATTGGTGCCTCCATGACTTCAGGTATAGGTTCGCCCTGTCCAATGTTTTGCTGGTTCTCTCGAACCTCCTGTTGTTTGTCTGGGCTGACTTTGACGTTATTGTCTTCTGCAAAGTAATCAGCTGCATGTTTACCTGTTAAAATGTTTCTATCTTTATAAAGTGTGATCCTGGTATTTCTCCCTGTACCTTCATCATTTAGTTGTTTTACAAGTTTCCATAATTTCCTAGTGTCTCTGTCTAGGTTAAGCGACTCTGTGTTTTCTTTCCAGCCGCTCCGTCTGGCTTGTAACTTGGCTCTTTGAAATTTAGCCCTTTGTTTGCTGATCTTTGTTGTGATGTTCTTGGCCAGGTCTGTTCTCAGCCTGCTGACTAGATGTTTCCATATCATTTTATGCTTTTCCAGTTCATCATTTCAGTAGGGTTTGTAGTTTTTGCGTGCCCCCCTGGGAATGGTTTTACGAGCAGCATGTAGTATACATCTATTAAATTCACTCACTGCTCTATTGATGTCTTTGTCCAAGTTCATGTCCTTAGCTAGAACACTGGATAAATGCTGGTACATTGTCCAGTCTGCCCTTTTATAGTTCCACCTAGTGAGCGTGCTGCTATCCTTGGTAAATTCATTGTGGATTTCCAGAAATACTGGTTTGTGATCACTACCTCCAAGCTGCATTCCAACGACACGTGTGTTGTTCCATTCCAAGCCTGGTGAGTGGAATACCAGGTCTGGTGTAGAGGTGGTGTGCCATGCTCTCGAGTAGAAGGTTGGTGAGTCTGCTGGCTGGTTAATAAGGATGAGATTAGTTTCATCCTGCCAGCTCTCAAGTTCCTCACCTCTCTTGTCGATATGATCGTAGCCCCAGCTCTGAGAGTGGCTGTTGAAGTCACCACACACCATAAGTATCTCTTTGTCTGGAATTGTGTCTTGTTCCAATGGTTTATCATTTGGGAAGTAGTAGTTCAGGAGATGTAATTCTGCACTGTCTGTTTTTAGGTGGAGCATCTGGTATTCTGCCCCTTCCATATATACTTCCAGCTGACATGCGCTGATATTGTTTTTAACAAGTGTCATAATTCCACCCTTTCGCCTGTCCTTTCTATCAGACCGGTAGCACTGGTAGCCTCTGATTTTGAAGACTATGTCGCTGCTGATGCGTGTTTCCTTGATACAGCATATACTAACTTGTTCTTCGATGAGGACATTTTAAATATTCAATGTTTTGCTGTATCCATCTCTTTTACTGTTGACATCCTCAGCATTCCAGTGCATTATTTGTATTGGTCGTTTGTTTGTTTAGCCAGTAGCTCTATCCCCTTGCCTCCTGGCTCCTCGGGGCAATTGAGAAGGACTTCCAGTAACTGAGGTTGGGCCCTTTCGAGGTATAGGTCCCGGCACCGTCCCTGCCTGAACGTCAGCCACAGGGCAGGCACCATAACTATTTATAGATGTAGACATGTTTCCATTGTGTTTTGTGCGTGGCATCCTGATTATCGGTGCGCCTTTTTGCTGGATGCCTCCGTCTTCAGCACTCTGCTTACTTGGGCAGGACTATGGTCCTGCTCGAGTGGGACTGCCCGACCAGTCTAAGTTTACAGCCCCTGATAGCTGAACTAATCCCCATCACCTCTGCACGGTGCTGGTCTCGATGGGGACGGTGATAATGAATGCATTCTGATCTTGATGTGCAATATTTGTTTATAGTAATTTTTTTTAAAATATATATTCATAAAAGTCAATATGAAGAGGGTCCAACCAGTTAGGATGTGATTTGTATTCATTTGTCACTGTTCTAGTATATACATAGGTGCATAAATTGTGTAAGAGGTGGTTCGTCGTATTCATTGTCTTTTACTTCTTCGTATAGTATGTTGGTGTTATGGTCTGTGGCTAGTGTTTTCCCTTCTTCGTATAGTGTTTCCAAATCAGAAATTTATGTTGATGATATAAGTTCTTCTTATGATGTTTGTTGTGTGACTGTCAACTAAAGGAAGCTGGTCCCACCTGAAACTTTAACTATGTATTACTTCTAAAACAAAGATATAATATATTTCATAAATATAAATTATGCGAAGAGAATTTATGTTCTGATATCACATTCCTTCAGTCTATATACTCAATGAAGAGTATACTCAATCGATTCCACGGTTATAGGATGGCCGCCTATTTTCTTAAGATCATATTAAGGGTCTATCTCAGTTATCCAACTTGACAAATTATTGATCACTAAAAAACAAAATCAGTTTAAAGATTTGATTGGCAGTTATTATGAACATATCATACAAGGCAATAGTTCTAGGACTTTATTAAGTAGTTGAGTGATTTCGAGGATGTCCAAGACAATCGTGAGTTATACATTCGTTCACATCTAGTATTGTTTATTGACTAACTGTGTCCATGGATGTTCGTGGTCAGCTGCCACGTGTTACGTTAACGTGTTAGCGTTAGTTTTTCTGAAGATTTTCTTTGAATATTGTAACAGGTAATGCATCGCAGAAAGGTTGTAGGAAACTTGTTTTATGAGAGTTTATGTTTTGTTAATCACAGATTGAAGCTGGTGGGAAAGAGATACGGAAGTGTGATGTGCAAACATGTCATGCTAGAGTGGACACTCTTGATGATGATGTAATTTTAGACAATGGTGAACATGATCATGCACCTGTTCATGGTAAAGTTGATGTAGCAACTGCTTGAGAAAACATGTGGCAACGTGCTGAAAACACAGACGAAGGAACTAGACACATTGTGCAACATGCTTTAAGACAAGTATCAATCCAGCATTCACATCTACTACCTCAACAAGAATCTTTAAATAGAGATGTTTGCAGACATCGTCAGCAAAATAGAATCAATGATCAACAAATATGCGAATATAGACAGTTGACGACACTATCCTTCTGTGTGTGAATGGACCAGATTGCGTTATGTTTGCAGCACATTGAGATGTTGAATTTCTTTCACAGAGAAGACTTTGGTTTGCTCATAGAGCATTCAGAATCATCACAGTGGGATTCGATCAACTGTATACAATCCACGCATTTCAGAATTGTCAGATAATTCAATGTGTGTATGCATATGTGTCTGGTCGTAGTGAAGCAATGTACCGCCTCCTGCTTCAGCATATATTTTCGAACGACTATTTTCGTGAACTATTTACGTGATTGCCACTTACTGATCAAGACGTCACAGTATGTATAATTAATATATTCTTCCATCAAAAGACGTAGGCCATAAATGACGTTGGGACATGGGCTATGTATATTTTTTTTTTAAATATCAAATAATATGATAATCATAAAATTCAATATGTAGACTAGTAAACAAGAGCAAACATCTTGGATAATTAATCAAAAATTGTTTTAAATGTGAAAAAATATATGAACTACTTGTCATATTGTGTTCACTGATATACATATGTGGAAACTACTATCAACGAACAAAATTAGAAACAAAATGACCGCCAAAGACGGATGTGTCGGGCCATTGGCGCAAATAAAACGGCGTCACAACGCATTTCCATTTTCTGGACTACATTCTGCTGGAAATCTAGCAGGACCATGATCCAGCTAGATCCAGTTGGAGTTTGAGAATGAACGCAGAAGAAGAAGAAGAAGAAACAAAATAGAAAACGGCAAACTAATATGTTACATATAATCCACATGGCTCAGAAACATGGATAAAAGAAGAAAGGTATAACAGAAGATATAAATGAAGTTTTAAAAATGGCATATAGTAATAGAAGAACCTAGATGAACTCATTGAACGAGAAAATGAGCAATCTTTTTTCTAAAAAAAATGCGTATGAAAAGAATGCTAAAAATACATTAAATACAACTAATTATGTTTCTGCTTTTGTTCTCAAACGACCCCAGGGAAACAGCATGCAGTCCGAAGTGCATAATATGTCGTGTCAATATCGTACAACTTGTCTGTGGTATCTGTTCCGTTCTACCTGATTCAACAACCTTCAGCAATATATCTAGTCACTTCGAACCTCTATGAAGTGAGACAACCAACTCCACACCATACTACCCTTAGTCCCCCTCGTACTAAATGCGTGATATGTAACAGTGTGGCTATTATTTTCTCCATGTTATGGCTCCGCCATGATATTTTTGAATAAAGCGAAATACAAATAAACGCATACAATATTGTGGGCACACTAACATATATGCCATCTTAGTGACGACCTTACTTGAATACATAGTTGATGGTAAGAAGCTAGAGATGCAAACCCAAGGTTTACACTATGGCATAGACATTGTACATCCTAGCAGTGAACTACCAAGTCAATAGACAGAGGCTGATGGACGTCCATTACAGTCAACATTCTGGGCCACTGATTATGTTTTCGTGGTGGCGATATCGTATGTCAAATAATGGAAGAAACGGACCAAGATGCACTGATTATCTCGGACTTAAATTGTTGGGATGTCTATGGTTTTTCGGCCCACCCCGGGTCAGAGCCAGAGAATATATATCACACCACCAGGAAGGTAGGTGTAAACCTATGCACAGCCCTGAGCTACTGCAGCCAAGATAGGTTTAACTGTGCTCATTCCCCACCACCAATTGATTACTAGTTATGCTGAACTTCTATATTTCTCTAGGCATGCAACCAAAGGTGCCAGCAAAAATGATTGTCACGCCCGGAGTCACTGTGCCTCTATGATGGGCCTCAGTCATAGGAAAAAACGGTACTGTTATTCTCCTCCTCCCCCGTGCTGCGAAGTACATCTCTTGCTTCATCCCAACCGCAGAGGGTGCATACATATATACAAATAACACAACATAAAAAAATTGCAACCGCAAAGGAAACTTATGAGAAGCATAATTATATAGATGGCGTGCCATGAAGTTTCTCTATGATAACATCAATATAACGGCATGTCATCTACTAAGGTTTTCTGTTATATGGGTGGTTTGTCTAGTGGGTCATTGATGAAACCCACATACGAAGCCGTATGCGTATGCATTCAAAAAACTACATAGTAATGGCACGGCCCAGGGTCCTCTCTACTGCGTCAACTAATGATCTCGTTTTAAAATAATTTTACCCAAATTCGATTCGGATAATTGGGGATTCGGTTAATTGGAATTAAGATAATGGGATTTCTACTGCATTTACGTAATGTTTTATTTTTTTATTTTTTATGGTTATTCTTCTTTCTTCTTCTTCTTTCTGTCCTCGTATATCTTTCGGTGTTGAGGGGAGAGTGTACGGTCTTTTGCCCTTCTTTTTGCCTCTTCTGCTGTTATATTTCCGAGTGTCTCTAATACACTATCTATCTATTTTTTACGAGGGCGTCCAATAGGTCAACTGTTTTCGTATTGTTTGTTAAGTGTTTTTTTTAAATAATACTTTGCTTTTTCTGTCTGGTATGTTACTGCACCATTTAACTTGTTGTTTCTGGATGTATTCTATTGTTGACTTGATCCCTGTTTCCTTATTTCTTCACTCCAGATATTGTCTCTCAAGCTAACTTCAATCATACGTCTCACACATTTAATTTTGGTGATGATAATATTGTGTATTGTTCTAAAATCCAATGTCCAAGTTTGACACTTATAACACAATGTTGGTAAGAAAATGGTGTTGAAAAGCGCTTTCTTTGTTTCTGATGTTGATTAAGTGGTTGGACTCGCTTCTAAGCAAATCTTAGAGAACTATGTTATGCTGTATCTCTATCTTGTGTCATGGTGTTGCGTATCTAGGACACATTATCAACTACATTAATCGTTTCTCCGTTGAGAGTGATATCGAGTTGGTAAAATTCGATCTTAGAAGTTGTATAGATACAACCGTTTTCGAAAAAAAAACTATAACCTTAGTTTGTTTGCATATGCATATACTCAATTATCCTGTTCGATATTCCATGTCCTTTGTTGTAGTGGATAACCTGAGTATGTTGTTCTAATGGTTTCATTTCCTCTATTTAGCCATGACACAGTTGATTTCAGTATTTTAAAAAAGAAAATGACAATTACGATAGGAACATAATTTTAGGAAAATAACGATATTTCCTAATGAGAAAAGTGTATGATACAGGTTCTTTATAAATTATGTCTAGGACTTTGAGATAAAGAAAGTCAGAGATGTACGTTGCAATAAATGACTGACACTATTTTTTGTGAAAAATATGGAGAATTTAAATTAGAAATACAAGTTGAAATACCAGGTGATATTAAGTTCGCACGGAGAGATCTGGATGTAAGATCTAAGAATGGAATATGCTTGGTACAACAACTTTTCAATCTATATTGAAATCAATCTATATTGAAATCAATCTAAGATGGCCTTAGCATCCTTGTCAAGACTAACGGTGATTTGGAAAAGCAACATCCGTGTTGGAGGGACAATCAAACTGTATAAGTTGCTGTTGCTTTCTGCTGTGCTGTATGGTTGTGAGAGTTGGACACTCACTGCGGACATGGAGAGAAGATTACAGGCTTTCGAGTACAAATGCTACAGACTAATTCTACGAATTTTCTATAGGGAACATTTAGACCAATAAGTAAGTAAGAAATAAAGTAGAGATGTGTGCAGGTGTCCAACAACCATTGCTTTCAATAGTGAAACAACGACGAAAACTAGCATGGTCCGGACATGTATGCATGATGATACCATGTCAAAAACAATACTGCAGGGAACTGTCGAAGGAGGAAGAAGCAGAGGAGGATAAATAAAGGCGTGGACAGACAACATCAAGGAATGGACAAATATTTCCACACTCATCCGCATCGCTGGGGATATAATTTGCTGGAGGATGTGTGCTGAAGCATCCAAACTGGTACCCCTACGACCCTGAAGGGTTCATTGATGTATTGAATATATATTATTGTAATGAGAAATGCATTGATTTATTGTTACTATTTACTAATTACTTTTCAATATATATATATATATTGTTATAATGAAAAATATATTGATGTATTGCTATTTACAAGCAATGATATCCTTAATGTTACAGAAGTTACCCAAATTTATGGCATCAAAAATTAAATTGAATAAATTGTTTTCTATGATGCAGTAAACATGCCAACAAAGAACATGAGAATAATCCTTAACACTTCAAAATAAATATTTATTTCAGTCGATGGTCTATCATTACAAAATAAAGATGCGAACCAGTTGTACTTATATGACAGCGATGACAGAACGTGCAACACACAATCCACCGCAACGTTTGTCGAAGTGTCACTGCAGGATAAACCATCAGTATTTTCATTCTTTCGGATAATGGTCAGCAACGCTAGTAAGATATCTATCTATATATATGGTATCAGATATTTGAGATTAGTGTGAAACTGATTAAATCGACACAATGCACGTATTTAGATATCAACATCATATAGGCATCAGGTTGTGGTGAAAATGTGCACATACAAGACATACCACAGTCCGTTTATACATTCTTAATGTTATAGTTAAGCGATCGTTTCAGAAAATATATGTATGATTGCAAATAAATTTGAAATCCATATTTTGATTCAAACCGACACTAAACAAAATATATTGTTTTTTTTTTCTAAAAATGTTATTATTTTAGCAAGTTTCTTCTATAACATATAAACATATGTGCCCCTGCTGCATGTGATTATGCTATACGATGTTCGACAGTTTGATCAAAGTGTAAATTACTATCGAAATAATCAGAAAACGTATGCGATGGTGACGATTCGTTTATTTTGTTTGGGTTCTTCATTTACTGTGACGGAAAGTAGAAATATATTGACCAATTGAAGACATGACACAAATTAAGAACATGACCAATCGCGACGTTTCACCTGTCTAGATGCAGAGGTACGTTGTCGTGTGATCTAAAAACAGGGCTGTTTTATTGGTGTGTTTAAAAAGAACAAAATACAGGTGTTTTTTGGGGGGGTTTTTTTCACGGAATGCAATATTACTTGACACTGATATGTTTACTGTAATTTCTAAAATGTACCTCCACTTATTGGCAAACGACCAAACCATTAATAGAATTTCGCCGACCTGGACAATCCAGAGCATGGACTAAATGACACATGTATTATTTCTCATATGAGAAAATCTAATATTGCAGGCCAACTATCTCTGCATTCAGACATTTTATGAGATATTTGATTTAATGTGTGATTGCGACATTTTAAACTGACTACAGCAAAATCGTCAAATGATAGACACCGTTTTGGATAGAAAAAATAATAAAGTTGTCTTCCGTACCAACGATGACAGGTAAACAACACATCTAAGATAGCAACACGCATGTTGAGAGAAACATATATCGTGTCTTTCTTCTGCTCTTTCTTAGTTTTGTTAGTTTTCTATTGGGTGTGGCTTCCTTCGTTTCTTTTTTACTTCGTATAAATTTATTTTGCATGTACCGTAATCCTGTTTATATTCGTCAACAGCCATACTGTATTTTTAAATTATTGTAGATACAGATATGTTTCGAATGGCATGTTTTATATTATCTACTTATTTAATATCTACTTGTGCTAATTATCTGTCAGCTCTTCTTTCTTCTGTCCATTCTTCCTATCTCTTCAATTTCGTCTTCTTCATCTGCGATAAATTGTTGAACATCCAGTCAAATATTGACAATGTACAGAGGACATGTTTTAGGTAATCTTGTGTTCCCCAAAACGTGTTTTGGCGAGAATCAACTGTGGGGCAGACTGTCGTTATGTGAATAGTAAAAATGTGACAATTGTGTACTATGTGCCCGCGCTCGTGAACGCGTTCTTTATGGTGAATGGATTCAATTGTGTAGCATAAACGCGGAACGCAAAATGCTATAGTCCGTTCAGATTCGTTTGCCGAGATGTTAAATTATTTTTATCAAAAACGTATTGTTCATTTGGATTGATCATTTGAAGTTAGGTTTAGAATAATAATGTCGCTATAGAAATATTTTTTTATCAAAGAAATGTGATCCAGTATCAAAGATACCTTATTTAACCTATATTAAAAAAAAGTTAATCTAAATTATAAACAACCGCTGGATTATGTAGATGCTTACATCTCACAGCTGATTATTAAATATAAAGGCATGACCCTCACGGTAGAATGTGCACCGTTCTAAAAGTAGTTGTTTCCACTGTACATTTGTATAAAGCAATGTTACATATGGAAATTCCCGTTTAGCACCAAATATTATTTTTCCTGAACTTAGAATTATGTGAAATCAAAAACGGCTATTTACTCGATTTCAAGTCACAAGTCAGAGGCACGTCTCAATATTTACAGAAAGTAGGCGGCACTAAGCATATTACCTTCTGCAAGTCTATGTGAGAATGAATATGAAAGCGAAATATTTTACTGAGCATAACATTGCTATAAAGATTTATCAATACTTCTGCAGAGAGCGTAAAAAGGGACATCTTTATTGTTCTTTATCAAATCCTGAGAAGAGAACAATGCATATTTTAGGTTTGTGTAAACGTTCATTTGATCGAATAGTGGAAGCAAGCGGATATTTATTGCCAACAAATTCACGAAAGCAAGGAAGGAAAGAAAAGATAGACAGTTTCGATAAGGACCTAGTAAAAAGAGAAATATGTAGAATGTTTGATAAAAACGAAGAAGTGACACTTAGAAAGTTGAAGATTTGGCTGAAAACTAATAACGACATTGAAATATCAAAAACTTTATTATGGAAAACTGTAAGAAATGCAGGCTTCACCTTTAGAAAGTATGCTGGTGGAAAAAACATTATTTGTGAAAAGCCACATCTGGTAGCTCTTAGAAGCAAGTATTTACGTGAAGTGAAGGGAATGCGCGAGAATGGTTATGATATTGTGTATTTAGATGAAACTTGGATCAACGCTCATCATACAAATGAAAAGGAATGGCAGTTAGCAGATGGAAGTATTAAAAGATCAGTACCAAGTAGTAAAGGGCAACGTTTGATAGTTGCACATGCAGGTAGCAGACATAATGGGTTGTTGCAGAATGCTCATCTAATTTTCATTTCAAAATCCATTGACAATAGAGACTACCACTCCGAAATGAATGGGCACATATTCGAAGACTGGATCGAAAAAAGTATTCTTCCAATATTAGATAGACCTTCTTGTCTGATAATGGACAATGCTTCATACCATAGCGTAGTGAACGTAGAAGATAGAATCCCAACATCATCAAGTACAAAAGATGCAATCAAAAAGTGGCTCATAAAAGAACACATACCAGTTACCGACAGGTACTTGAAACCCGAATTGCTTAACCTTGTAAAACAGACACAACGAACAAAGATATTTAAAATAGACAAGTTAATTGAAGAACATGGTCATAGATGTTTGAGACTACCTCCATATCATGCACACTTAAATCCTATAGAGCTAATTTGGGCAAAAGTTAAAGGACACGTAGCATCTACAAATACAACTTTCAAATTATGTGATATTGAGACACTTACAAATCAGGCTCTATCAAATATACATAAAGACTACTGGGTGAAATGTGAGGATCATGTGTTACGCCAAGAAGAGGAATATTGGAAAAAGGAAGGTTTGTTGTTTGTTCAGCCGAAAACAGTAATCGACCTATTTGACTCGTCTGATTATGAATGATCATTACTCTGATTAAGTCTACACTAAAAAAAGTTTGATTTGCAAAATTTACAAGTTGATTTGTAAAACATTTCATTGCTCAATACCACCCTAGCAATTCAAAAAAATGTTATAAGCAAACCATCAACCATTACTTATAAAAATTGGCCCGCTTGATTCAATACAGAAGTTCAGATATCTTGGATCAACTATTACAGACAAAATTTCCTTACATGAAGAAGTATATGTACTTATTTCAAAGGCAGCGACAACATTTGTGAAACTCACACCAAGAGCATGGAACAATATCAAATTGACTCTACGAACAAAAGATATATTTTAAATTTTTTTTACACCTGCCACCATGTAAAATTTTGTGGACACGCCTATGGGTCATCATTGCACTAGATTACTGTAAAATATTTTGTTTATGGTCGAAATAATATTTACATGGGCAAACATCAAAAGAATTCGCCGCTTTCAAATAACCGTTACAGCTAGACATCAAGTAACACATATGTTTTCGCGACATGGACATTTTAACAACGTATGCCAAAATTCATGTGAAATCATCAAGAACTTTTTGAATTATAAATCATAACATCTCGGCAAACGATTCTTGATGGCACCAAACATGTTATGATACCTACATGAATGCTGTTTTAAGGGGAATTCCCGCAGATGTGCTATTATTTTTAGTGTGCACTACAAAGAAAGTAACGTTAACGGCAAAAAGTTGATGTCTGCGTCACAATCGTGGTGCAACCGTCGCTACGAATATCATCCTTTCTTTTATCATTCGCTTGTTCCCACACGTTTAAAAACAAAACGTGACTTCCATTCATATATATATACATACATATCTACTTGAGTAGATGTGTACGTCTGGTATTATATTTAGGCTGATCGAAATCAGATAGCGGACGGACCATATTTGGCTCGTTTATAGTTTAACTCATTTGGGAACACGTTGCTCTCGCAGCAAATCTGAAAAGTTATTATGTGCTCCGTCAAAGGTGGTCAACCCCATTCAGCAATGGGGCTCAACCCCTCTAGTGTATAGGAATATTGCATAATATGGGTAATGACATAGTCCACATGTTGGCAATGAATATTATGTTACTGTATAGCCCATCTTTGGACCAAGTGTGCTTTTCTTATAAGATGTATATTAGCCAGGGTCTCATGATAATCAGGCTCTAAGTAGTGTTTTCCCCGCACGGTAAAAATGTCTTATTTCCTAAACAAATTGCGTACGGCGTGTTTAAGATTGTTGTTGTCATTAAAATGATGTAAGCGTAGATCTTTTTTCAGTTGTCCGAACAGATTGAATTTTGAAGGTGTAAGATCAGGACGGTAAGGCCAAATCATCTAATCGCATTGATGGTGTGTTAAGCGGTTTGTGTTGTTACAGTAGTGCAGTTCTCATATCATTAAGTTCGTAAGATCGGCGAAGATGAACTGAAAACTTCTTCAATGCGTCAATAAATCGGTCTGTATTCACTGTGTTTCTTTGTTCTAAGAGGTCGATAATAATCATCGCCATTCTAAATCACGGATGTCATAGCTGGCCATACAGATGATGAACTTTTGAACTTCTTTCTTGTCGGTGATAGTGTGTGATGCCATTCCATCGATTCCCATTTGGATTCTTTTATTTTTAAATGAACCAATACCTTATCGCCTGTTACAATTTTCTATAAAAACTCATCTGCTTCATTTTCGTAACAAATTATAAGATTAATATATTTGGTTTTCCTTAGTGTTTATGTCTGTATGGCAACATTCTGGGCACCCAACGTGTACATACTTTCGAGTAACCTATATCGTTAACAATGTTCTGTACACTGCTTTTACTAATGGACAACCTGACATGAAGTTCATCCAGTTTTACCCAACAATCACCACGAATGATGTCATGAACTGGATGAATATTGTGTAGACGGACAACCAGTACGCTTCGGGCTATCCATTGAGGATTATCTACTTACATTTTTCAGAATGATGAATGATGCACCTACCCAACGACGGACAGTGCAAACACTCACTGTGGAATCTCCATAAACATTCTTCAATCGTTCGTGGATGTGATGTGGGGTTTCGCCTTCAGCATTGAGACATTAAATTGCATGTGATTGTTTTAAACCATACTTCGTTGGCAGCAACTTTTAAACGGTCACCATGATGCAATGTGTTAATTGAACTTGTTGGTTATGTTATGCAGTGTCGAAGAGTGGTTTATGATTCTCGCAAAATTATCACATTACACGCCGATACAGTATTTACTTAGATAAAAATGAGTAGTCATTACTATCTGACCATCACTCATATAAGGTATATTGTCAAGGGGGGGGGGGACTAATGGCTCATGCATCAAGTATTGCATATACTACTACTTGTGTTCACAATGTATAATTTATATTTTCTTTAATGGTTTTAGTTTTCATAGGAAATATTGTCAGAACATATGGGTTTCTTTTATTCAATTTTCATGAATTTCTCCCTATTCTTCTATCGATATATCAAAGCCATGACTTATGTGTTGTAGTTGTGTTTGATTTACATTATCCATGTATTTGAGACATATGAATGTAGAATAGGTGCACGATTTTATCATTAGCAATTTTAGTTTGTTTAATGCAAATAATTTCCGCATGTCAATGAAAGTACTTCTATATATTCCTCTTCTGCTTTTAACTTCTATTTCACATGTACCATCAGCTGTGTTATTTATCCAATATACACGTAATTGACCACTTGATTAGTTTTTCTCCATATACGTCTATGTTTAGCGCATGCTCCTCCGATATTTTGTTGATTATCCCCAATTTGTTAGTTGCATGTTTATATCTAGTGTATATTCTTTAATTGATTTATTGTATTGATCTATTAGTCTTTTTAGCTCATGTTTAATCTCTGTGTAAATGACTGTGTCTTGCCATATCATATCGCGTAGTGCTTATTTTTGGTCGGTTGAAACTAAGTACTGGCGGTCCTTGGATCTATTTAACACAACTGTTTCTCTGTGTAATTTTAAAATGTCATCTGTCTAAATGTATAAAAATGGCTGGTTGATAAAATACGCAGTTGTCTTGTCCCACTTTTTATTTATGTGTATGGTCTGTAGCTTTTTTCGCATCTTATTTATGCAGTTTGCTGCTAATATAGATTTCTGAACAATATATTGTAATTTCAATCTATGCATATCTCTTTGAGTCATGCAATTTTTTTTTTCTGACTGTCAAATGCCTTACTGTAGTTTATAAAAGAAATATAGATACGGGTTCGATCTTCTATGTATTTTTCTATCAATAATGTGATAATATATATATATATATATATATATAATATATATATATATATATATATATATATATATATATATATATATATATATATATATCTTCTCCGATTACTTTGTTCCTCTAAAAAGAAACTATTTTTATTTTACTACGAAGCCAATCTTCTTTTTATTTATTTCCGGTTTTTCTACAGATGAATTTGTGTTATGTAGATCACCACACTGTTATGTATTATATTATTGCATTCGGCAGTCCTGTGTTTATTAGGTTGTAATATTAATATGGATAATTTGACGGTTTTGGGGGCTGTCATCTGTTACATATGTCATAACAAAGTTATGTTATCTTATTCCTCTTTTCGTTCACAGTTTAACATATATACACACCCTGTCCACGATTTGATCTTTGATTCCACCAACGAGAAACTCATGTATACTGTTTTACTATATATGATGGTGTATTGCCACCAGCATTTTACAACATTTTACATTTTTCATTGTTTGATTGCGTCTCTGATTTTATTATTATTTAACCGTAATTGTTTTTACTAGTTGGAAATATGTTCAATTGGCCATACAACAACTCTTCCACATATTATGTTGATTATGTTATGTACTTCTGTCTTATCTTATATAATGTTTCCACTTTTCATTCTAATGCAGTCATATCCGTGTACTTGCTTTTCGTATATGTGATATATCTTACTCAGGTGTACGGTTATGTAGTCTTTTGTGGATATGACATACCATCTACTTCCTAGCATCATGTAATCCTATACGAAACTATTTTAAAAGGTTTTTTTTTAATTATTAATTCAACAAACCATGTTGATTCAAATAAAATAGGTTATGTGTGTGTACACAATGCTAACGGCTATTTTCATGTAAAGAAATGACTTGTTTTATTGATACTTGCAATTTTATTGATGCAATATACATGTGTAAAATATATGTTTTTGAAACTATTGTGTAAATAACCAAAAGATTGCGCAGTTTTAAAAGGTATATTTTTTCTCATTTAGTTTGAATATATTTAGTTTTATCAAATCAAATATGCAATACTGATACCACTTCGATATATTTCTACATCATTCAATTTCTGTAAGAATATAACCCTCCAAAAATATTATTATATAGAAAAGGGTTTCATGCCAATAGAGACATTTCTTTACAACGTTTCCTAATATTTTTATACAGTATGCATATATAAACGTCATTTCAATGTACACTTGAAATATCCAGTAATCATATCTCTAGATTTGAAAACATGTAATGGTGTAATAGAGGGTGTATGCACAATTGTTCTTGGGTTGTTATACGCATGCTACAAATCTTATGTGTATCAATAAACAGTTGCTCCCGTATGTTTGCGGAGTCCGAAAGGTGAGCAAAATATAGCAACACTGTTTATCTTCCACGCATGTCATAAAAGGCGACTGAGGAGGTTATAGGATGAAGTTGGCTGTCCCATCCCATATAGGGTAAGTGACCCAAAGCCATGCTCAAGTCGGATGTGTCATGACGAAAGGTGTAGATATCGCAGAAATGGTGTAAACCATGACACAATGCATTCCGTTCTCCGAACTACATCCTGCTAATCTGCAGGAATTTGAGAACGAAAGCAGAAGAAGAAAATAAAAATAAAAAGTTGGATGCATTTTTTAGCTTTCTATATTTTGTAATTTATTACATTGTATTTCATATATCATCCATGGCTGTTTTTTCTTCCTTAGTTGTATGTTTTACTTTGTTGTGTTAATACTTTTCCTTTTGATATTCTCATGAATACAATTTACAATAACAGCATTACTAATTAAATCTGATTTAGGATTTCTGCTAAATTTCACGACAAAGATAAACGACGGGGTGGCATGTACACACGAAAACAAATTTCAGATAGACAACAAAGGTGTGGATGTAACGTGTGATACCCGCGTCATTATGACCAATCTACGTATTGAAGGCCCAATATCACCGTATATCTGCTCCATCTATGTAAGCTATGGTAAGCCCTGCATAACTAATATTGCAAAAAACTTTATCTCATCTAGGCACATTGTTGATGTACAAGTCATTATTCATATATTTGTTTGGTACAGTTTGACTACAAATTAATCAACAAATAATGTGGGAGAGGGAGGGGGTTACGGAAAATGTTGACGGCTGTTGAAAAAGGGAAAGGGAAAATGGCAACAGCGGTCAACACAAACATGTTTATATACTTCTTACATTTTGTGAATGTGAAATTTGTGTGCAACATGTTAATGAAAAAAAAAATAATATTTAGGTTTTTCGAACTTCTCAAACGTTTTTTCCCATACAGAAGCATAAGGTCAACCATCCAAGATCTTTCTATGATATATCTCTAACAATCATGTGACAAGTTGGATTCGTATGGGTACCATATTGGATTTAACATCACGCAGAGTCTATAAGCGATTTTTATCTTCAACGATGCGGACGACATAGGAGATATATATAGTCATGTCCACGCCTTCATGAATTATCTTCAAGTATTTATTTGTCTTCATCTTGTTTTTCCTCCTTCGACGGTTCCCTGCATTATTGTTTTTAGCAAGGAATCTTTTCGGCACGCATGTTAATAACCGCGCTGATAAATCCAATGACATTTAGACTAGGTTACAACTATCATGATCTTACGGTTCAGTATACATGTTTTTAGTCTTCGGTATTCATCATCATCATCATCATCATGAGGTGCCGTCTCCGTCAAGAAGGTTGGCTGCAACATATCTCCAACATCTCATGTCTCTTGTCTTGGTGGTTCACTCTGGCAGACTGTAACCTGTCGATCGTGTGATGTTACTCTCCCACTTATATCTCTGCCTACCTCTTGCTCGAGGAGCGCGGTAGCCTAGTCGATAGTGAGCTTGCTTGCTATCATCTGGTTACAGCGTGCCAGGTTCGAAACCACGTCCGGACATTTAAAAAAAATCAATCCGGTTTGTGATTTCTCACTTGACACGACCACTCCTCCATTCGACTCAGCTGTAAATGAGTACCTGACGCATGAGTTAGGGAAGGTAAAAAACAGCAAGGAAGGGAACTGGCCACCCCACCTAATAGTTGCTGCGGCTTAGTACATGAAGAGTTATCTTCATCCCCGACGGCAGATGCCATGGGACCTACCTTTACCTTTACCTTTACCTCTTGCTCGCCTCCCTTTGACTTTACCCTCAAGTAAGGTCTTCAATAAGATGTCATGTCTTTTAACGTGTCCAAAGTATTGTATTTGCCCTTATCTTTATTTCTCTTTGTAGTTCCTTCTTCGTATTAAGTGTTTTTAGTATATCTTTATTTGTTTTCCTTTTTTTTCATGATTTTCTCCCTATTCTTATATATACCCACATCTCAAATGCATCATTTTTGTCTTCTAATTGTTTATTTAGTGTCCATGTTTCTGAGCCAAGCATTAATATTGATTAGATGGAGCATTTATAATTCTCATTTGTAACTTATTTGTAGCTTCGGTATAAATTTTTTTTGATGTTATTGTTATATCAAACCACATAAAATATTTCAAGATAGTATCCAAAAATATACTGTCTTATTGACTAAGGAGCTACATTTACTAAATAAAAAAAAATAATGCTCTCACCACATGAAAAATAAAAAGCAACATCTTGTTACAATTCATGATTCATGTCTTCAAATAGAAGAATAACGTCTTGTGTACTGTGCCAACTATTTATGATGCATAGGGTCGTGTAGAAAAATGGCGTCTAATATATCGCATCGACTATTTATAATACATATCTTTGTATATAATAATGACGTTCGTGACAACCATGTATGATACATATCTTCGTATTGAAGAATGACGTCATGTGTACCTTGTCATGCAACCACGTATGATACATATCTTCGTATTGAAGCATGACGTCTTGTGTATCGTGTCATGCAACCATGTATGATACATATCTTCGTATTGAAGCATGACGTCTTGTTTATCGTGTCATGCAACCATGTATGATACATTTCTTCGTATTGAAGAATGACGTCTTGTGTATCGTGCCATGTCAGCCATTTATGATTCAAATCTTCACTCGTGGCACAATGTTAATCTCTGTAGTATCTTCTTCTAGTGTCTTCCTAAATATCTTGCTGTTTAATTTGCATATTGTTATGGTATAATATATTTATTCTATTCCGATGAAGTGGCGAGATAATCTAGACTGTCATATGAAGCGAGTGAAAATCATACCGTTATAATTAATTTCTTTCAAGATATATTCACACGTTTTTTTTTTCAAATATATTTTTCTCAACAGATTCGCTACTTCCTTATTTTCTAAATTGTTTCTCACCTAAGTTGACAAAAGTGTATAACATGATGTATTCGTCATCTTATCTTACGATATGTTATAATGCAAGTGCTACTTTATATATATATATATATATATATATTCCTTCAGTGCTGAACATGGTGTATAGAGCAGAAACCAGTACTCTCCAGTGTGAGCGATGAGGTGCTAGTCTATGTTATTCTTGCATTTTGTTAAGATCAAGTTACATCCTACAATTGGTTATTCTACGAATAGTCTCTCTTGGTCTTTATCTTTTTACATTTGGTAACCATTGTATTTGTAATCGCAGCCTATTTGTATTCATACCTAGTACCGGTCCGATACAGGTCCATTGTTTTGTTCTTAGTTTTGAAGATACATATTGTTGTTTGGTGTCTTCTTATGTTTGAGTTGAATTCTTCGCAATAAATATTTAAACGTTTTCTAAGACATTTGTTTTCTCATCAATTATATTTATTATTGGTCGCTTTTGTTATTTTTCCGTTTCTCATCTTCATGTGTTAATACATACATTTCATTGTAGTCCAATTAATGTTTTTGAATTCAGATATTTGCCTAGGTGGTTGAATGCATTTGATATCAACATAATTATGAAATTAATCTGTTTTGGTGTATCCAATTTTGCTGCCTAAGTAGGACAAATTATCAATTTTCTGAATTGTTTCCATGTGAGAGGATGATAAAGGCGATTCAACATAGCGTGTATCGTATCATTTTGAACACACAATTTCGTACTCCAGTCTATGGCCAATATATAAAGCTTTGGTGAAATAATGCAGCCTTAGCTAACAACTGTTTCTGTGTTAAACCGCAAAATGTTGTTCTCATTTCTTTAAGCACACCATCTTGAGTTGTGACAGCCTTGTAAATAATTTTAAATATCTTGTTTTCATTCCGCATTGGTAATACTTTCCCAGAATGATACCGGCTATCAAATACCTTTTTAAAATACATAGCCCCCCCCCCCCTAATTTTATTAATTTCCGCTGATTCTTCAGCGATTGTTCAATAGTTTTGAAATGTCATCAATACATGATCACTTTGACCTGATTCCAATTTTCTCTTCTCTAATTCATATTTTTCCTCTACTTTTCACTTGATGCTCTCTAACATTATAGTGCACGATTTTGTTGTTGTCTGACACTGACAACAGAGAAATATCTCATCGTTACAGTCAAATAGATCGCCGCTTTTTTGTGGTTATGTTATTATGACTCCATCTTGTAATTGGTGATGCGGTTACTATTTCGAACATATGTGCCTCATTGATTATAGCAATTATCTTTAAAATCACAATCCCCAATTTCCAAAGCAGTATAACAGAAGACATATGAGAGCAAGGATGCAGCTCTGTTTGCTCATTATAATGCACATATTGGCAAGAGAAACGCGGAGAATTACAAAGAAATCATGAAAATAGTCACAGGCAAACAAGCTATGAAAAATGATAATGCAATGACTCTTGAAGATATTACAGCCGCACTGACAATGATCAGGAAACTGAGCGACATGACCTGACCGGCATTAGGTACGACCATCTCAGAGGCAGGTTAGACGAGGACATTAAGGATCTGACATTATTGTTCAACAATGTAGAAGAAGACTGGTTGCATAGTTACTTAATTCCACTACACAAACCTGACAATAGTCATACAATGATATATGGGTTCATGCTCATATCCATGCAGAATACGATCAGCAAGTTGTTAGAAAAAAATCTTGCCTGGAAATCTTCCTTATATCTAAAGAAGAATAACAGACTATCCTCAACGTTGGGAGCCTATCGTCCATGTAAGCAGACTTTGCACAACGTAGCCGAATTCGGGCAGGAATGTGTTTCGAAACTTTTGATGTACGAATGGAGACGTGCGCGGCTGCAATAGACCTGGAAGATGCTTATAACAGAGTGCTCTTGGATTTCTTGCTGAACATATGCTGCAACTAGGGTGGATTGTCATGTGGATTGTCTCTGTACTTTCTCAGAGACGTGTTGTTCTTAAGTGTGGGAGTTGGTCTTGCATTACCAGTTAGAAGCCCGGGATCTACCACTATGATCATATGTGTGCCCAGTATTGTTTAATGTGCATAAATTTCAAATTACAAGCCGTCAGATTGCAGGACAGGGGAGAACTATGTCCTATGGTGATGACATCTTAGTATATAGGCAAGGCAGAATTAGAGATTCCAAGGCGAGAAATTTTCAGATGGAGCTTGATCGTATAGAGGATTAGTGCAATAATTCTGGAGCTTTTGTTAATCTATTAAAAGCATCGATAACATATATTTTTTTTAATAATCACCATAGTAAACACGTCCATGCCGTCGCTTACCTTAAGCGAAGTTGTCCTCGAAAGAACCAGAGAAATGAAGTAATTGGGGTTATATTGGACATAAAGGCGTATACAACTATTGTGGTAATGGAGGTTATGACTGTTACTCAATGTGAACAGATGCTGTTTTTTCTGTTGTATCAGAGATTGGTAGTGGAGGTGGTAGAATATGCACTGATGATTCTAACACTGAGTCCAGATATAATTTTGAACCACCTCGTTTAGGTCGCTTGATGTTGGTCGCTATTTTTGTTAAAACTGAGTAATACTCACGAAGACTTCAGCTCAGATGCACGCACTATGTTATCACCGGTGACGATCTTAATGAGTGGACCTCATGGTCAGATAATAACAGCACAAAACCACGCAATCTCCTAATAGAAAACAACGGAAACATCCATTGTTCAAGTGAAACTGTAGGTGACACACAAAACACTTGTGTTGCCATCCGCCAATTTGACCGTAATTCAGTGTAACATATATATATTATTATATATATTGGACACTATAGGACATCAGCATACATTAACGATTGAAAGCCATTTGGCGGTCAAAGTAATTGGGTACCTAGTTCTTTGTTATTTTTTAAATTATAATTATAGTTCATTACGGTCTAATCTTGTCAATATCACGTAATTTCATTATAGCCTTTTAATATTAGAAGTTATTACACACAGTTTGTGGTACGCAGCGATAAATAAATATAATAACTCATCACTAACGTTGATTCTATCTGGAAAAACGCATTGAGAGCCGCTATGCAAAGGACTGTTCAGGAGAGGGAGAAGAGTGTCTCGCAATGCATTGTGTTGAAATTGATGGATGCTGCGTTGTATGCGTCATTAGTGAGCGTTCGTTTTGATAGATAATGTAGTATGGCTTATTTCGATAAAAGTAAGGATACACTATACTGTAATGTACCATAACTACTCACAACCAAAACTCTGTTTTCACCTTATACTTCTTCTAATTCTTCTTCAGCGTTCATTATCAAACTCGCGCTGGATTTCTCTTGTAACAGGACAATGAA
>CM067305.1:56743106-56834277 GCA_034231615.1 Meghimatium bilineatum
GAGCACAGTGAACCTTATCTTGGCTACAGTGCCTAGGCGCAGTGCATAGGTTGAAACCTACCTTCCTGGTGGTGTGATAGTTATTCTCAGGCTCTGTCCAAGTGTGGGTCGAAAATCAACAGATTTCCCAGTAATATAATGCCATTAGTCAAAAGGACATGAGCCCATGGACCGCTGGATCAGCAACCAACCAACCAACCAACCATAAAAGTACTTCATGGGCATGATCATAATATGACAGGGGTGTGTGGTATATAATGATGAATGAATGTACGTTTATGCAATGCACTTCTCTCCTTCGTATGACACGACAAACAGTGATGGATGAACTGCTATTAAAACATACTCCAACGTGAACACCATCACATGTGTATTATATACAAACATATGTAACTTTATTACAGATTTATCAGTCCGCAACATCTACACTCTGAGTACAACATCAAGCAATTATAATCATCACTTTCAATAATCAATATAAACTTCAATTCCGCAAGACAAATTTTGATTCCTCCAATTCAGCCAGACAATCCTACGGGCTCTTTAAGGCAATCATCCAGTTAAGCAACCAAATCTTCCAGTTCAGCAAACAATATAAACACATGAGCAACATGTGTACACGTTCAGCAACTCTATAACTTCGAGTTCTTTCGTAAGCTGTGGACCTCTTGGATTTCCGAATCGTGTCCACCTAGCTGTAATAAACTTCTCAACTGCAGAACAATGTCTAGTTTTTCACCGTGGAAACTTCTAGACTCTGACTACGACGGTCTAAACTAATTGTTTACTCTCCTGTGAGCAAGTCCTAACTTCTTGACTTCAGACGTCTAGAAGTCTGCTACTCTCCGTCTGGCACTGGTTTCCCTTTCACTGCTGGGGTCAGCAACTCCAGACCCTAACTCTCCAAAAACTCAAGTAGGAACCACAACTAGCGAACAGCCCTTTGTGTGGCTCAATACGTCCCTGCCCCGTTGTGTGTGTCGAAGCACTTCATTGGTCTTTTCGAGATAGTCTTCTTACACACGCCAACTACTATTTAGTCTTGTGCCAATCTTACTTCTAAGACTTCCACTTCTCTACGTTAAAACTCCTATCAGAGGGTTTCCCCAAAATCTCTTAATTCCAATTCACTCCTACACTGTATCCCTGTATTTCCTATTTCACGAAACGACTAGAAATAACTAATTTTCATTTAAATTGATTCATTCACCTTTATATTATTGCGTCTTGTATTTCAACATTCCTGCAAACTCCACCATCCGAATAGAATAGCTAATGGCTTCTCAATCCTGTTAATTTATGCGAAGTCGAATCTGCATTTAACTAGCTCCTTCTAGAATGTTCCGGGTCTGTCAGTTCTTCTTGATTAAAATCTTGAAGTATGTAAAATGTACTGTGGGAAAGAATCTTAATCCTTTGTTCTGATTCTCTACCTCGACCAGGTGTCTCCATGTTATAATGAATTCCGGGCCATCCATTTCTATCGCTCTAAAAATGACCTGTCATTTTCTCGATGACACCCTCAAATGCATGTGAAACTCTCTACTCTCATGTTTCGCTACACTTCCAGAGAGGTAGGGAATTCCGTAAAGAGATCCTGATTCAATTAACTCGTACCTCCGGTAGTTTTTAGTCCGCAGGAGCGAAGTGTGACAAAGGGTAGATTCTTCCAGAGCAGTAGTGTCGTTTATATAGAAGGTGGGAGGGAATAGACGGTTCTCTAGATCACTCTATAACAATACTATTAACATTTGAACACATTTCAAACAATCTAGAAATGAGAATTAGAAAATGTTACATCGATTCTATAGTAATGTAAGCCTTAGAGACATGACAGCAAACACACATTTAGAAGACATATTTGGTGCCTTTGAGATGTGAATATATAGTAGATTAGGGATTGAATCATGAAAAGAGAGGACAGGAATGTGAACATCGTGGCTGAACATCAAAAATTAAGAATACACTAACGACAGTTATATATATATACTAGAATTAGTGTCAGGTATTTCACTGGTGGGAATTTTAAAAAAAAACAATTAAATGGATGCGAGTATTTTCATATCATGTACCGGGAAAACACATTACCATCTCTGTAAAACCAATACTCTTTGTAAGCGCAAGAATCCGACGCATTTCTTACATGACAATCCAGAACGTATGTTGGAGTGCACGCAATTGCGTAATTATTAAAAGTGCATAATAACGCATTTCTAATAGTGCACATTAACCTTTCGGAAGAGGTATGTAAATTATAAATTTTTCCTTCCATAGTTTCAATTACCAAAATAAATTATAAAAGCGCAGTAGGAATAAATAGCTAGAATGTTAATACAACATAAACGTCGATTAAAGCAGAGAACACGTCGATAAAAATGACATAATACTTTTATATATATATATATATATATATATATATATATATATATATATATATATATATATATATATTATATATATATATATATATATATATATATATATATATATATATATATATATATATATATATATATGTATATGTACACATTAGGCCTAGCCAAATTTAAAAATGTTTATATTCGTTAGACCATTGTGTCATAGGTCAGAGGTGAAAAAGTTACCATACGTATGAATATAATGAGGTGCATGGGAGAACTTTAAAGTTTTTTTTTTGCGAGAGCAAGGATCTGGCAAGTGAGTCAAACTATTGATAACGTATTCTATTCGTGACGTAGCCATCAACACATAATTGTGTTGGCTATAGTGATTTTATAGGTAATATAAAGTCGATCAGTGGTTTGTCATTTCTTTCTGAACGATCTGCATGATAACATGCCTGTGGCAGGGATCGAACTCGGTACCTATCCAGACGCACTGAATACCACTTCGCTACAGTGGGAAACTATAAATGAGTCAAATATGTACTGCGTTTGTGTGCTGTTGTCGGGGAATCTATATAACAAAGTGTAGAACTATGGAAATAGCTAATTATATATATATATATATATGGATTACTTTCTTATGGAAACGATAATTGTAGTTGAATGATGTGGGTTCATTATTAACAACGCACAATAACATAACATCGGTTGACGAAGAATATAAATGGCGTACCGTATAGAGAGCTGCAACTCTCAGGACCATCAATGTGACATTGAGGGCCTCTTAGAGCGTAGCGCGCAGATCGAAGGATGCAGATGCATATGCACTTTTGATGCAATTTCCTTTTGTTAAATAATGCATGGAATGTTTCATTAAACATGTGAACACATCTTCCCGTAATGTACTGTTTTATTTAATGTTTATTGTATGTGCGTTTTCCAATTGTAAGAGGTAGAGTGTGTTTATAACGTTGCCGTGGGCTGAATTTAAAAGAAATGCATGTGGCCAAGATAGCGCAATTAAAATTGTGTATTCTATGTCCAATGGTAGAGCTAGATACAGTAGATTACTGTTATTACCTGTAGAGTAAACGTGCATTCATTTAGCTGATCATAAATAATGATATCCGCTGATTAATAGGCATATGCCATAGAAAATAAATGTTAAAAAAGAAGGCAACATTTTGAAAAATATAATTGTCTTCCAATAGTTTCCTGATGCTGATGTTCCAACGTCTGATGTAGAAATAACTTTATTGTTCTATAAATCATTTCGTCTGACATTGGAAGTGGAGTTTTTTCCACACATGTTTTTTTGCCACTAACGTCACACATCATCATCAGGTCACATGCCGAATGTCGCTGGCGATACTATTTCTCTATTTACATCGATCTCTCATATATATCATCATCTCTGTTGGTGTGGTCAATCGAAGCCATTTAGTCAAACCATTATCTTTTCTTTGGATCTTCCCCTTGATCTATTCCCTGTTTCCAAAAATGTTGTTTCGCCACTAACATCACACAGATGCACCATAAATGCCAAAATATTTATATGTGGCGTTTTTTTTTTGGGTGTGGAGAAATCCAGGAATTACGAGATACTAACTCTTGCTTCCTATGTGCAATTGGCAGGTTTCTGAAATTTCTTTCATACCCAGGTGACTTTTCCTTTCATCTATAAGCAATGCCTATTGGAGGATTGTTCTATACTTCGGGGGGGGGGGGTGGTGAGATGGAACGTTCATAAGTTGTAGCATCGCCATAAGTGTAAATGAGTAAATCGGTGCACTGCGATTTTATGTACATCATGTACTCGCGATAAGTTATCAGCACACGGCAAACAATAGCTTCAACCAATATATCGTTACATAGCTTCAACCAATATATCATTACATTGATTCAACAAATATATCGTTACATAACTTCAAGCAATATATCGTTATAAAGTTTCAACTAATATATCGTTACATTGCTTCAACTAATATATCGTTACATTGCTTCAACTAATATATCGTTACATTGCTTCAACTAATATATAGTTATATAGTTTCAACTAATTTATCGTTACATTGCTTCGAACAATATATCGTTACATAACTTCAACCAATATAACATTACATAGCTTCAACCACCATGTTGATATGAAGAAAGGAAAACACAAAAAAGAAAGACAAAAATACCAATATAGAGTGAGATTTGTTTTACTAGATGAGCTATTTCTGTTGTATACCATCTGTAAAACCTTATAAATAACAACAACAAAAAATGTATGTATCTATATATATATATATATATATATATGTATGTATGTATCTTCCAAAATTGTATATGGTGTTACTGTTATCGCCCAATTCTTCAATTGTTCTTGATTCTTGATCAGAAACTGGCCTCACAGCACGTGGGGTATTACCGTAACTGATCCGCATTCTGTTCCAGCAGTCATCCGACTCGATGATGTTTCGAGTCTAATGCAGACAAAACAGACGTTGACATCAGGGCACAATTCTAGCCCTTACAACATGTTTCTTTATTGTTCCGCCCACCCACGCTGTGCCCGTAACTAGTTCAAGCACAACGTTGATATGTCAGAAAAACATGGTAACTTTTATCGAAGGTTACGACAACATGATTGCATTTATGACGTGCCATGAAGCTTCTATAAGAAGATAATCTCAATATAAAGGCACATCTACTAAGGTTTTCTGTTGCATGGGCGGTTTGTTTAGTGAGCCATTGGTGAGACCCACAGAATCAACCGCATGCGCAGTATAGAGACACATCAATCTTAATACAAATAGGACAAATCTTCAGCAAAATACTAGAGGGAAGGATGCACGTTTATATAGAACCATAGCTCAGCAACAAACAATTGGGCTTTCGGAAAATACAATTATTTTCCAATATTCGCACTCAAACAACTATCAGAAAGAGCGATAGAACATAACCAATACTTATGTGTGCTTTTTTTACTACAAATGTGTAATCTGCATTTATTTAAGGCACATAACTCATAAAATCACATACAAATTGTATATATTTATCAACAGAACTCTCCATTGTTTACTTCATATTAGATAGCCAGAGTTGATATCACATGAAGAGTTGTTGGAGACAACACAATAAAGCCAAGTGGAGGTATAGATCACAGTAGAACATGAAGTTTACTAGGACAAACCTTCAAAAGTAATCCTGACAACATATGGATTGGTTGATACTAGCTCTGGAGTAGAGTCCACATAGAAAGAGGAGTGTTGGAAAACCAAAGAGCAGTGATCGAAGAAACCAAATTGAGACCTTCGTGGGGATTGATGAAAAGAACAGAGAAGTACATAAATCATTAAAGAGAACTAGCTGGTGCTAAATGTACCACAGCCACGAAAAAAATGGAAATATTTTGTAATTTTTAAAATGCGGAATGTTTAGAGCTGAACAATATGTTACATTACTATTAATAACTAAAAGCTAGTGGTTATTTATACAATGTACGGGACAGGAGAATAGGGAAAAATTGGCGGGAGAATTATATATATATATAATATATATATATATATATATATATATAATATACCAAAGTCCTACAAAAAGAAAATGTTTGAGAAAATTTAAAGATGGGTTTTCATTCTAATCACTATGAGAATTCCTGGAACCTTTTGATTGTTACATTCATGTATCTAATAACATGGCCGAAACACGCATTTCTGTAAAGACTTCCCGTACAACTTCCTCTTGATTATTTGAGGATGTTTAAGCTATTGGAGGTTTCATTTCTTTGTAAGATTTCTCAACATTGGAAGGTTTTTCTGGTTTCTTTGCACCTGGTGGTGGTTTATGGGCAACATCAGGAAGACATATACATTTGTATTTAATGCTAAATCTAGAATCCTAATTTAAACCATATGCAGGAACGTAAGAATGGACAGCGGGTGATTGGCCAGAGTCTTTCACTTGACATAAAAATGCAAGAGGCAAACACTGAGACAGAGTTTCCTTAATTGAGGAAGACAGAACACCTTTCAAGTCACCTACAAGACTCACTAAAGTTAAAGTTTCATGATGGCATGCAAAATGGAAATGATCAAGATGAAAGCTTTGATGAGAGCTACCTGAAGTACCAGAAGAATCACAAAGAGAATGGACGAGCAGTTTCATACCATCAAAGTCTTGATGGCATAGCTACTCCTCTTGTTGATGTGAATTTGTCTACTGAAAAACAAGATATTCGAATTGAGTCAGCTAGTGACTCTAGATATAGAAATGGGTCTTTAGATCTGAGAGAGATCAATCCTTCAATTGTTGTGATACGACAACAATTATTATTTAAAATTAATGTATTGTCTTCTCATAAATATGCAAAGATACATAACTATCCAATGTCTTTTATGATTGTATCATATCATATTATTAAATGCACATCTGTGTTAGGCATTTGAGACACATGTCGTATCAGTTTAAGAATTGTGACTGCTCTAGGAGACGGTTCTCTAATATATTTCAATGTATAATATAGACAACCATAAACAAAATAATTCTTAATATTTTCAGTGTTATGATTCCTTCTTTGTGTGTCTACGCTTGAGAATATGCATAGCGCAGCAGCAGTGAAATACAGACACATTCTCATAGATCTGATCAAGTATTGGCAGCACACATCATCTCTCAACAATGGGACACTCCCAGCATTACATATTTTTTTCTTATGTGTTTTTACTGTTATGGGGCATTACTGGTGACATCTCTGGAATTAGGCCCATAGATAGAGGGGGGTTGGGGATTTGAAAGTGAACATGTCGTTTAGTATTACGAACATAACCGAAGATCGGTAACACCTTCCTACCTCCGAAAATATTTCCTTAACCAGGTCTTCAAGAAATTGTCAAATAGTTCAATGTACACAGAAAATCGTCCCACTGTTTTAATTTTTGATTTAGATCACATCCCCTTCACAAGGAAAGCATATTAACCGCTCTGAGTACATTGATTAATTTTCTGAAACTAATAGTATAATTATCAGCGAACTATTTATGTTGAGATAGGCTCTGTTATGCAGTGGTACGGCAAGCATATGATACGGCCAGTGTACCATGTTCGGTCCCTGCCACAGACAAGTGTACATCCGCACCGTTGAGAAAACAATAACAAACTAAATGAACGTATTTATATTGCCTAGAAAATCACTACAGACTAAACTTATTTTTGCATGGTTATGTCCTGAATAGGACATGCTAAAATTTAGTTTGATTTAATTTCGGTTGCAGTATGATTACGTGCTGGTTGTGTATGTAATTGAATATATACTCATGTAAAGTACATATGTAATAGATTACGTACATGTACATATAAGTATTTACCGCCGTATGTCTCAACTTCACATAGGGTTAGTATACCGTCGTCAAGTTCATGTTCAATTGCTTGTTCGATCCTGATAGAAGTGATCGGAACCACTGATTTAATTGTGAATGTGTATGACATTTTTACACCCATTCCTATTACTGTGCTCTCACTGTTGCCGTTACTGTTATACAATGTGAGAATGAATTCTTCGAGTCTATACTGATTTTCTGATTGTATAATAATAACATATAATACATTATTTATGGACAGCATGAATATTTCATTGTTAACATGGAATACTACGACATATATACATAGAATTGCAAGTCAATATATATGCAAATGTATTTTCTAACTAGCAGAAGTCAATACTGGATTACTAACCAAATCGTCAGAGTATTTTTTTTTTTAAAATATAGTACTCAAGAAAACACTAGACTTTACTGATATACATACATTGCAATAGAGCAAAGATAAAGGGATGCCAAATGTGAAGAAACGGTTAGTGTTAAATCAGATCAAGTGAAAGTCTAAAGTATAACAATGACCTACATTGCCCGTGTATTACCGGGACCCGAAAGGAGAGCAAATAATAGCAATACTGTTTACCTTTCATGCAAGTCGTAAAAGGCGACTAAGGAGGTTAGGGATGGAGTTGGTTGTCTCATCCCATATAGGATCAATGATCCAAAGTCATGCTGAAGTCGTATGTGTTGGGCCGAAAAGCGCACATATCGCAGGAATGATGTAAACCATGACACAACGTATTACGTTCTCCGGACTACATCCTGCTAATATGCAGGAATTTGAGAACGAACGCAGAAGAAGAAGAATGACCTACATGATGAAAATTGGATGTAAGTGAGGGAAAGATGTACAATGTCGTCTACCTATCTCTCTCTCTTCCTTGCGCATACGGTATCTGTAGAAAGAGGAGTCAAGACGAGTGAGTGTGTTCTGGGTAATTGACCTGGGTGCCTCATTGTCTCACTGTGCTCTTTGACGCTGTACGACGCAAGTATTTCTGCCCAGTGGCTGTGCTCATTTGCACAGACCATCGCATCCATACTTTACATGCGTGGCAGGAAATGGATCCAAACATTAGAGTATGATCACGATCCACATTGCCACATGCACTGATTTTAAACGCAGAAGTGGTTTAGGTAGTGTGGTTCTTGTTGTATGCAGACAGCAGTTATGATCCACTAGTGATGGCTGTATAGGACAATAGTTAGAGGAGGAAGAGTCTGGGGTCATTAGCACTTGAAGATGTCACTGTGATCACTACGGTCGTTAAATATGATGTTTTTCCGCTCCAGCTAAATCTTTATGGCTGAAGACTTGTAGCACTGTGCTGATGTGATACGGTACAATTAAAACATATATAACATACCGCTGCTTTTTTGACAAACTGTTCTCCCCATTTTCTTAGTGCTAAACATTGTGTTAGTGCTAAACAATTTCTTAGTGCTTAACATTTTGTTAGTGCTAAACATTTTGTTAATGCTAAACATAATGAGAGATATCGGGAATAACTTGATCGGCGTCACATCGTGAACACGAGAGTCATAGCGGTGTATACACATCTGTTGACTGGTGTGTGGACAGTTACAATATCCAAAGTTACACAATTGTTACTTCGCACACGTAAGAACACAGAAAAAACGCAATTTAATATGATATTGTTTTGCAAAGATCAGTCATAGCTTTGACTTGAAATATATCGCATGGTAACACATGGCGAGTGCGTTGTTCAGTGTATGGAAACACAATCTTGCCGCCATGCTGATAACGTGATACATATGTAAATATATTTTTTTTTTACTTGACTGTTCTGACAATTTATCTTTCAATAATTCTAGAATGACTCTTATATTGTAAACGGCAAATGTGCACCGTACTAGTACGATATCATCATCTTTAAGTGCCGTCTCTGCAACGAAGTTTGGCTATACCGCACCTCCATTATTCCAGTCTCTTCCCACTGCGTTGCAAGTACAATTTATCGTTATATGGAGAATGTGGATACGCTGGTACGTAGACTTTGCGAAAGACGTGTTCTGCAGGTTATAGAGAGGAAAAAACACATTACACATTCACGACAAACTAATAATCACGGACCAGTATGCCTTCCTACTGTTTGTTTACCAACATAAAGAAATATAAATATAAAAATAGGTGGTTCATATTTCTTTGAAAGAAATTCCATTTATAAATTAAATTCACTCATAACATTCTTATGTCTTTAGGAATGTTTACGTTTTTGTTGTGCAATAATATCATCATTCAAAAGAGAGTAAATGTAGTTCATAAATATAATCTATAACTATATAACGGTTCACTGTTGTTGTTGTTTATTTTGTAGAATTGACAGCCAAAAAGCAATAAATGTGAAACATAGGAAATTATGTTTAAACGACAATTTTGTTATGTATAATATTAAATTAGACACAGTGCATTCATATAAAAAAAATCGAATAAATTCTTCCCTGTGTACAATCACAATTGTATGGACACATATTAATTTTATGTTAGCTAGATTGTTGCCATGCGATGTATTCTTTGCAGGACGTAGTTTTGCTTGTGAATGTCCTGAAACTCACGTGGTATCTAGCAAGGTTTCCCATCTCCGCTAGCGACATGTGTATTCTTGAATATCTCGTGTGCATGAACGTCATGATCGATCTTTACGTCTTCTGACTTTTGTGTATACGTCCATCACAAGTGATGAAGTCCAATTGTTACATCCACATTTGAAAATTTAGTTAGAAGTATGTCCATGAATAGTTCGTAGTGTTTTTAGAGCTGTAAATGTCATTGGACAGTTTAGGAACGGAATGACCACGGTAGACGAATGTTGGTATATCCGTGACTTTCTAGCTAATACTCTCGACTGAGCTGCTCCATGTCTCATATTCTCACAAGATGATGCGCCCCTGTTGACTGTAGAGGGCAATGTATAACTTGTGTGTGAAAGTTCTTCCCGTGTATCTTATTCTATTTCAAAGGTTTTCAGTGAAGTATTTAACACGTCATTGTAGCGGTTCTTTTGGCTACCTTGAGATCGTGTACCCTTCTCCAGCTCATCATAGAGAACTATCTTTGACAGGCGACGGTTTGGTATACGTTCCAAATGATCTGCCCATCAGACCTGTGTCTGCATCAGAATATTTACAATGCTAGCGATGCCAGATCGGTCAAGAACAGTGGTATCTGCAATCTTGTCTTGCCATCTGATATTCATAACGTTTCTGAGACAAGTTGTGTGAAAGTTATTGAGTTTCCTCACATGACGTGTATAGACCATGTTTTATAGACATAGTTTTAATTGACTGCCCTCTATCGTCTCATTCAACAATACTCTATCCATGCCGGAGTGTCTTTCGCATGGCCGAGAAAAACCAACGTCTTAATATGGTTTATAAAGAGCCAGCCGTCTTGGACGTTGCGTTTTCTTATCATGTCTTGGTTGGTCTTTCATGAACCCCATAACATTCTCTGGCATCTTTTAAAGCACTTAATTTCGAAAGCCTCTAGTTTCGTGGTTATAGTTTTATTTATTGTCCATTGTACGCTGCCGTAGTTTGCCACTTGGAACACACATGCACGTAACACACATACCTTAGTGTCTGTGCTTGTCTCACGCTACATTGTTTTAATTGCTTTAATCTGAACATTGAGGCTCTCCTCGTGATGTCGATTGCGCAGTCCCCTGCACTGTTAATGTTAGCTCCTAAATATTCGAAATGTGTCACTTCTTCTGAAACACTGTTATCAATATTAATTCTACGCCATGATTTCACTTTGTAAATATCCATTATTTGTGTCTTTCCTATTTCGAAACATGTTTCGTTGTTCGCTAAAGCTCTTTGTTATATTTTTTAGTTCAGTAGGTCTTTTTCATTTAATGTTACTGCAACGGTTCTCATGTGCGTTTCCAATTTCTGGAATATGCAGACCCCCAATGTTTATGGATTGAAATTTTTGTTTAAATTTTGCATTATCCCACTTATCTTTATTAATATCAGACTGAATTTCTAGAATGAAAGTTCTGGCAAATAACTAAATTAACAACTAAGCAAACAACAAAACATAGTCGTAAAATAATATAGGCTTTATGAGTGCTTAATCTGTACTATCACTACACGACTCTTGGAACATATTCAATGTATGTCTTATAGGGTAGTATCGATCCCAGCCCATCAACTAGAATACATCTTCTGATATATAATTAAATAAATTGGAAACGCCTATAACATAGTTACCTTAGGTATTCTAGATCAGTATCAACCTTTCTGAATTACTAAAGTACTTGCTCTGGTAAATAAATAAACACATGTTTAGATTTAATGATGACCAGCATATATATATATATATATATATATATATATATATATATATATATATATATATATATATATATACTTTATTGAATGCTGATGTGTGGACTGTGAGAGTATAGAATGGTACGTATTCCTGATACGTCTTCAAAGCGGGTCGTATTTGAAAACCAGAATATATTACTCACTATGCAATATGTAACATAGAGGTGACATGTAGACAGACATTGGGTTATTACCATCTTGGTTAAAAACCGCAATATAATTTAATACAACTGGCTGAGAATAGTGGACGCTCCACCATGAGTGATCAATTTGATCGTCTGTCTGTGCACAGCTGAGAAATGTCATGTGTGGATCCCTGTTGCCATCTACAGCTTTTGACGATGAATACGACGTGTTGGGTGTGGATATTTGCTGCGTGGTCTCTTTTAATGCTAGGTTGCGTCCTGTAATGTTAAAATAAAACATGTTTTGACAGAATTGGAATAATTGAGATGCATCGTGCATTCTTTCAAGAAAATAATAATCGACATGCTACAATACACAACACCGTATCAATATACTGCGTCACATACATTCCAGAGATATTCCACCATCACTCATTATACTGCGTCACATACATTCCAGACATATTCCACCATCACTCATTATACTGCATCACATACATTCCAGAGATATTCCACCATCACTCATTATACTGCGTAACATACATTCCAGAGATATTCCACCATCACTCATTATACTGCGTCACATACATTCCAGAGATATTCCACCATCACTCATTATACTGCGTCACATACATTCCAGAGATATTCCACCATCACTCATTATACTGCGTCACATACACTTCAGAGATATTCCACCATCACTCATTATACTGCGTCACATACATTCCAGAGATATTCCACCATCACTCATTATACTGCGTCACATACATTCCAGAGATATTCCACCATCACTCATTATACTGCGTCACATACATTCCAGAGATATTCCACCATCACTCATTATACTGCGTCACATACATTCCAGAGATATTCCACCATCACTCATTATACTGCGTAACATACATTCCAGAGATATTCCACCATCACTCATTATACTGCGTCACATACATTCCAGAGATATTCCACCATCACTCATTATACTGCGTCACATACATTCCAGAGATATTCCACCATCACTCATTATACTGCGTCACATACACTTCAGAGATATTCCACCATCACTCATTATACTGCGTCACATACATTCCAGAGATATTCCACCATCACTCATTATACTGCGTCACATACATTCCAGAGATATTCCACCATCACTCATTATACTGCGTCACATACATTCGAGAGATATTCCACCATCACTCATTATACTGCGTCACATACATTCCAGAGATATTCCACCATCACTCATTATACTGCGTCACATATATTTATGTCAACCTTTGTCTTATTCAACGTGTAGTAAATGCACGACTGACCTTCATATGTGGGACAAGTTCCTCCTCACTACTATGAGATAAATCCAGTCATTGAGCTACTTTCAGTACATCTGAGCCCAACATGCAGTGGTGTAGCGAGGGGGGCGGTGTAGCGGATCGCCCCTGGCGGCATCATCGGGAGGGCGGCAACTATATTTTCGTTCAGTCTTTCACAATCACTGACGTATTTTTTCAATGTCACAAAGGCGGAAAATTATGATTCCGCACGGGCGCCATTGAACCTCACTACGCCACTTCCACATGGCCAAGGTAAACATCACAGAGTTGTTAATAATTACAACATTATTAAGTTAGTTAGTTAGTTGGATCATTGTCACTGAACTCCGGACAAGTCCATAAGTGATCAGATATCTCTTTGAGTGTATCCGCCATTTCACGTTGACCGAAGTCCCAGTACGTCGTTCGTTGATCATCATTGTTACTCGACCACGAAACAGCTCATTTCTAGGGACAACACATTTCCAACCAGGATCGCTTATTCTAGTCATGGAACAACAGTCATCACGTTAATCAATAATATGGAATATGTCAACAAAAGCACTGAAACGGTTATAGCTTCTGAAAAGACTCATTGCGATTGCGGATCAGAATACCCTTCGGTGGCTATATCTTGGTTACATACATTCTTCTTTATAATGCAACAGTGCACTATGACAACATGTTCCAAGAAAACTGTAGAATTCCTACATTTGAATAGAATATGAGTGCAGAACAATGTGCAACGCTTTATTAGTGGAGCAATGAGATCTACACCAACAGCTGCATGTGACATACATACACATGATGACCCCCTTGAGTCAAGGAGAAATATGACTGCAATGGATGTTTATGAAAGAATCACAAGAATGAACACAGACCACACAAATAAACAACTTGGAGAAAACTGGCAACTAAATCACAGAATAAAACAAAAGTCGTTCATCATCTATGTCTATGATATTCTATGATAGATACCCTTTCCTAGATAATAGACAAGAACAACAGGGAGTAGAAATATATTTACCACTACACACATGTTTTAAAATGTTGGAAATCAAGACACAGTTAAAAGATACTGCATCCAAAAGATCCGACTCATTAAGTCTTACCAATGCAACACAGTAGACACCTACTAAGAACAATGGATACATCTCTATACTGATGTGTCTGCTTTCAAAGCCACCATAACTTCAGGTTATTGTTTCTCTATAGAATATCGAGGCACAATATATGATGAGTTGTTTCATGCTTTTGGGAAATATGTTATATCAATTATGCTGAAATAACAGAATTAGAAATTGCCTTGTACCACCTGAAAACCATTACGATTGATTTTCCTCAAAAGTCCAAAAATATGTGGATTTTAAAGTCTATGTCCGGTCTTCATCACGAACATGTGATGAAATGTAAGACTTTGCTAATTCAAATATATCACCATGCAAATCAGTTGCTTACATCTCACCAAGTCAGTATTGTTATGCAGTAGATTCCTAACCACTCAAACACACGTGGCAATGATAAGACAGACATATTAGAAATGAAGGGAACACAACAAGACCAAACATTATAGACAAAAGACCATTGACAAAATTGGTAGCATATCCTTTACAGGACTTAGCTATCAACCCAACATTTGTTGGCAGTGGCGATTTTCTAGGCAATATAAATACATTCAGTAGTTTGCTATTGCTTTCTGAACGGTCCGGATGCACAATTGCCTGTGGCGGGGATCGAAATCGGTACCGTGGCCGTCACAGACTCGCAATTTACCACTTCGCCACAGAGCCGGACAAGCATACAACAGTTAATATGATGCCGAAATCTGTAACAAAATAAAATGAGGTAAACACATACGTCATTGGAAACACTTAAATGGAAAACTTTAATATATAACCAGCCCAAATCTTAAAGACAGGTAAAGACTTCCTTCTGTGGAAGGAAAGACCATATTATCATTTTTCGATTTCGCATACAACATGTGCAACTTAACAATCATCTAAACAAAATACAATCAGAACACACACCAGTGTGACGGCGTTTTACACAGCCCTTTTGAAACTGTTGCCTACCACTTTAAAAAAAATAAAAATATATAAAGTTCCAGATGGCGGCAGGTAAGTGCTTCTCCCTCCAAAGACAGATGGATGGAACACCCTGTATGGAACACAATAATAGCTCACAACAGCATGAACATATCACACAATATGACATTGGGTCAAATGAGCTGAACTCTTGCACCTCTGGATAAGTAACCAGCCAATTCTACATATCGTATACATTATGTTAAGTTTAAACTTAATGAGTGTCCTGGCATCAGCATCCACCCTCACATCTTGTGAACGATGAATGTTCCAAAGCATTGCTTCATTGGTGAACATTGCATGCATGATACGAAAAGTAACAACGAAAATGACATTGAGAAAGATTTGCTTTATATTTATCCACTGTTTGAATTAGTGATTTTACCATTTGAAGCAAATCATTGTTTCTGATTTGAGATGTATTAATGTCGATTATGTGTTTTAACAATAAATATTTGATCACAAAGGGTCTGCGTCTTTAGTGGAACATTAGATTAAAGACACGCTGTTTCACAAGTAAAACTTAGTGCTTCAAGATATGGATATCATCCATATTGGAACGTGTAGGAAAATGATATAGCTGTCCAAGGAGGGTATACGATTTGATTATAATCCTTTGTTTTTACTGAATAATAACAATGAATTAATATCGTATTTATGTACATCATGTAATAATTGTACATAATAAAATAGGTAAGGCATATCTATTCGTTAAACACGTTATTGCCTGTTAGCGTCAGGGGGTAACAGAGTTCTCTGGAGATTATCCGTGTTTGTGATGAGTATATTGTGGAAGTGTTGCCTCGCTTATTTCGGTGGTCCATCGTTTTTGTGGTCAGCCTCTAGGTCTGCCTTCACCGCTATTTGTGCAGCCTAGCTTGCTGTGGTATGTTATCTGATGGTAGTCTGCTGATGTGTGCAAATCATTTTATCTATTGGCTCTTAATGTATTTCAAGATTGGGGCGTGCCGGTTCTTTGTTCTGTGTCATTTCTCACTCTTAGAAGATATTCTCAGGAGTATGCGTAAGCACGCCATTTTAGCTGTCAGAAGTTTACGTTTGTCTTGTGCTGTCGTTTTCCATATTTGCCATTGGTAACATTGTCGATGGCATAACGATTGTTTTGAATAGTTTCATTTTGGTATTTACATCTACATTATAGTTTCAAAAGATTGGTGTCATTTGCTCGAGGCTTTTGTATGCTTTACTATATATATATATATATATATATATATATGTATGTATATGCATATAATGTGTATTTCTTTACTGCTCTTGAAAATCTGTTGTTATATTGATATAATGCATGTGTATTATGCAACTGTTTTAAGTCTATTGTGTCCAATATATATGTATACATGTATATAATACATACATGTATATAATACATCATTGCTATGCTTATCTTCATGCGAAAGGTTTGTCATGTGTGATATCATCTGTATATTTGTCTTTGTATTTGCACTTCTGATGATGGTACTAGTGCTTGTTCGTCTTCAAATAGCAATTAATTTAATTTATCCTTCATGCTATTTTCTTCTGTTGTGTTTGCTTCCTTGCAGATGTGATCTATGTATGTTATAAACAATAGGGGGGGAGGGATAGGTTCATTGCTGTCTAACTTCCCGAGTAGATTTGAAAATTAGTAGACGTGCCTGCACTTGTTCTTACTGCACATTGACTATTGGCGTATATGCTCTGACATAGGCGCATCGGATGCTGTTGAACTCTATTAGTCTCTACTGTTATCCATAATTAAGGTAAGGTGAATGTATAACATAACATAAGATAACGTTATATTAAATCTACCAACCTTTGTTAATGTAGATTGTACACACACTTGGAGTTATGGATCCTACAATTGCAAGTGTTGTAAAAGCTATACGATTAGCACACGTGACATCCAAAATTTTTTGACTCAATATAAACTTTCTTTCCCTTTTACAACGTTCGTTATTAAGTAATGTGGTGAATTTCGTTTTATTCTCTGTAGAGAAATGATATTATTTAACGTTTATGCTAATTTCTGGTTGTGACACGAATGTACACAATATGGAAATGATACGCACGTTACATTATTCAAAAATATATTTATACGAATTTGAAACAAGATAGCTTAACACAAGCAGTATAGTATAGAAACCACCACCAACACAAGCAGCATAGTATAGACACCACCACCACAAACAGCATAGTATAGAAACCACCACCACAAGCAGTATAGTATATAGAAACCACCACCACCACAAGCAGTATAGTATAGAAACCACCACCACCACCACAAGCAGTATATTATAGAAACCACCACAACCACAAGAAGTTTAGTATAGAAACCACAACCACCACAAGCAGTATAGTATAGAAAACACCACCACAAGCAGTATAGTATAGAAACCACCACCACATACGCACATATGCTACTATACCATGTACCGCTGAAACGTGCTAATAAGGTTCTGATGAGTTAGTGACTTAGCACACACATTGGAACCTACTGCAAGATATAGATTGCTAACAATATAATATATTGGGCAATGTGATATAGAGGTCAACATGAAAATAGTAATAAATAAGAGTAAGTATAATGGCAAGAAGGAATTATTAAAGTACATGATATCGCAAACAAAAAAATGAAACTTATGTTTTGTGATCACTTTTTAGTGGATCAGAGATATGGATACTGAACAAAGTTGTGTAGTAGATAATTGAAACATTCGTGATGTTTGTTATACAGAATATTATAGATAACTATAATTAAAGTAAACAGTAACGAATACAACACGAGTCTGGAGATTTGGTATCGGTGGAACGGAGAAAGAGCTGATATATTCGTCCTTCCAAAAACAAACAAATACTTCACCGACATTAAACAAATGTATTATTACAAAGCAAAATGTACATCGCATGTTCTAGATAGAACTGGCAACTGGCGTATAACAATGGATATAACATACTAGAAGGGACATTCATAATGCAGTAATGTATAAATACCAAATTCATAATAGTTATCAGGCAAAACTGAAACATGCAAATATTTTTTTACAATGGTGTCAATTACAGACGTCTTGTTTGATTAATTCGTGCGAAATATTGATAAACAAATTTCCACCAGGATGACAGAGTTACTCATATGTAGAAACGTTACAATGTGCTGTTTCTGGGACTAAGCAGATCATACTATAAACCGCTTTGTCACATTAATATTAATTTTCTCTTACGAATGTCAATGTGCACACGTTAAAAATGTGCAATTTCGAACTTCAAGTTCAGGTACGGTTTTCACATTCGCTAATGAAATTCTACAATAAATGTAAGACATAGAACTTATATCACTGGTAGTGTTCAAATCAAATAATTCAAACTGAATTTATGACACACTAACCACAATGCCATTAACCACTAGAAGGCAAATGCCTTGTCCGCTAAGAAATATTGCTAGCCAGAAGCACAGCAGCAATTACCGGTTGAATTTCATTATTGATTGAGAACACAATCTTAAATATCTCACACACCTTAAACGTCCCGATCTAATAGTTTTCTACTAGACTCAATAAGCCAGAAGGAGAGACCTGTACTGTCACGCCCACAAGACCATTAAATTACAATTAGAACAATTCAAGGTAGATAAGAGAGAATTATCAATTGTCATTGGGGAAATCAGGGGACACACGTAAGAAACTCCACATGTAGACAACACCAACATCAAGTGACCAACATCTGCAACAGAGGTTGGCTTCAACGATATCCAAATATCCCGTGTTTCTTGTTTTTGTGGTGCAATCTGATAGACTGTACCATGTCCATCTTAGAATGATATTATCCCACTTGTATCCCTGCCTACCTCTTGCTTGCTTCCCTTTGACTTTACTTTCAAGTAAGGTATTCTATAAGGTGTCATTTCTTTTAATGTGTCCACAATATTTCATTTGCCTAATCTTGATTTCTCTTAGTAATTCTTTTTCATATAAAGTGTTTTTAGAACATCTGTGTTTGTTTTCTTCTCTTCGAGGGTGTTCTCCCTATATATATATATACTCACATCTTAAGAAAAACATCACGTCTGTCTTCTAATTGTTTGTTTAGTGTCCATGTATCTGATGTTCCATACATCAATATATAATATATGTAGCAGTTTATAATTATCATTTTTAAATTTTTTGTAATCTGTTTAGATGTTACTTGTCCTCTGGTCATTGAATTTAATTTTAGCCATTCATATCCTCCTTTTAACTTCTGTTTCACATGTGCCGCAATTTGTGACTATGTGTCCAAGACATTGATGTTCTGCTTGTTGTAGTTTCTCTCCATTTATGTTTATGTTTAGCTCTCGATCTTCTGTGTCTTTGCTGATTATCATGGTTTTTGTGTTATTGATATTTATATCCAGTCCAAATTATTTTCTTGATTTACAGTTAGACAAGAACTGGCAAAATAAATATGTAAACTCACTGCATTCTATATAATATCTGTGCACAGCATACATGTTACTTAGTAAACAATAGAGTCGATTCATAAAATAGCCACCGCGACCAAGTATATACAGTGTGACTAATGATAACAATTTCACAAACGTATATCATATATGTATTAGATAGTAAACAAATTACTGTTCTATGTATGTGTAGCATGCATGCGGTGAACGTAATTTAACTTCTATATGGATTGTACGTGATGATGATGAATCTCCAACCGCGAATTGATAAATTACGATGACACGGAAACATGTTCGTTGCGTGAATTCTAAGCAACGAATTCATATTCGTACACGATCTAGATATGGTGTGTGTAAAATTCACGACATCCAAGAACGCATACCAACAGACCCATCTACAGATTCATTATACGTTATTTTTCATAGCTGGGACATAGTTTATTTTGCACAATTATTTTGTCAATTATGCTCAACAAATTCGACACTGTAAGGTAATGAGACTAGTCCAAATGAATTAACATGAACAATATATCGATATTGATACACACACACATATATATATATATATATATATTGTATGCACTCCAATCAACAGCAATCCTATATTTTATAGTGGTCTGTTGTATATACTGCCAAGATTTTTAAAAAGTAAGACATTTTAACACTAAATGCACATGACCTGTCTCTCCAAAATGTGGACACATTTCCCCAATTTCCCAAATCTAGACACATGCAATTTAAACCAGTCACTGGATAATAAACCTTTGGAATCTGTAAACCTCCCTATAGATCACATGATAGAACAATAACTGGATTGTCCTTGTGAGAGAAATTATTGTTTTCTCCAAACGTAACTAACAGTCCACTTTTTTCTAATACAGAAGTTTCTGATGTGCTAGTGAACAACTTCAACAGAAGTTACTAATGTGCTAGTGAACAGCTTCAACTGAAGTTATTAATGTGCTAGTGAACAACTTCAACTGAAGTTATTAATGTGCTAGTGAACAACTTCAACATAAGTTATTAATGTGCTAGTGAACAACTTCAACTGAAGTTATTAATGTGCTAGTGAACAGCTTCAACTGAAGTTATTAATGTGCTAGTGAACAACTTCAACTGAAGTTATTAATGTGCTAGTGAACAACTTCAACTGAAGTTATTAATGTGCTAGTGAACAACTTCAACAGACGTTATTACTGTGCTAGTGAGCAACTTCAACAGAAGTTATTAATGTGCTAGTGAACAACTTCAACAGAAGTTATTAATGTGCTAGTGAACAACTTCAACTGAAGTTATTAATGTGCTAGTGAACAACTTCAACTGAAGTTATTAATGTGCTAGTGAACAACTTCAACTGAAGTTATTAATGTGCTAGTGAACAACTTCAACTGAAGTTATTAATGTGCTAGTGAACAACTTCAACAGACGTTATTAATGTGCTAGTGAACAACTTCAACTGAAGTTACTTCTACAGAAGACAAACATATGGTCAATATGCTTCATGACGGGCAAAATAATATCAATGTTGTCAGTACCCAAATAAAAGTTTAAGAATAGTAAAACATGTACGGTTAGACATAATGTTGCAAAGATAAGAATGCGTATTGTTACTAATTAATCCAATTGACAAATTACTACTTGGCTACACTGCCGAGGTCATGCAGGGGTTTTAATTAACGAAAGGGCAAACCCATTAATGGTTGAAGTTGTGGTTGTGGGTACAGTACTGAGAAGTAAGGGGCTGATCGACAAAATAAAACTATTGATTCATTACATTGTGAGGAAGTGTCTGCTAGTGCTAATAACGAGCACGTACACATGAACACATATACGGGAATAACTTTTAGTAATGAAGTGTTGCATATGTGCAGATATCCTAAGATTAAAACCCAGTAGTCTAGATATGTATGGATCCTAAGATCTCGTATCTCGCAGACTTTGATAACGTCATAATAAGCCTCGCACCTTGGAGTTAGTCTCATAGTGGAGCATTGGAGGGTGTTTTCAGTCAAATACTATGCCAAGCGAACATATGGAATATACAGTGAATTAATATGTGTTTCGCTGCTGACGTCATACATAACTCTCACACTTCGAAGTTGAACTCGCAAGTGCACCTGCGAGGCTTTCTTCGCATGCTTTCTTCACATAACCGACTGCTCTCATTGTTGTTTGGAATGTGAGGAGAGTGTGACACGTTTATGATTGTAATGTGAGGGAGTGTGTACAGAAAAGGCATGTACCATGGCAGCAACCTGCCGTTGGGGGTGAAAATAAGTCTTCATGTACTAAGTCGCAGCATCTATTAGATGGAGAGGCCAGTTCCCTGCTTTGCTGTCTTTACCTCCCCTAACTCATGCGCCAGGAACTCTTATGTTGAATAGTTATATAACCAAAATATTGGAAGAGTAAGATACCTTTTCGATGAATTGGGTGGTATTTAATTGAAAGGGAGTTGAGGGGTAGGTATAAACGACGGTAACGGTGAAAGTGGAATATTGTGAGCGTAGCCTGTTAATTGGTTATATCCTGTTTCATTTAACACTTTTTAGTCGTTTCAAGTGCTTTCAGAATTCTAGAGTTGATGCTCATGCCAACCATGTTCTTCATATCTGTTCCTTTCTTGTATGTGTGACTCCTGATCTGTCCATATATTTTTGTCGAACCCTTTTTTTCCATGGATGATTTGGTGTAGTCCTGTTGTTGCTGTGTATTTTCTAACCTGAACAAAGGAATTTTATTTAATAACTCTAAATTATATAGAAGAATGTAAGACAAGGAAACCAACAATAAAATTACCATGTTGTTACAGGTGGCTTTATTGTCTAAATGTCGTCTATGTGTAAAGATGTTCAAATTAACGTTGTACTGTTCTCCAAGTATTAAATTCTAGTTAATCATCGATACACATAGTTCTTCGACACAAACTCCCTCAGTTCTTCTTCGCGAGAATTATAATGACTGTTCACTTAATAGTTAATAACACCATCTAGACATATGTCTATTTCTACTATAATTGAATTCTACCTAAGTAAATCAAAGAATGCTGATGACTTTATTCTGTTGTCATTTGTTGAAGTTACATATTTCTCAAGGCGTGAATAATCACTGGGGCTCTATTCTCATACGAAATTAATTTGCCAACAGTTCTTTCCCAGCAAGAAACTCATCTCAACGTATAGTGTCTTCGTCGAGAGTATAAATACGATTCATCTTTCGTTATAATTTAGGGCTCGGATTTTCATGAAATGTCATATTTTTTTCCTGAAGCATATTTTCAGTTTTAAGTTAATTTCTATATGTTTCAAGCATTTCTGAACAATTTTAAGCTGTTTTTATTTGTCATATAAATGCATATTTTGACCATAATTTTGGTGAGGTCATATTTTGCCTGAAATTGGAGATTTACGTCATATTTTGGTCATATTTTGCATATTTTCTGGTGTACTCAACGTTCTGGTGTACTCCGTTTGCTTATCAATGTTAGCACATCTTAAACTATGTTTAGAGACAAATTGTGAGGATTGGCTATATTTCTGAATGTGTGTATTAGTGAATATGCATGTGTGTCTTTCATGCGACTGTAGGGAAGGGAAGACATCAGTCAACTCTTTGATGTCAGTCGGCATCTGAGAATCAAAAAGGGAGTGACATCCGCTCAATACTTCAAAATAATTTTCTGGGTGTTGTTTCGAAAGTAAATTGTAGGAATCAATTTCAAATGTTTCAACGTCAAGAGCGAATATTCCTGGATTTGTTAAAACTTCCAGTTTCAATTTAAACCGTTTGGCGCCCATTTGTATGTTACAATTATTAATTTGCCATTTGCAACAGTGACTACATGATCTCGTGCTCTAGCTCATAGTTATAATAATAGTCTTAATAATAGTGTTATATTTTATATTGTTTATGGTTGATTCACTGGAATAACTTTGTTTTACAATGCCTAAAGTGTCTAATTCTAATGGTGCAACGTTGCGTAAATTTGTGCAGGAATTTGGTTCAAAAGTATTTAGTACCGATGGAGAAATATTGTACTGTACACTGTGTGAGGTCAAGGTTACAGCTGGAAAACGGTTTAATGTGCAACAACATTGCAATACTTCTAAACATATGAAATGTTTAAGTAGACTTTCTAAAATGGAAGGAAGACACAGTTTATTACTTAAAAAATGTTCTGCTACTTCCTCTTCTTCTTCGGGAAACACAGAGACCGGTTTTTATAAAGATTTGTGTCATATGATGGTTTCATCAAATATCCCTTTAAATAAATTGCAAAATCAATATTTCCGACAATTTCTGGAGAAATACACTAGCCATCTTATCCCAGATGAATCTACTTTAAGGAAAAATTATCTCTCCAAATGTTATGAGGACATGTTAAATAAAATTAGAAATTATATTGCAGATAACAAGATATGGGTTTCCTTAGACGAGACTACTATAGATGGCAGGTTTGTCGCAAATGTTATAGTTGGAACTTTAAAAGGAGATCAACCAGGAGAAAAATGTGTCCTTAACTGTGAAGTTCTTGAAAGAACAAATCATACCTCCATAGCTGTTATATTTGATAATTCCATGAAGCTGTTGTGGCCAAATGGAATAGAAAGAAATAATATCCTTCTATTAATAACAGATGCTGCTCCCTATTTGAAAAAGGCTGCTAAAGGACTTCAAATTCTCTACCCGAAATTGATCCATATTACTTGCCTTGCTCATGCACTGCATCGAGTAGCTGAGGAAGTTCGAGGTAATTTTCCTGATGTGGACAAGCTTATTTCAAATGGGAAAAAAATATTAATCAAGGCTCCTCTTCGAGTACAAAAATTCAAAGAAGAAGCTCCTCAACTACCACTACCTCCACAACCTATCCTTACACGTTGGGGTACATGGCTGGACGCTTTAAAGTATTACTGTGACAACTATTCAACACTAATTAAAATATTTAATGCCCTAGACAAAGACGACGCAACATCAATACAAGCAGTGAAAATCTTATTTTCTACCAGACTATCACAAAATCTGACTTATATAAAGTCAAACTTTTCGGCAATTTCAAAAGCAATAAAACGTCTGGAAAGCGAAGGGACTGCACTTTATGATGCATTAGATATTGTGAAACAAATTCAAATATAAATAAATGGATCACGTGGTGAAGTAAGCAACAGGATTAAAGTAAAATTAGAAAGTGTTCTGCATAGAAATTCTGGTTATTTCTCATTGTGCAAAATTGCAGACATACTTAGTGGTAAACATGCAACATTTCAAGAGGATGAACCTGAACTTTCAGCAAATGATCTGACATTATTTAGATTTGCCCCTGTGACATCATGTGATGTAGAACGAAGTTTTTCAAAATATAAAACAATTTTCAGTGACAATCGACGATCGTTCAAATTGGAAACTCTAAAAATGCATGTTGTTGTCGGTTGCAATTGTACAAACAATGAAAACTGAGGAATAAATGTCGTAAAGGTTTTTATACATGCTTTGTTAAGTATTACTACTATGTAGGTACTATGACTACTATGTAATGCGTAAAACATGCAAACAATAATAATTTGCGTTTTTTTGGTTCATAAATAAGAAAAACCTTATGGTCATATTTCGGCATATTTAGCATATATTAGGTCATATTTTGCCTTTTTTAGGTCATATTTGCATGTCATATTTCAGGATTTTTAGGTCATAAAAATCCGAGCCCTCGTTATAATGATCATCTTCAGTTTACTTTTGTCAAAGCTTGAGCCAATACGAGTAGTTTTTCGTTGGAGGCAATTTTACTTACCATAACTTTCAACTAAATGCGACCCAATTCGTCGGGAAAGTATCTTACTCTTCCAATATTTTAGTTATTTTAACCATTCAACATAATTTCAATCTGAACGATTTGTCCTAGGAAAGCTAATATAGAAGTATCAAACATTCCACAAAACTTCCACCAATCCTGATTCTCGTCACTGGCGATGGTTGCCTGTGAATCAATGTTGATGTCACAGCTGTACGACCCCTGGAAGATTCAATGTTTTGTATTTACCATGTACCCAGTAATTCATATCATATTGACATACACTACTTATTCCATATTGCATACGTGTATATTCCACTATTTCAAATTTATTTCTTCTACACATTTATTATTATATTATACACTTTTTCTATCGGTTGAAATGTATCTCCTTACACTGTGTTGACATCACAAACAACTTATCTAGAAACCTATATTCCATAATTCCGTAGATGTATCCAAATATTCTAACCTGTCTATCAAAAACAATCTCCATACACTAGCTTGATTACACACATGACTATGTTACTCTGATGACATGTGTTATCTTGTTATGCACACTAGTTCAAATATTCCGACGTGTCTATCAAAAATAATCTTCTTGCACTGTGTTGATTTCAGAAATACCTGTTCTCCTAGTGTATGTTCACTGATCATGTACACTAAATCACAATAAGTCATTCCCCTAGACTGATCTATTTGCTTCATCTTCGAAGGCACAACCAAAACCCATTAAGTGTTGTGAGCTGGCACTTTTGTAAAAACTAAAGGCCGTAGCCCATTTCTGTCCCGTGCTAAATTGTACCTGATCTTCACAGTATTACTTCACAGTATTACTTCACAGTATTACTTCACAGTATTACACACGGAGTGGAATTATTACTCACGGAGTAGAACTAAACTCTAATATATGTTCCACACTATTTATTTCTGGATTTGTTAAACCATTTTTTTTCATAATTGTCCCAGTCGCCCAAGGTCCCCATGTTTCTCACCGTATTTTTTCTAACACACAAACACACGCTTTTGTGAAATTCATACTGATTAACTGTAAACATAGTGTATCCTTATAAGAAAAGGCATGCTTAAATTGGAAGTTTAAGCCACTATTTTATCATTCTTGCTACACGTAATTACTAATGCCTGTTTGACAACTTCATGTAGATTATTGGCCGTCCCGTTCACATAAATAAAGTTACACCACTCTGGTATTACTATTGTTATAGTCGGCCGCACACAACTGATCTAAAGTAAAGGGGAAAGAATACCTTATTTTTATTGTACCTACCTATTTTTAGCCTATATTTACTTCGCCACTTTGTTGTTCCCCTGTTACACGAGCAGCATAACAAATGACTCATTTCACGCAGATATTTCATAGGCGATTGATATTTCCGAACGTGTCAAAATGCTATTCAACAGCGCCTACTGAAATGTTTCACGTTGATGGAATGCCAATTGCATGATCTCTATGTTGATACAACAACTAGCACGTTATTGAACGTTCCAGAGTTCTCATCAAATTGCACGCGCTTAAAATGACATGACAATTCCAAGATTTCAGAATCTAATCATCAACCTGTTATCATGCAAAGGCACTGAAACTCTCGGAACAATGAACAAGAAAAACACGATCCTAAAGTGACAAATGGCTTAGTCTGGTACAAAAGAAAAACAACCTCTGATCACACTGCGCAGCAGCCATCACCTTCATTGCTGCTAAGCCTTCACCTGCCAATATGATAACGTGGTCAACATGTTCCCTGAAACTCAGGCTTCTGTCAAAAAACACACCCATATATCTCATTGTTCTAGTTTTTTCTAAACTTTTCCCGGAAAACAAACCTTGTGGCATGGGTGTCTTTACCATGCGATTGTTCATGGAAAACCACGTCACGAATGCCTTAGAGGGATTAACCACTTCTCCCGTATCTCGACACCCATTTTCCAGTCTGTCCAGCTCCTTCTGTAGTTCCACGACGCACTCTTCTCGATTTTTGCCCTGTCTATACAGCAGGATATAACGGTATATGACATCGTTCTACCACCACCTGTGATTTGATTGTCAGTGATATGTATTGTGTATTCATTGAAAGTATAAATCTTCTGCACCCGGCTTTGATTGTGGCTGTGGTGGAATATGCACTGGCAATTATGACTATTAGCCAAACTGAGATCGAAATACTGGATAGAATCCAGCAATGCGTATGATACTGGGATGCACAAGAAACACATCGACAAGAGCTATGCGATAGCTACTTGACTGCCCAACAGCTGAGCACAGATTATAGTATTGCCGTTCACTGGCTTACCTTCAAATATATGCAGATAAGGAACACTCGTTGAATTCAGAAATACAGAAAGTAAAAGGCAGCAGACTCAAGAGAGGGAGGTCGTGAATGGCGCGAGCTAAGGATGTCATACAAAGCGTGTGCAGATTGCATGATGTAGCAGCAGGTGCGGAATGGATAAGTCTACCCACAGATTTTTGAACTTGTTTGAGAGTAGTAATATCACTTCGCAGGCAATGCAGATAATGGTGTCCCACAGTTGTGGAGAAAGATGTGTATGCTTTGGTCAGTGAGAATACCAAAGATGGGGATGTGATTATATACACTGATGGATCTATTATTAGGCATGTTCGCAATGCTTGGGCCTTCACAGCTCAGTGTTCAGGTAAAACGATTAAGGAGGAGAGTGGTGCCTATGCAGTCACTACGAGTAGTATGACCATGGAGATTATTGAGATGACCAGGCATTTGAGTGGCTACGCACACAGAAGGTAACGCAGGTCTGCATCTTGAGTGACTCTATGAGTATGATTAGTAAGGTACACGTGGGTATCGTTCGCGAACAGTGGATTGAGGCCTTGAGAAAGGCGAGCCTAACAGTGGTTACATTTATTTTCCTGCCGGGACATGTGAGCGGATCAACTGGCATCATGCGTGATTGTGGCACAGGGCGATGGGGCATTGGATCGCGCTGACGTTTTGAATTCCTTAAGAGATATAACATCGAGAGTGAAGCTACTGTGGATGATGATTCATTTTCAATAACTAGGATTAAAGATCAGGGTTTGAAGTGCGGTGTTGCTAGAAGTGAACATTTTGGAGGGTGCAGAAGAATGATGGTCAACCAGCATAGGATCGGTACTGTCAGCAGAAGTGTAATGGCGGATACACTCAAGGAGAGATCGGGTCAACTATGGGCGTGTCCAGTGTGGAGTGATGATGATCAGACGACTAACTAACTAACTAACTAACTAACTAACTAACTATGGCTTAGTCTAAGACGGCAGAAATTAATTAACAATCCGCGTCCATTTAGTCGTAAGCGGACAACAGTGTAGTAGAGTCGAATGTCCGATTTAGTCCAAAATGGCTGATAGAGCGTTGACGTTGTTCCATGTAAGCAGCTATTGTGAGACACAGGTTAGAAGAGTTTAGAACACAGTGATGACAGATATTGCTACGACCCAGAGTGGCAGCTTCACTCAATATGTATACACTATGATGAACACACAATAAATAATGGATTTAAGAAATTGAATATCTTACCTCCATTTTTAACAATTATTCGAAACCAGGAAGACATAACTTCCTGTTTTAAGGTTATTTGTATGTTTCTCGACGTGACGAGTGGATTGCATGTTGCGTCATTGTCATCTGTTAAATAGGATGGAACGAAAGATTCAGCATACCTCTGTACAGCGTCAACTGAAAAGAAAATATTACAAAATAAATGAAGCATTATCATTTATCGTTCCCATATCATTATCGTATTCTCAAGCGATAACAACTAACGCGGTAAACACAAGTTAACATCATGTCTACATTGTCATCATAAACAAAATATAATACTATTTCAACTTAAAAATCATATATAAAATGTAATAGTATGTCAACATTACAATTATGAACATAATGTAATGTCTATAATATCAATCATACATAAAATGAAACAGTAAGTCAACATTATAATTATAAATAAAATGTAATAATATCTTAATATAACAATCATAAATAAAATGTAATAATATCTTAATATAACAATCATATATAAAATGTAATAATATCTTAACATAGCAACCATATACAAAATGCAACAATATCTTAACATAGCAATCATATACAAAATGTAATAATATCTTAACATAGCAATCATATACAAAATGTAATAATATCTTAACATAGCAATCATATACAAAATTTAATAATATCTTAACATAGCAATCATATACAAAATGTAATAGAATATTAGATATGATGTGATTGCATAAATATAAATACAAATATATACTTTCGATCCAAAAAAACAACAACAAAAAAACACATCTGGTTGCGTCTGTGGGTCTCACCAATGGCACACTAGACATACCACCATTGCAACAGAAAACCTTAGTGGGTGGCATGCCGTTATATTGAAGTCATCTTCTTATAGAAGCTTCATGGCATGCCATCTATACAATTATGATTTTATTTTATTCATGTTTACCTGAATATATATGTATGCACCCCCTGTGGTTGGGAGGGAGCCAGAGATGTACTGTGCATCCCTGGGGAGGAGGAAACTGACATCACAGTTTTTCCTATGGCTGAGGCCCATCATAGAGGCAGTGGCTAGGACGTGATAATCCTTTTCTGCTTCTTCTTCTTCTTCAGTGTACATTCTCAAACTCCTATTGAATTTCTCTTGTAGCAGCACCATGGTCCTATTAGATTTCCAGCAGAATGTAGTCCAGAGAATAGAAATGCGTTCTGTTGCGGTTTTAAATGCGCCAATGGCCCGATACATCCGTCTTCGGCAGACGTAATCCTTTTAACTTGAACATTTGGTTGCATGCCTAGAGCGATAGAGAAGTTTGGCATAACCAGTAGTCATTTGGTGGTGGGGAATGAGAACAGTGAACCCTATTTTGGCTACAGTGATTAGTATCAGTGCATAGGTTGAAACCTACCTTCCTGGAGGTGTGATTGTTATTCTCTGGCTCTGTCCCTGGGTGGGCCGAAAATCAACAGACTTCCTAGCAATATAATGCCATTTAATGGCATTAAGTCAAAGGGCATAAGCCAATGGACCGATGGATCAGCACCCAACCAACCAACCGGCAAAAAAAAATGACAAGCAACATTATTGCAGTGCTAATGGGCAGCAACTTATAAGCGTGTACTAACATTTTACTCTACATAATTAATGTTTCAACATTGGCGTGAAGAATCTTTCTGACTTTAGCAAGGAAACGATGTTCATTAAAATTGTGTTTCGACTATTATTCTTGGCGATTGAGTCATCCGTTTCAGTAAGTCATATGTCCTCCTCTGGCTGCTGTCAGGGAACGACTTCTCCGTGACGAGGACCCGATTACCCTTTGAATCTGTAGTTCTGGGATTGTTGCACACATTTTCTACAGTGCGAGAGACAAGTGTCGGAGATTGGCTAGAGACACGTCTCGCTGGTAGAGTCGTCTGTCGAGCTGATCCAGTAAGTGTTCTATGGGGTTCATGTCTGATGGCATGGCTTGTCATATAATAGTCTGAACATTGTTGTCAGCGACTAATTTGTGACACATGAGGTCGAGCGTTAACCCGTTGAAAAGTCTATCCGAGTGCTGCCAAAATTGGAAGCACACAAGTAAGAACATTTTGAGAGATATATCGTTCGACATTCATGCGTTTATCAATTTGAGAGATGTATCGTTCGGCATTCATGCGTTTATCAGTTTGAGAGATATATCGTTCGACATTCATGCGTTTATCAATATGAGAGATATATCGATCGACATTCATGCGTTTATCAATTTGAGAGATATATCGTTCGACATTCATGCGTTTAACAATTTGAGAAATATATCGTTCGACATTCATGCGTTTATCAATTTGAGAGATATATCGTTCGACATTCATGCGTTTAACAATTTGAGAGATATATCGTTAAACATTCATGCGTTTAACAATTTGAGAAATATATCGTTCGACATTCATGCGTTTATCAATTTGAGAGATATATCGATCGACATTCATGCGTTTATCAATTTGAGAGATATATCGTTCGACATTCATGCGTTTAACAATTTGAGAGATATATCGTTCGACATTCATGCGTTTAACAATTTGAGAGATATATCGTTCGACATTCATGCGTTTATCAATTTGCATCAGTTCACTTCTTCCCAAGAATTTGATCGCTCCACTGATCGGTACACATTCACCACCACGTGGACAAGGCTCATCAACACCGCTCTGAGCGTAGCGCTCATTGACTCTTCGGTAATCTCTTCTGTGTCTATCGTGTCGCTGGAGCAAACAATATGAATCATCAATAAACCAAAGCCATCTCCAGTCATTTCCAACGGTCGATTGAGGATGATGCTTCGCCCACTGTATTTGGTTCTTGCGACTTCGGCCCATAGGAACATGACATATGTGGTGTATTCTAACTCAAAGACTAATGCCCGTAGCCTGTCCCTGACCGTTTGATCTGAAATTTGACGAGCTGTTCGCAACGACAGGATTGCAGAAAATGCCGATGCAAATCGATTCCTGGGGTGACACAGCCTTATCAAGCCGTCATCTGCAGGAGTTTGCTATTGGTGACTTCCAACCACACTAAATTATCTTGCCACTAAACTTTATAAATGTCCAGCTGGCAGCGTTCAATGGTGATGTATAGCTGTTTTCAGTTAGATGAACCATATTTGGCACACATGCACCTGCTGCCTCGATGACTGGAAACGCGAGTCGGGATTGGCTATTCCCTGTGTAAATGTGTTTTGTTAAAACGACTTGCAAGTACGTCATGAGATGACGACAAATAAATACTTAGACATACATACATAGAATAAGTCAGATCCATATTAGACATTAATCTCCTCTAGCAGGTGATATCATCAAAAACATGTTACACAAACGTGGACATAGTACAAAGCCAGGATCACCGCTTTATTTGTCCTGGCATGAGATTAACACTAACAGTGACCTATGAAATTGATGAACACGCTGAACATTAAAAGATAAATCTTCATAGTAGTTTTCTATTTCTGGCATGGTCTGTATTTGTTGAATATGTTTGTATAATGGCTAGACATCAATGTTTATTTCTTTGTACTTTATCATCATCTTTGAAGATTGTATGTCAACTTTCGCTAATGTATGTTTTTCTAATCTGTCCATTAATTGTCTAATTTGTTTCTAATTAATCAAATCGCCTTCATAACAACATCATCATGAATGTATCAATGTAATTTCGTCCTTCCATGCATAATCATCACTTTTCCACTTCTTTTCTGCTACTATTAGAATATCTACATTGAAAGCTCCTGCTTACAAAAAATCAGTTGTTATTACAGATGAATCATAAAATAGGAAGAATAAGCATAAAAATATAAATATTGTGTCATAAATTTGTGTAATGGTGTAAAGAAAATAATGTTAACACGTATTTTTTTTTAAATTTAACATAACGATCGCAAACTATCTCTACTGTATGAAAAGAAATGTAATTGTTAATGTACATACCTATTGTCTTTATATCAGTAGTACAATTCAACAAGCAAATGAAACTCATACTGAAAATACAGCAAACACATTCTACCAGATTGAGGGAACAAACATGTGCACATATGTTTTGTATTGTTTGAATCGACTGACCGTACTGACACGCTGGACCGAAATATGCTGTAGCACATTTCGCTGGACACGATCCATGAACATTACATCTGAAAGGTTCAGCGCAATGACATTGGTACCTGCATCCGGGACCAAACCATCCAAAACTGCATGCTGACAAATTACAAAATATTACTGTTCATTTAATGTCATATTTGCACTGTGTATAGTATGCATTAATTAAAATAAGGCATCATATTATTCTTCTTCTTTCGTTCACTTGAAACATGTCTATATCTGTATTTCTGTCTCCTTAATAAAACTCACTGTCTTTTGTAGTTCATACAGTGTCCCATAGATATTTGATTCCAGTGTTGTTTCCTCTGGCCAATATGTCTGTCTCAGCGTTTCATGCTCAGAACACTCTTGAAGTATATGTTTGGCACTCTGTGCTGCCTGTCCACATGTACACATGGCCGTGTTGCCAATATTCAACTTTGTATACATGTGACTGCGGAGTCGGTTGTGTCCTGTTCTGAGACGTAGAATTATAACTTGTTCTGGTCTGTTCATAATATGATAGTCATCTTGTGTTGGTGTTTGTGGCTTTCTTATTGACTTGATCATCTGTTTTTTTCTGATGGTAGGTGATTGGCATATCTGGTTAGTCTTCGGCAGCACCTTCCTTTGCCAGTTGGTCTGCTTTTTTAAATTTATTTCCTGGTATTCCACAGTGAGAGGGTATCCACTGCATGGTTACCCTATACTGGTAAGACAATTCACTAAGCAGTTTTTTTCAAGTCTCTTAGTTTTCCATACTGGAGATCTTGAAGCACTGACCTTGCATCTGTTAGGAATACCACAGGCTGTAGGTCAGAGTTGGAGTTCAGCAGTTTTTTAGCTGTCACACTAATTGCCTGGATTTCTGCATCATAATTATTGCAGAATTTACCTGTCGGTGTTCTGATTGTATTTCTAGGATGGTGTGGATATTCTATATATACACCTGCACCTCCATTTCTCACGGCATTCTGTGCTGACCCATCTGTGTATACTCTGACCCATATATCTTGTGGATATTCCAGATCCAGGAAACTGAGGGTGACTGTCCTTCGCTGCACACTGTTCTGTTCGTCCTCGCTTAGTATTCCTTTCACATGGGTCTGAATGTATATTGGCATTCCATGGCTTTCACTCCACGGGGTTTGTTCTGGTACAGGCCTTAAGGGGCTGTCAACTTCACTTAGGTCTGTAAGATGTCTGCGGAGTCGTTTAGCTTGATGGATAAAGCTGTTTCTTTTCAGTCGTCCCATTGCTAGATTTTGGAATCTTTCCTTCATTGGATGACGTGGCATACACTGAAACTTTTCTGCCTTAATTAGTACTTGTGTGTCTCTGCGTTCGCCAAGTGTTTGCATACTTCCCATTTTCTGCATCTCTTCTATGGGTGTTGATTTCATCATTGCTCCCAACATTATTCTAAGTGCCTGGTTTTGCATCATATGTGTAAAGATATCATAACTATCATACTTTATATTATATGATATGTATATATATATATATATATATATATATATATATATATATATATATATATATATATATATATATATATATATATATATATATATTACAGCACATGCACTCTGACATCTCAGTAGTTAATTTGGAAACATCATCACTGAACAGGTGATATGTGCAAATAATCTTCCCATACATGATCTGCTTGACATTCCGTCAGACATCTAAGTGTACAAAAGCTCTAAGACATTGGTAGGTTTTGGGGTATTCTAGTCTTTCTAGTAAACATACTTTCTCCTATCACACATGGTTACACCCATATGTATACAATTCTATGAATGCATATATTGTCGGTTTCAGCATTATCTTCATCAGTGCGTTATCAATTATAACTTTATCATACAATTGATTTTCTCTTTCGTTGAGCATGTCTCCCGCATGACCATGAGAGTAGGTGTGGTACGTTTCTGACAGTCTTCAGTTACAAAATAGTAAAATAAACACTCACATTGAATATATGATTATCTCCTCCTCCAAGATAGGTCACACAAACACATTATGGACGTATGAACAGAAATTATAATCATACAATAACGTGTTGTGACAGATATCATGACGTAGCACAGGAAGTGATCATAGATGTATATGTATATGTATATGTATATGTATATGGTTTTCAAATTAACTTATACCAATACTCAATTGTTTTGGTCTTTTATAGACAAGTTATCCGATACATTCTTTTCCTGAAACAATCTTGAAGGTAGCATTGGATGGAGCCAGAAAGACATTGAAAAACAGGATCAGAGAAAGTCAAGAATTGACATCATTGGGGATTGGACATTACATAATTGTTGTATGTTCTTGTTCGTCCGTCGTAATCGGCTATGACCATTCAGCTGAATTGAGATGGTAAACCAGATGATGTCCGCGGCCAGCACGTTCGTGACCAATGATTCCATGAACTCTGAAATTGTTTACCGTACTCTGAGCATGATTGGGAGGAATGTGTCGGACGTTGAGCAACTCGTGCCATTCTTCTAGAGAGTGTTTAATGCACACCATCATATCTGAAATTTTCATAAAATATGCACACTACTCTACACTTCAAACGACACACACCCATTAATATCGTTATGTGATGAGGCATCCTACTCAGTTATCATGACCCATATGAACATATGAACATATGATATATTTTTATATATGGTATATCGCTATTATGATGTGCGTGTATTCTCTTTACGGATTTGAATCGAACGACGGGATCCAAAATAATATCATCAACAATGTGACACATCATTCACGTGAAAGGAGGCAACCATGATGAACTTGGGGAAGGGGGAGGGGGGTTCGTTTCAGTCGCTTTCGATGAAAAAAGAGAACAACATCTACTATGATGTTGAATACCACTGTTGAAAATGTACATGCTACGATCACTATGAAATCCGTAACGCTGTCCTTTAATATATATATATATTTATATATATTTATATATCGTTGCCCATGTACATAAACAGTAGTTTGTGACTGAATTCAGTACAAAAATATGAAACCGTATATGTACGTACACATATATATGTACGCCATCTTCATATAAACAGGAGTTTATTACTGCATATTAGGGGCTGAATGCAGACACATAGGAAGAACGTTCTTAAACACATAAAGCGTAAATAATATTTACAGCATTGGACTGTCCTCGTTACTGCATGAATGGACCACATCCGAGCAGATAATTTTTTAACGTGTGAATCATTGAAACACCTTCAAATTTTTAGGCGCAACTTTTTCTTTAAATGGTAAGATGGACCCCGAATAGACATTCGTTGTACCGCACATCAAATAATGTGTCAAGTATCCCCTTTATTGCAACACAAAATGCAACCAATGACAACAAAGCCATCGTTTCCAAATTATCTTCATTCCTGTGCTACCAATGTCATACATGGTCCTTAACAACAAAACATAAGAGACAACTGGTTACAACAGTGATGAGATGCCTGAGAAAAGCCACAGAAGTGACGAGAAGATACATAATTAGAAACGAGATAATAAGAGAAAGAGTGGGTGTCATATCAAATTTACAATACATACAAAACCAACAGATACAATGGTTCGGTCATCTGGAAAGAATGTCGTGTGATTCATTAGTTTATAAAGCATATATGAAGAGAGGAGAAGAAGAAAGAAGAGCCAGGGGTTGACCTAGATTACCCTAGATCGACAGCATCAAATAGACATTACACGAACACCACATAACATCTGAAGCTGCCAACAAAGCGAGAACAATAATAATGTATCTTTGTCGACACCTGTAAAGTGTAAAAGAGAAAGGAAAGAAGAAGAAGAACAATCATTGTTTGCTTCTTGAATGTGGTTGGTATAAATATTGGAAAATCGCATGAAAAGAAACATACCGGATATTCAAAGAGAAAGACACACCAGCATGGAATTATAAGTGCCAACATCTTATACGAAGAGAATGAAACATCCGAATGGAATTATAACTGTCAACGTCTACACTTTTATGGAATTATTGAGAAGGGGATGGTAACAATTATGGAAATGTTCTTAGATACCTTATGATAAACAACATTGTTAACTCAGAATTAAGTGTGGTCATTCAATTTGTTATCCGTGTTAATAATTTATGGTAAAGAAATCACAGCTTATTGCTTGTTGTTATTATGTTAGACAATTATATTCACACTCGTGAAATTCCTTCGAACTTTAGAGCACTCAAAATAGATTGTATTCACTTGTGAATAACTTGGAAGCAATCGTAAACATCTAGAACTATGCTAGTTCATTACACTTTATTTATTAACAAAATTATGTTTGTTTTTCTGAGTCTGCCTCACAAGTGATGCAATTTCGTGATCAACTGCCTTTAGTTGTACAAACATTATGTTTTCCATTCCTTAACCGCAATTACATTTTCCTTGATGTAGTTGCAACTATCGTTATTTTATCTTTAGTTTTAACTACATTGCGGTAAGATGTTGTGTTTATCCATTAATATATATACTAGAAAGTTAAGTGAGAACAAAAGAGTTGTAATAACCAGTCCGTGAATTATTCTTCTTCTTCAGCGTTTATTCTCAAACTCCCGCTGGATCTCTTTTGCAGCAGGACCATGGTACTACACGATTTCGAGCAGGATGTAGCACAGCGGATTAAAAATGCGTTGTGTCACGTTTTAATGTCACGCCAATGGCCGGACACATCCGTGTTCGTCGGAAGTCCATCAATTAAAACACTATTCATCTCTTAGTGGTATCCAATATTGTGTGTTAATTCCAACTAGAAAATACAGTTCATTTTCGATATACCATGTTTTCCTGTAGAATGTATGGCAGACTTTAGATTGCCTACTAATTTAGTAAAGTATATATTCAATTATCTGTCTGTCTACATGTATGTGTGATTATATGTATACATGTCTGGGAAAAGCATGCGTATGTGATGTGTTGCTATATTGGAAATGTATGTGTATATAACCATAGACTTGATATGTTCTTCAGCTACTTGATGACTATTGATAAAGATGGTATTGTCATTTTTCTCAGAGGTTATGTTCAGCATTCATGTTTGACAGTACGCGAGCAGTCTCCTTAAATCTCTATTTCTTCGTCTGCGTTTGTTCTCAAACTCCTGCAGATTAGCAGGATGTAGTCCGGAGAACGAAATGCGTTGTGTCATGGTTTACAGCACTGCTGCGATATTTGCGCCTTTCGGCCTGACACATCCGACTTCAGCATAGCTTTAGGTCACTGACCCTATATGGGATGGGACAGCCAACTCCATCCCATAACCTCCTTAGTAGCCTTGTACGACATGCATGGAAGGTAAACAGTGTTGCTATTCTTTGCTCCCCTTTCGGGCCCCAGCAACAGACGGTCGTAAATCTCTATTTAATCTTTAAACTGCACTTTCAAAAACTCCATTGCTCTACGATATTGGTATGTCATCCGCATAGACGTCCTTTGTAGCTTTGATATTCTTGGCTTAGCCAGTTCTGTAAATTAGAAAGATGTTGCAGCTCACAGCAGAATCATTTTGGAAACCTTCCCCTAGAAGTTCTATAGATGCGATTGCATCATTTATCTTTATCTGAATTGTTATATCATTGAGAAAGTATCCATCCAGTTATATAGATATCCAAAAATTCCTACACCAATCATCTTAATCAATATAACCTTTCTCTAAACTCGATCATAAACCTGTTGTAAATAAAAGAAGATGGCTATAGTATGTCTTCCCTGAAATCCATCATGGGATTTATATATCAATCTAAATAGCTGGTCTTCTGTGCAACTGCCTTTTCTGAAGTTAAAGACAGATAATTTTTGAGCCCTCGCTTAACCAGAAAAGTATTAATTTACCACAATAACAATTATTTCTGTCATTTTGCCAAGACATGATGTTAGTGATACGTCCTCACAAGCATTTGGGTTCATCTGGATGTTTGTATTTTTCAGGATGGGAAAGATGTGAGCATTTATCCAGTTTTTTTAGGAAGTTTTCCATATCTACAAGTTATATTTATTAGTTTAACGAATGCTTATTTCCCTGATTTGCCCAAATGTGTTAACATTTCATTATAAATTGTATCTGGTCCATGAGACGTTCCAAACTTTAGTTTTTTCAGCCTTTATTTGGTGTTCATGTTGAAGTCATCTACCAATACGGATGATATTTAGTTGTAGAAAATTAGGTGAAGACTTGGCTTTAAGACATTCTTGGTGAATTCAGTTGTCCTTCCAGGGTGTTCTTAGTTTAATGTTTTGATACTATTGTATATGTTGACATTTGTATTGCTGTGTTGCGTGTTTTGCATATCGGCGTTTCCTTTGTTGTTTTGGATGCATTAATTACAGTAGTCATTTTCTGGGCCAGATCAACGTCGTCACCGACTGCTTGTGACGGCCTTTGTTAAATGAGACGACTTCCGTTATTGTTTATAAATAGTTTTGGTTATAATGAAATTATACTGCTCCGATGTCTGTTGATTTTTTACCTACTGCTGGACAGAGCACACAAAAATAAACAATAAAAAAAAACTACCATCAGGAATATAGGTTTTCACATATACAGTGCTCCGAGCCACTGCAGCCAAGATAGGTTTCAGTGTTCTCATTTCCCACCACCAATTACCTATTAATTATGTTGAACCTCTCTATAGCTCTAGACATCCAACCAAATGTTCCAGGCAAAAGGCTTGTTACGTCCGGAGTCATTACGATTTTATGATGGGCCACAGCCACAGAAAGCAGCGCAGTAAGTACCCCTCCCAATGCTGCACTGTACATCTCTAGATCCCGCCTAACTACACAGAATGTATACATATATACTAATAACAATAAACACAATATTCAACAATACATGGAAAGAATAATTGTATTGATGGTATATGCCACACAACTTCCATAAGAATGTCTCAATATAAGGACATGCCATCTGCTAAAGTTTTCTGCTGCATGGGTGGTTTGTCTATTGTACCATTGCTGGATCCCACAGACGCAACCGCATGAGAAACGCAAGGTAATAAGACGGTTTTTGTAGATGACCAGAATACGAAAAGGTGTCAGTTTATACTGTACTGATTTCGCACTGTTGGATAGCCTTTCTAGCTACACTCCGCTGTTGAGCTGCAGCATTTCACTTCTTTTAGCAGGTTGCCGCACATGTTCATACTATAGACCATTTCGCTGTACTTCATGCACCGTTTTCCAGTGCGCTATGGATTATGTGGAAAGCTTTAAGATAGTTATTCAGCGATTCCTTTTGCGCTTGATTATTGATTCTGGATTATGAATAAACGTCAGCGCACTGGGGGCATTCAATGTATGCTCTGCTTGCCGCACCGTCAGCCATCTAAAAGTGTATAAGCTCAGTGTCCCTGTCAGTTGCAGATTACGCGTTCTTCTGATCTTTACGCAGAGGGATCACTTTCTACCATCGCCTCTAATCACACCTTTTTCTACCATTCTCTGAATATGTAAATTATATAAATATGTACATACAGTTCATTTGGTGGAAACGTCGATTTGTGTGTGTTATTACGTTTCTCTAAGTATCGAAACTGTATTACCCTATTCCTGGATCTACCTGTTGGATATCAGTTTTGCTCAGTAAGTACATTTTATCATATGCACATTGTCACGTTCGACTTCCTCCTCGTCCTCTCGTAGAGTATCCATGACTGCTCTATTGAATTAATCATATCTCTTCTTATCTCGGTGTCGTTCACCAAAGCTTTACCAGCTAACACTTCGGCTCTTTCGTTTCCCATGACCCAAGAATGACCTGGATAGTAAATCCATTTTGCGCTACTTTGGCAACTTTAAGAACGTATTCTTTTCTACAAGTCGCGGATTTGCTAATAGGATTGTTGATGGTCTGATGGACCATTGCGAAGATCTAGCGTGTTTACGTATCGTGAATTACTATATACAGCAATACTACCAACCATATGTTTTGATACTTATGTTTATGGGTTAGTTGTTTTTATTTTACTATACATTGAGTGGTAACATTGTTAATCTATTTATGTATCTATACGTTGTGTCCCTTGTTTGCCTTTCGGCGTCAGGGGTGGAAGAGTTCTCTGAAGATGGCCTTCTTGTAAGCTTGTTCCTTTGGCTTCTTGATTTATGTGATCCATCTTTTACATGGTCTGCCTCTCGCTTTATAACCGTTATGTCTATGTGTCATGGCCATTTGTGGCATGATATATGTTGGTAGTCTGGAAGCGTGTGAAAACCACTTGATCTGTTGTCTTTGGATGTGTTCCAATACTGGCATTGTTTTCGTTATCTGTCTGATGTTATCCATTGTTAATAACAGATTGAAATATTATAATGTTAATATTATTGCATGTTATAAATGTATTTAACATACAAGCTACCAGTTCAAGAAAAAAACATCTAATTATGAACATTATTCCTGGTAGCTACTTAAAACACGGTTTCCACACATATTTACTTAAGAGAACATAACATACTAGTAGCATACTTTGTGCACTAACTTTCAACATCATACTAAGCAAAGCGTAGAGTTGAATCTCTGTACCGAACATTGCACTCCTTCTACATTAATGCCTGCAATAAATAAAAAAAATAAGTGTATATATTAACTCAAACAATATAAACTAACATTAATACGTTATATCTACACGCTTAAGACCACACTGAATGCATTCCGCATAAATTATGTCACCAAGGAATATATGTTATTCAAAGAGAGATAAATGACTCGATTTTATAAACTAAACATGATCTGTATCTTATAATAAAAAAATAACTACAGCTGCATCAGCTGAACAAACCGGCTATAAAGGTACGAGTAAATCAAACATCACCTTAAATAGTCGTTCCATGATTAATATATGCGAAGACATTTAAATCACCATTTGAAATAGCATGCACCTAGGGACGCTTAGACAATGGTATACCTGAAGCGATACGTTGATTTAACAAACGCTCATTATCATATGAGATCGGCGAGCAGCGGTATCTATATATAGCATTTAAACAGGAATAAACCATATATAAAATTATATGTGTGTACATATACATGTACGTGTATCGATTCAATCAATCAAGTGTCATGACGAGTGGCGTAGGTGTTCAAGATTCTACACAAATGTCTGTCTCTTGTATTGTTACTAAGTTCAGTTGGTAACTTCTTTTTGGGGCACAGAGACAACACATCCAAGAAAGTACCTCTATGTTTTCTTATGTCTCTTCTCCCCTTGCTCATTCTGGTTCTTAATAAATGTACACGTTTTGCTTTTCTCATCACATGCCATAAAAATATTGATTGTCTGTGTCTAATTGTTACTATAATTTGTCGTTTTACTTAAACATCTCCGAGGATTTCTACGTTCGAATTCTTGAATGTTAATGATATGAACGTCATTCTTCTTTAAAAAAAGCAAACGTGTATCGAATACATGTATCTACTTACCTACGTGTATCAACACGTTCTGAAATATACCGATAAACCATGAATTCACGTATGTCATTAATTAGTTGATCACTACCATATACGAGTGGGCGTTTCTTCTTCTAATCCGATAGTGTTGTGAAGCAGCCATGACAAGAGGTTCGAACTGATTTTAATCTATGAACGTACCACTTACCCTAATCCACACAACTCACATGGTACATGGTAAATAAAACAATACAAACCACTCACATGGTAAATAAAACAATACAAACCACTCATAGTTTAAATGTGTGTAACGAATTGTTGTGTTATTATTTAATTTTAGTGTATCAAATAATCCATATGGATGACTATAATATTCTTGTCAGACGTACACAATAACTGCATATGCTCTAGAAAGCTGGCAGATCCATTGTGAACTCATTTGGAACAGTCGTATCACTCCTGAGATACACATACATAAGAATGAAATGTAAAATATGCCAAGTATATTAATGAACGAATATGTTCCTTGTACACACAAAAAAACCACACACACAAACAGCTGATGGAGCATTGTCGAAGAGAAAGTGCATATAGGTACAGCGCAAATAATTGTGAAACACTTCTGACAGTTTAAAACACAAACAACAACAAAAAATACAAAATCAATGACATTTCAAAACAGCCTTGCGATTATCGTATACCGAATTATACAGCATATAAAAAGTGGATATAAACACACAAGCATGACAAATAAGGGTTTCTGGTATCTGCAACACCTATTTGTGATTTTCAGTGTTTACATTAAATCAAACACCCACACCCCCATTCCCCCAAAACCATAGGAATACCGCCGAAAAGGTAGGTAAACACGGAAGGAAAACATGCTACTTATATTTCATATTATTTAACACACAGACATAATTATACATGTTCAATGGATATAACGCACGCTGCCGATCATGCAAACGATGAACACAAACGATGATTGGTATAAAGAAGCAATTGACACAAACATGTGAAGTAAACATACATCTAAAACTTGCCTACGTCTGACTCGTTAAGTAAACATACATCTAAAACTTGCCTACTTCGGACTCGTTAAGTAAACATACATCTAAAACTTGACTACTTCTGACACGTCAAGTAAACATACATCTAAAACTTGCCTACTTCTGACTCGTCAAGTAAACATACATCTAAAACTTGCCTACTTCTGACTTGTCAAGGCACTCAGGGATTACGCTAATGTCTCGTTCTGTTATTATTAGGTAAACGTTGTTTATTTGTTAGAATATTTTTGTAATATTAATCGATGAAGGAAATGTTTCATGGAAGATAACATGATGCACAACAAGACTACAATGGAAACACGATATACACAACACATGAACATGCTCCAGGAAGATGCTGGACAGATCACAGGGAACAGAGAGTATTACGTGTCACAAAACACAGAGAGGACAATGCTCTGTAAAGGACACGTTACATAGACACAATTATATTGCTGAATTTGATCAGAAGAGGACGTTGGAATTACATCAGTCATTTACTTGGGAAATGGAAGAACACAGGTACATTGAGTAATTTCTAAATTAACTCGGGAATGAGACAGGGATGCATATCCCCCTATTGTTCATATCATACATGGATCACATTTGCCAAGTAGCAACGACAACGGAAGAAAAGAATTTGAAGGATAGCTTAAACGAATTGCTATTTGCAGACGACCAGGTACTAGTAGAATCATCAGAAGAGCACCTAACATGTAAATAGACAGAATACATGAAACACCTTTAACATGAAGATACATATAGAGAATATAACAGAAAGAAACACCAACATATATATTGCAAACAACAGACTTAAAAAAGTGACATAATTCACATACCTAGGAAGCAATATAACAACATACGGCAGGAGAAGCATAGAAATGTACAATATATGCAGTAAAGCATACCAACACCTAGAGCAAATGACACCAATCTTCAGTAATAAAAATTTAGATTTAAATACCAAAATAACACTATCCAAAGCAATTATCATACCATCACTGTGTTACCAATTCCAAAGATGGAAAACCACAGCACAAAATAAACGTAAACTTGTGACATCTGAAATCGCATGCTTGCGCAGAATCCTAGGAATATCGCTAAGAGACAGAGTGAGAAATTTTGACATTAGACAAAGACCCGGTACCATTCCAGTCACGGAATATATTAAGAAACAACAGATAAAATGGCTTGTACACATCAGAAGACTACCATCAGACAGTATACCACAGCAAGCAATCCTACACAGACACAGCGAAGACAGACTTAGATGCCGACCATGAAAACGATGGACCATCCAATTAAACGAGGCGACACAGTCCACAATATACTCAGCACACACGATGGCCATCGTTAGAATAATCTTCTACCCCTGTCTCTGAAAGGCAGAACTTGAGTTAGCATATATATATATATATATATATATAATTTACTTACTTAGAATGGATGTACTCGGACTTAGTAAGTATTCCTTGCTATTTAAGAGTATAGAACATCATAAATGTAGGTCGTCCATATGACATTATAAGCAGAACAATCAATAGGGAAACATGAATACTTGACATTAACAATGAACAAGAAATGCAGCATGGAAACACTCAACATAGAAATGTTTAATTACTAGCCTACATATCATCTTAGGCCCACAAAGAACGATTGAAATAACCCGACTTGTATATCACTCTTCAGCACCTCCTCGTTCGTATGTCTAGCAGTAATTAAGGAACATTTTAGTCACATCATACATTGTTAACATAATATATACATGCACAACAAATTACCAAAAGTCGTCACTGCTATTTATCAGCCGATTTATATAAAACATGGCTTCTGTAAATACACAAAAAGTGTCTACGACGGCATGACGTTATACACGCTTACAATATCCCACGGATACTGAAATATACTGTTTAGTTCATTCAGTCGTGACCCTTTATACGCATGGATGAAATGCTCAATGGTGTCTATGGAGTTTATTGAAGAAAACTGTCAATATAAAATAATAAAATATAGAAAATAACAATAAACCAAAGAACAAATACAATCGTCAAACGTGTCGGTCCAATTCGGACCTTTATCAAGATAGTTAAGAACACAAAACCATGAAGAATATTTTATTTTTTTTTAAATTTGGCTGGGAGACGGATTTCTCTCACCATGAAATCACCCAGTAAAAGCGGTGAAACTGGAGTGATATATTAATAAACCCAAGCTATGTGAAAATGAGAAACAACAACAAGAAAACTACGAAAACAATGAAAGGTAACGGATAGAAGACGATATGTCTGTTTTTATTGTCTTGATAAAAGTCCCAATTGGACCGACACGTTGACAATTGTATTTGTTTTTTGGTTTATTGTTGTTTTATATATTTTATTATTTCATGTTGACGGTTAAAACGACTTTATAGACAACTTTCCGCAGTTCACCTTCTGCATTTCTCCTCTTGTCAAAAGCTGCTGTGCCTGTTTTTAATGTAGAGTGTCATGTAGCTAAATTGTGTGCAAGTTCTGCACATTTATTATGGTCTGTATAAAACACTTTCAGTAATGTTTTTAACGACTTCTTGTAGCGTTTCCATATGTTACCGTATCGAATGCTCTTCTGACATTCACCATTGAGAAGTATCTTTTGCAGACGAGAAACTGACATACGTACAAATGGAATGCGAAACGAATCTGTGTCTGCATCAGAGTAGTGCCAATTATAGAAATATCACATCTGTCAAAGACATTGAAATCCGCAATCTGGTCTTCCCATCTGATGTTCATACTTTTCATTTCTGTTACATATCTAACCTCCAATTATTTTGTTATTGTGTCATTATGTTTTAAAATTATTTTTACTGTTTGTTCACTGCATGTCTGGTAGTTTAAGAACAAAAATATATTGCTGAAATTGTCATGTTTACTTTGCATTGTAATTTTTCGTACACATATTCAATATTCTGTGAATGCATTGTACCGCTGATCGACCGTGTGTTTTACCTAAGTACTATGGACACATAGTTTTTCATCGCGTCTCAATTATTATTATTAAGTTATCAAACATTTGTTGAATGTTTGCTAGAATACAATTACAATATAATTGCAATTCACAGTATAAGTGGCGCTGAAATCCTAATACAGAGTAGTGGTGACTGACAAATGACAATACAAAGAAGTAGTACTTTACGGCAATTCGAAATAGGCCCTACTATTTAATAATCAGTGACACATTATTTCATTTCATAGTAGTAGAGATTAAAAAATGCCAATACACATTTTTAGTGAGTGACAGTTTTTATTTACACAATAGGAGTTACTGACAAATCTCAATACACAGTAGTTTTGAGTGAAAAGTTCCAATACACAGAAAGCATCGTCAAACGCATAACACTTCATGGTCGTAAGGGTGTCACTCTGAAAACATCAACATACACGTTTCACAAATGCTCTCTGTTATCCGTTCTTTCTTTGAGTATGGAGTATTTTAATTCTGACATCTTTACTATTGTCAATATATAATATCATGTCACCTCTTCTTCTTCTTCATCCACCCAAAATGTGTACTTGCAAGTTAACTTTGGAAAGAGAATCGTTCCTTATTGCGTGTTCAAGGCACACTTTTGTGACGCCTCACCACTGCCGTTTGTTGGCCATTCAAGAGCATTTATATTGTGTTTCATGTATTTGTTTGTTTTGTGTTATGTATAATGGGTACGTAATATTTGTTATGTAGAATTTGTTTTAAAAATCCTGTATTCTCTTATCCTAGTGTGCTATAAATATATAACCCTCATAACCCTACAAATGAATATGTATTATTCAAGATTTATATATGTCTAATTTCATATGTACTTACCGTTCGCTTCCTTATGGTATTTAATCTGGACATTGCAGCCTAGACTATTTCACGTCTAGTCTTTATTTCCTTGGAAGAGCTTCCATCGCTGTTAATAAAGAATCCTAAATAGTGTCATTATTTTGCATTTGTCGATGTTGTTTTTTTTCCATATCATACGTTTTGTAAGATTTGTTCAAGTTTTGAAGTAAGTTCTTGAAGTTCTTTCTTGTCTCGTCGCAAGCGATAAGATCAATTGTATTTGCAAACCGCAAGCTGCCCATGGGGTGGCAACCGATCGAGATTATTGTATGATGGTTCTATAGTGTTTCGTGCAAGATGCCCTCAATTGGGTAACCTGAAGCCTTTTCGAACTAAATTCCGACCACATTATGTCTAGTACTGGGTTGTTGCGGTCTTGGTCTTCATTCATTTTGTTCCATCATTTACGTTATTTTTTTGTTAGTTTCGTTTCTTCATATATTTACGTCATTCCTGTCCTTCCGGCATCTCATTTCCATATTTCCGTTGGTTTGTGTGGTTAATAAATTCCATACGTCGTCTTTTGATGATTTTTTTTTTGCATTTCTTGATAAAGAACTTTTAGATGAAACGTTGAATATGTTTTGTGTATTGTAATTTGTATGTGTTCGTGTGTACACATCTTTACCCACTTGTTTTAGTTATAGTCCATCGTTTCTGAGTGAAGCGATTTTATTAACCTGTAAGTAATATCGCTACTTTGCATAGTGTGCTTAAATTATTTCTATTATATACATATGTCAAACAATTTTTTTTAAAGTATCATAATCTTCAATAATCCTCCTAACCATACTATATGAAATACTTTATCAAAATCGATAATTTAGTGATAGATTTCATGTTGCTATTGCAGGTGTTTTTTAAATAATTATTTAGATATTGAAAATGTGGTATGTGAAACGTTTATTTTACGAAAATACGCTTGTTCCTCAGCTAGTGGTTCGTCTGCATTTTTGTTTCAATCTATTAAACACTATATTTAACTTCAGTTTGCTTAGAAAAATGGCCAATCTAATAGTTAAATCATCTTTGCACAATTTTAATTGCAGTTTCTTTGGCAGTGGCATAATCAGTGATCATGTCTATTTTAAAGCACTCATTCCTACCACCCCCCCCCAATTTGCGTGGACAACGTTTTCTCATACAGTTTATTGTTTATGTGCACCCATATTTGAAGAGTTCTGAAGAGAAATATATTCCTGTTGTCTGTCCACTTTTTAATTATTGCAACAGTACTGGAGTTTAATAGTCTTATAATGTTATTTCTTCTTAGATCTTTAGATTTCTAGATGCTTGTTAATTTCGTTAATGCACTAGCTGCGAATGACATGCGTGCATATTTGTCGTTCATTGAGTTTCCGAAAAAAAGTTCATACTTCTGACCAGATAAGTGAAACTGGACACTTTTTCCAATATTTCATTACTTGTTGAGAAGTTGCTTACATAGCTAGTTAGTTCAATACTTTTATTGAAAATTGGTATATGCTGATCTGGAGACCATCTGGTCTGCGATTGAGCATATTTTGTTGATTGTATCTTGTGGTTGATGATGAGTAGCCTACAAGATTGCAATGTTGTCTGCAAAGACAATGTCCTTAAAAGGGTTATTTCTACGTCATATGATGCCCGCATTTGCATCTTGGACCGTTGTACGTATTGTCCAATCGATGGCTAATCCATCCAACAGTGGCGACGGTACACAAAGCTGTTTCACCTTGTGTCGACGTTCAACCATTCAGCAAGCATTCCCTACTTCTGTTCTTACGCAGCAGCTTGATTCATATAGATTGATTTTATAATACTTATTACTTTTTGTTGGAATCCATAGATCTTTACGATTCCACATAGTTTTTGTTGGTGTATGCTGGTGAATGCTCTTCGAAAGGGTGTATCAATGTATTACCGAATGTGCTTGAACTTGAAACGCAATGATGCTTTCAATGTCGGTTCTAATAGTGAATATGTGATCTACGTATGAGCGATTATGTCTAATTTCCGCTTGTTCTTCACTGACCCGCTTTTTTCTATTCGTCCTATTTAGATGGAGAAAAATAATTTACATGTTAGTTAGTTAGTTAGTCGTCGGATCATCATCACTGCAAACTGGACACATCAATAGTTGCTCCGATCTCTCCTTGAGTGTATCCGCCATCACACTTCTGCTGACAGTACCGGTCCTATGCTGGTTGACCATCATTCTTCTGCGCCCTCCAAAATGTTCACCTCTAGCAACACCGCATTTCAATCCCTGATCTTTAATCCTAGCCATTGAAAAGAAATCATCATCCACATTAGTCTCACTCTCGCGTGTTATATCTCTTAAGGAGTTCAAAACGTCAGCGCGATCCATTGCCCCAATGGTGCTACAATCGCACACGATGCCAATTGATCAGCTATTTCATTGCCTCGAACGCCCACATGTCCCGGCACGAAAATAAATGTAACCGCTTTCAAGCTCGCATTTCTCAAGGCCTCAATCCACTGTTCGTGAACGAGACCCACTTGTACCTTCTTAATCATACTCATAGAGTCACTCAAGATGCAGACCTGCGTTACCTTCTGTGTGCGTAGCCACTCATATGCCTTGGTCACCGCCATAGTCTCCATGGTCATACTACTCGTAGTGACCGCAAAGGCACCACTTTCCTCATTGATCGTTTTACTTGCTCACTGAGCTTATTTGCGCAGGATGTTTTTGAGGGGTTCGATTCGCGCATGGAGACATGTGCGGTCGCAATAGACCTTGAGGATGCGTACAATAGGGTGTCCTTGTATATCTTGCTACAGCTGTTAATTCTTGCAGTTAATCCTTTTGTCGTGCGTTGGGTTGGCGCCGCCCTGATGCACAGGGCTGTAGTTCTTAAGTGTGGTAACTGGATATCTACACCAACGGTTATTAGCCCTGGCCTGCCACAGGGATCGCCTCTATCTCCTGTACTTTTCAATGTATACACATTACATATCGCTGGCAATCAAATTTACATGTTTTTAATAATAAAGTAATTGAACACCAACTTGTGCAGTTCTGTGGTAACTTGAAGATTATACCATCTTTCCAGTCTTTTGGAGAAGATTCTGTGTGCCACATCTCATTAATTACAAGTTACTGGCATATAATTTTGTCCGTTGCTTTCAACATCTCGTCGGAGATTTCATTGTTTCCGCCGGCCATGTACTTTTTTTTTTTCAATTTTGTGATGGCTTGATACGTTGCATAGTTTCTTCTGTTTCAAAATTTGACGATGTTGGTGGTTGTTGTCTGTTTAATAGTTCTTTGAAATGTTTTGACCATATATATGTCTGAGAGTGTGAGAGTATAAGTTCACTATTTTCGTTTTTCACCGGAACATTTGCAGATGGAGCATAGTTAGTCACTTTTTCTTAACAATATGAAACAGTTTTGTGTTGTTTCTGATGTCTGCTGCTGTTTCTGCTTTTGAGGAAAGATTTTGAATAAGATCGTGTTTATCTTTTCGTGAGCTTGTTTTTATTTCTGCATCAAGATTTCTGTATGTTTGCGTTGGCTTCTGTTTCGAGTGGAGGGTATTTTAAGCTTCATTACTTTCCTTTCTTGTACATTGTACGCCATGTTATGTCGCATTTTAAACATCCTACATCTTTCACACCTGTATTTTATATTATGCTTTAAAACGGTCTCATTCTTTGTTTAGAAACTGACAACGTAATCACAAAGTAGTAGTGACTTACAAATTCATAGCCATGCAGTAGTGAATGATACATGACAATACATGGTAGAATATACTGACAAATCCATATGCAATGAATTAGTGAATGACAAATCACAATACTACATAATAATAACCTAACAAATCACAATACAACGTAATAGTGATTGCCAACTCGCAATACAAAATGTTAGTGAGTGACACATTCAAATGCAAATTATTAGTAGGTGATAAATCACACAACATCATAGCAGTGAATGACAAATTTCAATGCACAGTATTAGAGAGCGATTTATATTTTAATTAACTTTACCTAAACAAAACACCCCGATTTTTTTGTCTTGAAAAGTAATTGATTCTTGTCATTCTGTTATCTATACCGAATGCACATGCCTATAACACATATCTTCATTTATCAATATTCACCTCCACATCCAAGTACCCATTACAGCGAAACCTTTGTTTGTCGCTGACATCGGTAAGTGTCGCTTTTGTTTGTTTTCGTTGAAGTTTATTCTACTAAAAGTGTGTGTCGGTTTTCACCAATTTTAGTGCCCCCATAGCATGTTTGCTTATAATTTTATTATTGATTGTAAGGAAATGTCAGTGCATTCCGAAAAAAAAAATCGATAATCGGTCAGTCTTTTCAATTACATTTTGCGATGTTCATTCATATGTTTAGGTCATGTGGCTCGCTTTATTGTGATAATCCGCATTCTGCCACGTATAGTTTGAGTCCGTCGCATGCAACATTTAATACTACATGCTCCCAAACGTGTCGTGTATGTGTTATATGTAGTTATGGTTAAATTCAATAGGGAATCACCAATACATGACAATATTGGTGATTGCCTTATCCATTCTCAATTCACCGGTATACATGCTTGACACACGCATATCTGTTTTCTCATTTTTGAGAACATGACCACGTCCTGGGCAGTAAATTGATGTCACAACCACATGATTGGAACATGCTGTAGAGGTCAATAATTCGAAACATAACGCATCATTTGTAATTTTTCGAATCATGAAATGAGAATTGTAAGTTATGGTGTAATTTTACATGGTGGTGGTGATCTGAGTTCCTACAGAAATCACTGGAGTGCAATGATGATGATCCAACAGCTAACTACATATATAAATAAAAACTATTTAATAAACATATAATATTTAATAAACATATACTATTTAATAAACATATACTATTTAATAAACATACAATATTTAATAAACATATAATATTTAATAAATGTATCAATCAATTAATCAATAAACACATAACCCTTCAAGGTCGTAGGGGTATCACATTGGATGCTTCATCACACAGAGTCCTGCAGAGAATTATATCCTCAGCGATGCGGATGAGTGTGGAAATATCTTGACCTGTAATAAATGTATAATAGTTAATAAATACCTAAAAAACAGGGAGGGAAGCAAAAACAATGTGAGAAGTTGCTGGGTTGATTGCCGCTATGCAGGACTGAATGCCACACACTGAATGAAATAACAACACAAGAGACATAATTGTGGAGAAACAGGTTCGCCTAAGCGAGTCGGTGTGGCTTGTGATTGGGGATTTGAACTATTTTTTATTTATTATTGTTGTTATCACTTATTGCTTTTGTTATTACGACTCTCTCTATTGTGTCTGGCAAATTCTTACACTTTGGAATTATAATGATTGAACTTTATTCTTTATTAGGAGCCAGCGTAACAGCAATGTGGGCATTCATATACATGCTGTGATTGCCGCTCCGGCAGCCATCTAAATGTGTATACGCTTAGTATCCAGTTAGTTGCTGATTACGGGTTCTTCTGATCTTTCCGGAGAGGTAACACTTTCTCCCATCACCTCTGGTCTCTCCAATTTATACCATTCATTGAATATGTGCATCATCCCGTTCGACTACCTCCTCGTTTTCTCGTAGGGTATCCATGGCTGCTATAATCAATTCAATCATGTCTCTTCTTATCTCGATGCCGTTCACCAAGGCTTTACCACCCAACGTACCTGTTCTTTCTTTTTCCATCACCCCATATGACGTGGACAGTAGATCAATGTAATGATCGGTGCGTTGTTGAACAGAGTGACCCATTCATCTCTGATCATACATTTCTCTATCTTGTTCAGCATACTGTGAAAGTCCGATTTAATCACTGAGTCGGTTGGTGGTTGCGTCGCTAGCTTAATTAGAGCTGATGTCACCGCTTTTATTTCCATTCTCATATTCACTGTTGTAGAGGGGCAAGCAGCTGACTTCTCAGCTAATTTCTTAATTTCTAATAATTTAGGCAAAATCCAAATTTCTCCAGCTCGAACGATATGACGCTGCTATATGTTTTTGCGATAAATAGTCATGCATTTGTTGATGGCTGTTCTCCCAAGATTTCCTTATGGTCTTACTTTTTCTTGTGTAGTCAACTTTCGCTGCAGAGATTGCACTTCATGATGATTATGAGTCTATTGTCTTTCCCCAGGTGGTTTGTGATCCACTCTAGCCGTTAAGTGTAGGGGTGATTGAAGCTTGAGCTTGCGTTCTAAAGCCAGATGTGTGGCGTAGGCTGTGCTATGATCGTGTCTGTTCAGGATTTCCCTGACGTTTTCTATCAAACCACTTGATCTGTTCTCTCTCTCTATGTAATATGTACAAGATATTATATATATTCTTTCACTGATATATTCATTTCGAAATATATCAAGAATGCTGATCCCGGCATCTTTCCTCAAGCATGTCCTATGAAATAAGTTTGTGCACAAATATTTCTATCGGCTCGCAAAGCCAGTCACAGAAGCTAGATGATTATGAATATCCATGGAACAATGTGTGTTTACGTCATATCGTCTTAGAAACATGTGTGTGTTTACAGACGCCATGTTTTCTTATACTTTTCATGTTAATCTTATGCATGACAGTATTGAATTGGTATGTTGCTATGTATGTGCATTGTATATAAGACATCGCAATTATAGATCGACCATTAATAACCTAATTAATGTGTGATGGCAAAAAATATGATATATTCAAATATAAATATATATTCACTGTTTGTAGTTGAATAAAGCTAATTTCACATTATATGTATCTATCTATTCGCTGAATCCCTTTTTGTTGCTTCCGTCGTCAGGGGTAGAATAGTCTTCAGGAGAAAGCGTTCTTGTGTGCTGAGTATATTGTGGTATGTATCACCTCTTTTATTTAAGTGGTTCATCGTTTTCGTGATCGGCCTCTAGGTTTGCCTACGCTGTATCTGTGTAGCTTGTAACATTTTAGTTTGCTGTGGAATGTTATCTGATGGTAGTCTGCTCATGTGAACAAACCCTTTGATCAGTTGTCTCTTGATTTATTCTAAGATTGGGGTGGTGAGTTTTTTTGTCTGATGTCTTCATTCCTCACCCTGTCTCTTAAAGATATTCCTAGGATTCTGCGTAAGCACGCCATTTCAGCTGTTACAAGTTTACTTTTGTCTTGCGCTGTCGTTGTCCATGTTTGGCATTTGGTAGCACATCGTTGGCATAATAATCGCTTTGAATAGTGTTATTTTGGTGTATAAATCTACGTGTTTGTACTGAAGATTGGTGTCATTTGCCCAAGGCTTGGTATGCTTTACTACATATATTGTTTATTTCTTTGCTGCTCTTGCTGTCTGTTGTTATATTACATCCTAGGTATGTGAATTATGTCACTTGGTTAAGTCTGATATTTTAAATATATATATATATATATTTGTGTTTGTTTCACCATATATAATTACACATTGTATTCATGTATTATTTAATTTATAAATAATGGTATTAGTATATTATATATGTATATATATATATATATATATATATATATATATATATATATATATATACTCGAATGTCTGACATTAGCCATGTACATACGTCATATATACAACATCGTGCATGCTGTAGTTGAAACATCATGTTTTCTTCCCTTCTTTATGGCTACATATTCAGCACAATACCTCCCTCCATTCTACTTCTGTCACCAGTGCTCATCGATTCTGCCATGACTTCTCACCTTCGATTACTTCAACTATTTTATCGCTTCTACCACACGTGTGTCGCCATGACTTTCATGTTGGGAGAATAATGCGGTTGTTTCCCGTTACTTTCCACATCCATATTGGGGATATCCATTTATATCCTCTCCATTTGACAATACTGTATTATTTTTTGTGTGACCACTTCATGATACAGGCAGGTTTAGAGAACATAGCCAAAACAGGCAAAATTGAAGGCAACAGAGACAGAGGGCGACAAGGTGAGAAAATATTAGACATTTTTACAGCCTGTCACGGCAAGGAAAAACGACTTTGATACATAATACTGCGGACAGAGAGCTGTGGAGACCCATGACCGCCTACGCCAGCCGTCATGGCTTCCGATGATGATGACAACCCATGTACTTTTGTTTTCTAGTACCGCATATTACCGTGCATTCTATACAGTATGTGTTCGTATAACGATTATGATTGGGATGTATCTTCTAATTAGTTGGGCCTCTCTGGGATCCTTTTCCTCCCTTTCCACGCTTTTTCACCGTGTGTGGTGTGATTGCTATATATGGTCTCCTCTACGGTTTGGTATAATGGTTTTTGATTGTATCGTTTTCCGCTGTATTTTGTCTCTTTCTATCGCTTCATCTGTTATCTTCATGTATATAGCTATGTACAGCTAACTGTGTTTTTTTTCTCTTTGATGAATCCTCGTACGGTCACATTCACTGCTTCGTATACATATGTTACATTATAACTGGTAAGTTGGGTCGTTTAACCTCCGACTTCCTATCTAATCTTGTACTATAAGTAACCATGTATGGGCCACGTCGAACTATTAATTGCATCCTCCCTTAACAACGATTACCTCAAACTGGTTTGTTCACGTGCTGATATTGTTCACATCTCTTCCTGGTTCCGTTATTCACAAACGGTTTTGTATTTTTATTATCGGACGCCCGTCGTGTATCTATTATATAGTCCCGAATTTATATGTTCGTGCTTTCCTGAAGTAATTCCTCAAGTCAATATAATTGTTTTGATTTTCTTATATAGCCCATATTCTTTGTTAACTTTATGGACTTGATCTACTAGTCTTTTTTGTTCCAGTTCACATTCTGCTAAAAGGTCGGTGTCATCTGCATATCTCAGGTTGGTTTTTTTTTCCTCACTGATCTTGAACCCTGACATCCCTTCTACATGTTTAAACACGCTCTGTCTAAATATTAAATATTCATAATGGATGCGCAATAGTTGTCCGTAACATGTATGTTCAAAATTGTGTATTCTCCTTGTCATTTCTGTACGAAGCAATCGGCATTATTAGAGATGTATATATGTGTATCTTCACTGCTGTACTTATTCTGCTTTTCAAATCAGTATTAGATCTGTACATTGCAGCCGGGGATATCTGAACTCTAGTCTTTATTTCTGTGATAGTGTTTCCATAGATGCGCATATATAACCCTAATTATTTAAAGATATATCTATTCACCATTATTTTGCTTTCTGAATGTTTATTTCCATACCATAAGTGTTGCCCAGTTTTTCCCCCACGATTTAATTGCACGTCAATCAAATGCATTAATCCTTGAAAAACATAGAAAATACCAACCGTTTTTATGCAATGGTAAAATTAGAATGGAAGCAGATCAAGTGACACAAAAAATCATTGCTTGCTAATATCAACGAATAGTAAAGATGTGATTGATCTACAATTGCCCAAGTGATTCTTCTGATGTTTCGTGTTTTATATTGAATACGTAAATAATGTATTTAACGTATCGATATAACTATATTAATTACACTTTGTTTATATTCATTGAGTCAGTATAAATTATGTTACTATGCAGGAATCGATTGAAGAGTTTCTGTCATGTATGCAATCAAGTTTCATATCTACGCTTTTCTTAGTGTGCTTTTGAAAGTCAGTGACCAAGGTATGGCATTACTATTCTATTGTTTCATGTCATATGTGTTGAAGTAATACTTTCACTTGTATCCATGCAATGTAATGCAGTGTGTGTCTGCCATTGGTTGATTTATTTTAATTACATACAGAAAAGTGTGACGCAATAAGCACCGAAAACTTGTGTAATTTCTGGTATTTTCTTGAAAGAAGACACACATAAATGAAAAATCAATATATATATATGATTTGTTACGAACGGCATAGACATCTCAACAGCTTGATAAAAAACATTGGGCACACCGACTAATTGGATGGTAATTCGTAATCTTACCAGTAGTCAATTTCAAAAATCTAAAGAGTAAAATTGTTGTCCAAAATGCATATTGTTCGAGGATTGCTATATTTTCTCTACAACCCCTCTCTTTTTCACTACTTCTGTTGTCATCTAATATTACTTTCACGATGTTTAAGGAAGTAAGAAGTATCGGCTGACTTGTCAGAAACATACTAATTTCTGTCCATGTCTTCGTTTCTACATTTCATAATAGGAGCTCACTACATCCGGTACTGCTAGATATTATCATATTACTGCCATTAACAAACATGCCATAGATAAGGGTATGATTTGTGGCGTTCAAAACCTTCCCTTAGCAACTAGACATATGGCTTTCAGTACTTGGATGTTGACCAAACAATTCTTTTAGACCTCTCCCTCGGCTATTTCTCAACAACGGGACCTTAAAATTGCCTATTAAATAGTATAATTTAACGCACAAAAACTTAACATGTACCATCACAAAGTGTAATTTAATGAACGAAAACTTACCATTGTCCACCAAATAATGTAATTTAGTGCACGAAAAAGTTACATTGCTTATCAAAAGTGTTAGTTAATGTACGAAAACTTAAAATTGTCCACCACATAATGTAATTTAGTGCACGAAAACTTAACATTGTCCATTACATAGTGTAATTTAATGCCCGACACTTAAAATGGACCATCAAATAGTGTGATTTAATGCACGCTAACTTAAAAATAGAGGTTTACGTCAAACTACCACATTACGGTAATTCTCTCTACGACTCTGCTAACATAACATTGTGATTTCTGCATTTCTTTCTGTCATGTTTCTATTCTATTCCATCAGACAACTTCTTTTCTTTTTTTATTTCAATATTTCATTGCTCTCTTTTTGGGAATATATATACACCCATTATGGAATTATGTGGAGGATTATAGATTATGTACTCATAATTTGAAACATACCTTAGATCGAATCCTAGAGTTTCACAAGTCGTACTAAACTAGCAAACTTATCATTGCAATACTTAAAATTAAAAAAAAAATAATTAACACGTGCCACATTGAAAATGCACATAATTACAGATCTACTTATGTTATAGGATATTATTACAGTTCTTTAGTGCACCTTGTGCTTGCTTGCCAGCGGCGATGTGTTTTCCATGCTATGTGCAAGCATAGAAACGAGAATGATTTTTTCTCCTCACAGAAAAGCGTCATTAACAACGAACCATAATTTCATTACCATGAAATGGGGATTACTTAATATTCGAAAAAAACCAAAACAACAGCCATGTATTTTGTCTACACTCATGTAGACATTTTATATTTAATGTGGATATATGTCAGCTCCATGAATACGTTACTATTAGATAAATGATAAATAATGGTTTACTGGTGTCGTTAGTTAATGCGCATGGGGATAATCATGAGTTTGTGTATGTCCATATCTATATGATGTATATATCTCTGTATGATAACTGGAAGACATGTTTATTGTATATTCACGTGTATATTCTTGAATAGTATATAACTTATACCTGCTAGACTATCCAACATAGGGTAACCATAAACATTACACCGATAATTACGCTGTGCTTCGGACCCTCAAATATTAGTTGCGGGTAATCTTTTTTTTTTGTATATGAGATCACTTAAATAAGTCTCATGCCATTACGATCTGAATAAAAACATAGTATGTCTGACTTGGTACTAAACGATATACATAATACCCTTGATTAAACACACCCAATAATTGTCATGATCCGTCACACTTATCACACATTAGCACATTCATCCGTCACACTTATCACACATTAGCACTTTCACACTTAAAACTCAACTCTCATTTCGTGATGTGTTCATTCTAAGCATTATTTAAATTATTTGTGTATGGTCGATTGGGCGGGGAAGTACTATTCACCTACATTTCTGCAAATCCGGATGTGGATACATGTCCTGCAATCTTTCGTGTGCTAATGTTCACCCATGCTGTGTATTTGTTATCATATCCGGGTCATGAGCTTTACCTATAATAAACCGGAGGGGGGGAGGGAATGACACTTCAGAAAACGGGGAAAAAACTTCAAGAAAAATAATTAAACAAATTACTCATTACATTAATTAATATTCGTAAAATGTACTGCGGCAGCAAGGTGACACGAAACCATCTTGGTTCGGTTTGTTTCTGTTGCATAAGACATCCACAATGTGTCCCACTGATATAATAAGTTCCGTTTTCCTTTTTTTTTCGAGCAATATTAACGGAACTCGTTCCGTTTGTTCTGCAAGTCCCGTTTGCTCATTATACACTACTGATGTTTTGCGTTTATACCTTGGTTGCTTCTGCGACTCTCGGCCAGGTATTTCCTATTTTGCACCAGTGATTACCTTTGCAGGAAGATGGTTCTGCTCAATGTCCGGGATGTTCTGTCAAATCTTAGTTTTAAGCCCCTTTTGGTAGGACTAAGTCCCGTCTCCACTTCAAGGTGTTGGTAGCGATAGGGATATACGGTATATTATGTGTTCATATGTCTACGATATATGCGATCCTACCGTGGATATGGCAATCACATATATAATGCAAGTATGTGCAATTTATTATTTAGTCAGGGAATACTTTAAAGACGTATATTGCTAATATATGTGTCTCAAATATGTAGTAGTTTAGATACCATTCTACATATGATATCACAGTTTAACAAAGTGTATACATATGAGATTGAACACACTAAACATTACAATTTTAAAATCTGTCAGAATGCAGTTATGGATGGTTTGGACCCGGATGTAATTTCAAATGTCATTGCAATGAACATGATATGTGCGATGAAAATGGAACGTGTTCAGAGACTTGCAGTAAACCATATTTCGGTCCAGGATGCCAGTATGGTCAGTACATTGTAAAAGTAAAATAATATATATCTACATACTTTTGTTCCCTCAATCCCTCGAACATTATTCTAGCTGCGTCCATGTGTAATAGCTTTATTTACTTGTAGAATTCAACACCTAATCTAAACATAACAGGTACGTACATTCACATTTAGATTTCATTACAAACAGCAGCTATTGCTTAAGATCCTTTTATTTCATACACAAAATGTAATAACGTGTTTTTTTTTCTTTATGCTAATTACACAATAATTGTGTGACTCCAATATTTAAACGTATATTACTAATGTTTTATGATTTATATGTAATACAAACTGAAATTATCTGTAATATAAACTGTTATTATCAGTAATGCGAACTGAAATATGTAATACAGACTGATATTATATGTAATACAAGCAGTAATGATATTGAGGGGTGGGGGAGTCACAATTGTCTGTGTAATATAGATTGACTGGAAGAGGTGCACCTACCAATGTGCCCGTCGATGACATTACTCTTTGTTTTCTGTTATATGTATTAATTGTGTCTAAAATGTGGTCTTGATAAAGACCTTTTTGTCGAAACGTCGATTTGTGTCTGTTATTATATGTCTCTTTAGTTAACTTTAGTACAACTATATTACCCTATTCCTGGGTCTACACTTGAAAAAGGCAATTTTTTCGGATTTGGCATTAAAAAGGTTTATGTGGTAACCAGGATGGCACAACCGTGTGCGTTTTCTCATGTGATGTGACACGGTGCCATTAGGAACAGCTATCATGTAGGGAACCGTTGAGAACAATGAATAAGATGATGAAAACTGACAGTGATAATATTAACAACTGAAGATGATTTGTCACTCTTACACAAGGAAATGAGAATAAAGAGTCATAGTGTGGTATATTGTATTGGTACTTCTATTCCAGAGTGACACTCTTTTGACACTGAAGGGGTGTGGGGGGCATGAGTTAATTTAATGTAAATGTTATTAACTACACTAGTCATTAGTTTATGTATGTGTGTGTATTAACTACATTAGTCATTAGTTTATGTTTGTGTGTATATGTATTTATATGTGTAAACCACTTCATCTCTGATATTGCATTGTACACATACATATTATGTTGAAATAATGTGAACTCATGATTACAGTGTTAGTTAGGTTAGCACGTGATCATATGACAATGGCATGGGATAAAACGACTGTAGAATATTAACTATACTATATAATTATTTATCTGTAGTTGACATTGTACAGACTGACTCTGCAAACTCTGTACCGTCGTATTTAACCGATGTCAATGACGCAACGTGCAATCCAAATGCTAGTGCGACTAACGTTGAAATAAATTTTACGGAGTCAAAACCATTTACATGGTTCAGGATCGTTGTTAACAAGGAAGGTAAGATATCCATGTTCTCAAACACGTTATACATTATGCTAAGCAGCTGTGGTTGACATGATCCTTTCTTGTAGGAATATTTAAAAAAAATTTTTTTTTTTTTTAAATTCTACCTGACAATCAGCTCTCAACTGTGGCTCCCAGTTACTGCTTGCACGCACGTTGCATTCATTTCATCCACAACATTGACATGTTGACTAATGCAATTGATGGTAATTGACGGAATTTGGTCCAAGGAAAATATATAAGACGTGTTTGTCCAAAGCCTCGATATAGCTGACAGCGTGGGTCAAACTGAAAACAATATGATTTGAAATATATTTCCCCATCGAGGCCAGCACCGTGCAGTGGTGTTGGGGCTTAGTTCAGCCATCATGGGCTGGAAACTAGGACTGGTCGGGCAGTCCCATTGGAGCAGGACCATAGTCCTGCCGAAGTAAGCAGAGTGATGAAGACGGAGGCATCCAGCCAAAAGGCGCACAGATAATCAGGATGCCACGCACAAAACACAATGGAAACATGTCTGTATCTATAAAAAGTTATGGTGCCTGCCCTGTGACGGACGTTCAGGCAGGGACGGTGCCGAGCCCTATACCTCGAAAGGGCCCAACCTCAGTTACTGAAAGTCCTTCTCAATTGCCTCGATGAGTCAGGAGGCAAGGTAATAGAGATACTGGCCAAACAAACAAACGACCAGTAAAAATAATGCACTGGAATGCTGAGGGTGTCACCAGTAAAAGAGATGGATACAACAAATAATTGGAATTGAAAATGTCCTCAGTGAAGAACAAGTTAATATATGCTGTATCCAAGAAACACACCTCAGCAGTGACATAGCATTCAAAATCAGAGGCTACAAGTGCTACCGATCTGACCGAAAGGACAGGCGAAAGGGTGGCATTCTGACACTTGTTAAAAACAATATCAGCGCATGTCAGCTGGAAGTATATATGGAAGGGGCAGAATACCAGATGCTCCACCTAAAAACAGACAGTGCAGAATTCCATCACCTGAATTCCATCATACTGTCCAAATGATAAACCATTGTCACTGTACACAATTCCAGATAAAGAGAGACTTATGGTGTGTGGTGACTTCAACAGTCACTCTCAGAGCTAGGGCTACGATCATATCGACAAAATAGGTGAGGAACTTGAGAGCTGGCAGGATGAAAATAATCTCATACATATTAACCAGCCAGCAGACTCACCAACCTTCTACTCGAGAGCATGGCACACCACCTCTACACCAGATCTCGCATTCCACTTACCAGGACTGGAATGGAACATCACACGTGTCGTTGGAAAGCAGCTTGGGGGTAGTGACCACAGACTAGTATTTCTGGAAATCCACAATGAATTTGCCAAGGACAGCATCACGCTCACTAGGTGGAACTATAAGAGGTCAGACTGGAACATGTACCAGCATTTAACCAGTGTTCTAGCTACGGACATAAACTTGGACAAACACATCAATAGAGCAGTGAGTGAATTTAATAGATGTATACCACATGCTGCTAGTAAAGCCATACCCAGGGGGGCACGCAAAAACTACAAACCCTACTGGAATAATGAACTGGAAAAGCTGCAAAGTGAAAGGGAAACATCTAGACAGCAGGCTGAGAACAGACCTAGCCAAGAACATCACAACAAATATCAGCAAACAAAGGCTAAATTTCAAAGAGCCAAGTTACAAGCCAGACGGAGCAGCTGGAAAGAAAAAACAGAGTCCCTGAACCTAAAAAGAGATACTAGGAAATTATGAAAACTTGTAAAACAACTAACTGATGAAGGTACAGGGAGAAATACCAGTATCACACTTTATAAAGATAGAAACATTTTAACAGGTAAACATGCAGCAGATTACTTTGCAGATTCCTTTGCAGAAGACAATAGCATCAAAGTCAGCCCAGACAAACAACATGAGGTTCGACAGAACCAGCAAATCATTCGACAAGGCGAACCTATACCTGAAGTCATGGAGGCACCAATCACAATGAGAGACCTGGTTCATGCAATATCCAAATTGAAAATAAAATAAGCCCCCTGGAGCTGATTAGAAACCTGGGAATTGCAGCAAGAGGTAAGCTACTGCAGATCTTTAACACAAGCTGGTCCACAGGTAATGTACCACAGGCGTGGAGAGAAGCAATAATGATAACACTCCTCAAATGAGGAAAAGATGGCAACACAGTCTCCAACTACAGGCCCATCAGCCTCACAAGCTGTCTATGCAAAACAATGGAACGCATTATCAATCGTAGGATGCAGTGGTACCTTGAAAGTGAAAACCTTCTGGTATCACAGCAAGCAGGTTTCAGACAGTGCTACTCTACTGAAGATCAGGCAACCTACCTCTGCCAAGAGATTGAGGATACCTTCCAAGATAAGAAACTGGTACTACTAGCATGGATAGACCTCAGGAAAGCATTTGATAAGGTCTGGAAAGAAGGGCTCCTAAAGAAATTGCGAAATTGCAGGGATAGCTCAAGAATGTACAAATGAGTAAAAGCATACCTGCATAATAGAAGAGCCAGGGTACAATTAGATGGTCGCAAGAGCAAGAAAGTTCTACTGCGTCTTGGAGTCCCCCAGGGAGGAGTCCTGTCACCCACACGTTTCTTGGTTTACATCAATGACCTAGTTGCTGAACTACCACATGTGATCAAAGTGGCAATGTATGCTGACGACTTGGTGATCTGGTGCACGGAAGAACATGCGACAGTGGCCACTAAACAAATACAAAGAGCTATCGATACCCTAACCTTATGGGCTAATAGATGGTGCGTCTGCATTAACACATATAAGTGCAGCACTACACTCTTTACACTCTCACCAAAACAAAAAGCCGGTCATATCAAAATAGATGGAGAGCTATTGAAAGAAGACAAACAACCCACATACATCGGAGTTACTTTGGATGATAAGCTGACATGGAAGCAGCACATAAACAAAGCAACAACAAAAGCCAGGGGGAAGTTAGCTATCTTGAGAAAACTCAGTGGAACCACATGGGGAGCCAGTGGGAATATACTCAGTAAAGTTTACCAGCAAGGCATTAGACCACACCTGGAATATGGTTCAGCTGCGTGGTGTCCTGCATCAAACACCACATTACAAGATCTAAATAAAGTGCAAAACCAGGCACTTAGAATAATGTTGGGAGCAATGAAATCAACACCCATAGAAGAGATGCAGAAAATGGGAAGAATGCAAACACTTGGCGAACGCAGAGACACAAAAGTATTAATTTAGGCAGAAATGTTTCAGTGTATGCCAAGTCATCTAATGAAGGAAAGATTCCAAAATCTAGCAATGGGACGACTGAAAAGAAGTAGTTTTATCCATCATATACTTCAAACATATACTTCAAGAGTGTTCTGAGCATGAAACGCTGATGCAGACATATTGGCCAGAGGAAACAACACTGGAATCAAACTCTATGGGTCACTGTATGAACTACAAAAGACAGTGAGTTTTATTAAGGAGACAGAATTACAGATATAGACATATTTTAAGTGAACGAAAGTAGAAGAAGAAATATATTTAATACATTTTTGTTGAATGCATTTGACTATGTTAAAGTCGTAGGAAACCTTTATTCTTGATTAGGAACACGCATGTGGTTGCGTCTGTGGATCTCACCAATGGCCCACTAGACAAACCCCCCAAGCAACAGAAAACCTTAGTGGATGTTATCTTCTTAGAGAAGCTTCATTGCACGTCATCTATACAATTATGCTTTTAATTTTGTTGTTGAAATGTGTTTCATGTTCACCTGAATATATATGTATTTTTTCATGGCATTTAATGTTTTTCATGGCATGCTCATCTTGGCTTGCGAAGGAGGAACAACATCATCATATGTATGCACCCTCTGTGGTTGGGAGGGAGCTAGAGATGTACTCTGCAGCACTGGGGAGGAGGAAACTGGCAGCACTGTGAAATGACAATAACATAAGTGAACCCCTCAAGCTGTGGTCTTTCTCTGTCCCATGACACGTTTCTCATCACACATTTATGTCTTCCTGTTACCGTAGAGACACTATACACGATTTCTATGTTTAGTATTTACTTATTTTTGTGTTGTTTTTATGTTGGTGAAGGATTTTAGTCGGAAAGTCGTCTCTCACTCTGCCTCGTTCATAATATTATTTAGTTATAAATAGTTGTAACACTTTTGCATATGTCAGTTCATTTTCACATGTGTCTCGTGTTACCCACGCCCTCGTATTTCCAGCATCGGGTTGTTTTCCAATACCTGAATTTTGTCCCTTGGCAAATGTCTACTTGTTGCAATATCTTGCAATGCATATTTATGTTGGAATCACTCAACATTTTTCGATAACGTTTTCGTTGAGATGTACATGACTTAGTGACTTCCTTGTGCATGTATCAGCTATTTCTATATCATATTATATACCACGATCTATTGTGATTCGTGTTCCATATAAGGCAATGCTGTATCATGTAATGTGAAGTTCATTTGTCTATATTTGTACATGTGGTTTGCTATTAACATCTAGCACCAATGTCAAAAATTGCAATTTCTCTACAGATAATCTAACGAAATTTGACTCAACACTTAATAGCAAGCAGTGCAGAAACGTAACAAAGTTCATAGTGAATCAGTATATTGTGGATGTCGCGTGTAATAATATCATAAATGTGATGAAACTGCTAATTGTAGGGGACATATCTCCAAGTATATGCACAATCTACGTGAGCAAAGGTTGGTTACAACAACGCAACGATGTGTTATCATCCATCATACCCGCTGTACTTCAATTGTAGATTTATTACATGTTGCATAAACACGCGCCGATAGTTAATTGTTATTATTCTGTGATAACAGAGAAATATATCTGGATGACAGACGTTTAAAAAAACAATCATAATTAAATCGTTGTCTTTATTGCCTATAAACCTGATCAGAAATAGTATGAACTTCTCCCATTCCCCTCACCCTCCACATGTATCTATATATTCGATTTTAAAACAAGTGTACTGTTAATTTGGTCCACTGAATAATGATTGGCTACAGTATAAGCTCAACTGGCTAATATCCAACCATTTAAAATATAAAATTTGACTATCCATTTGGTTGTCATTGTATGTCACATAATGTGTAATTATTTTAACCAATGACACTCACGAATATTACACTCAAATGAGTCATTAAGAAGACTTTAGCCATTATATTTCATAATTCCTTCCATGACTGTAGTTACAGTGTATCTTCTTTAATGTGTTTTTTTCGTTGTTGAGTTTGCGATCAAGTTTGCAATGTGTACTAATGAAGTAATGCACTTAAACAATGTGTACCTGGTACTTGACATACTTTTCTTTTTTTCTTGTGTGCTCTTATTGACTAAATCGGGTGTGTTTACTCATTTGTGGTGGTGACCCTCTTTATATTGTCTACATTGTTGGGAAGATACGACATTTAAATCCATTATTTTTACAAATTATTCTACAATATCAATCAATATTTTGTCTCCTTCTGTGTTTGATTTCATATAACACAAGTATTCTTACATTTTCAAGCTGATCATTAGACTCGGAATTTTGTTAGTGTGTACTAACACTTGAACAGAAATGTCTGCATACAAACGATATATATCACATTAAAAACACACAACCTGTATAATCCAGAACAGAGTGTGAAATGTAACTATAAATGTTTACAAGTTTATAAATTTGAAATCCCTATTAATTTTCCTATGAATACATGATAGTGATTAATGTTTGCATTTGATTGTTATGCAATATATTGCATGCTGTGCAAGCAAGGGAAAAAAACAAAAATGGCAACGGAAAATTAAAGAAACATTTCCACACTAACCTCAATATGTGGTATGTCCTCCTTATGCTTGCAATCAATATCGGCAGCAGCTACTGATGAAAAGCACACATTTCTGAAGGAAATTCCAAGGAATCCAGTCTCATCGCCGGAGAACTTTGCCTGTAGACTTGCGTCCATGCTCGTATCACAGTTGCTCTAGTGGGGGATATATCTGGTGATAGGGCAATAAAATCAATCGTGCTAATGTTCTGTGGGTGTAGCTATTGCTGCGTAATGCATGTGGTGTGCGCACCTGCGTTATCCTGATTTAGAAGCTGGAAGTCAGAATAATTTTGAAAGCGGGAACAATCAATGCACTAAGAATATCATATATGTATATCACAGGATTAATATTTTTCATGGAAGACGTGCAGAGACAAGCGTTGGTAAAAACTGAATATTGCCCAAACGTAAAAACTGCCACCTCCAACTTTGTTGTGCTCACGAACACATCAATCTGCAGAGCGCTCGCCTCACAGTCGCCAAATTCGCATACGACCCTCAGCAAAGGAGAGGTTGTATATTCTCTCGTCTGTGAATAGGACATCATCCCACTGCAGTGTAGTCCATCTGACTTGTTGCTGTGCCCAGTGTAGGCACGGCTTAACGATTCATTTGAGTCAAGTTTTGTCAAGCATATGATTGTCTTTTCGAAAGGCATGCATATCTAAGTCGTCACATGAATGTCAGTCGAGAGATTTACCCACGTCTGCCCATTATTGCTCTTGCAGTTTTACTTGCTGGAAATGAACGGTTCCTTGTGTGACTCAGCACAATATGGCGATCGTGTGCAGAGGTCGTAACTCGTAATTGGCCACTAAGAATTCTAACCCCGGCACTGCCAGTGGTTCCGTATCTTTCATTGAGGCGTACAATATGGCTGTGCGGACAATTCATCATCCTGGCAATGGTCCGCGAGCTCATTACGGCCTCCAACATATCAATGACTCGTAGGCGCTCGCTTGCAGATATTCGTGGCATTTCAAGCACATGTACTGGGTGATTTGTCCCATCGACCGTTTTTATTGCGAGTATACTGCGACAACACTTATCAATTTTAAGGGGCATCCTGTTGGAAAAAGTGTTGCACGTGTAATTTTATTTGTTTTCTTGTAGTCTACACACATACCAACGGGTTGACTTAAACACTGTTCATTGCGGTAGCAATTCACTCTCTACATCATGACAAATTTGGGGAAAATGTATTATTACACCTGTTTTCCCAGGTTCTCGGCAAAAGTATATATAATAGTGGTACGTTTTAATGTTCTTCAGTATATATACATATATATATATATATATATATATATATATATATATATATATATATATATATATATATATATATATAGTTACATGTTCGTCTTGTATAATGTTGACATGATTGCATATGTGCAGCTACGCTTCCTGTGTGCTGCAACATTCAGATAACTAAGACATTGCATATCGCAATTGCGCACTATCACTGACTATTGTTATTAACTGTTAACATGTACTTGGTGTTCAAGCTTTTAGTAGATGATATATGGAATAATATGAACAGCACGCAGGCATCATATGAGAATTTCCAGGGATGGCCCATGGCCTGGAAAATATGGTAAACGTACATATTTAGAGAAGCTATCTTGAATGGAGTGAAATACATAACAAACCCCTTCATTCCAGTGAACACGGTTCATAGAACAGAAAATGGATATACTGCCATAGTCATGCTGGGATCAGAGGAAACGAGAGAGCCGACTTATTGGCAGGAAATGTGGCGTTAGACGACACATTGCTGAGAATAGATTAAATAAAGATAAATATATTAGATAAAGCATACTTAATTAAAGCAGTAATAAATTCATTTCAAGATGCAGATGATGTCAATGAAGCTGAGAACGTATAGATACAGAGAATGTTAGAAATGGGAGTATCTAGAGGTGAGGGCAGCAAAAGTAAATTTTTTGGAAAGTCCCGAAGATCACACAATCAACACCTGACTGGGACTCGGAGTCTACATGGCTGCTGGAATGGCTGCTGGAATGGAGCGCGGAGCACTTATGGAAATGCCCTGCGTGTGTAAAGCCAGTTTCAAATCAAGAATCAAGAAGAAAACGGTTCATATGTAGATTGCTGTGTACACCGCTGACATGAACAGGTGTGCGAATAGAGAACTGAAGCTTATGACTTGAACCGTGCATACTCCCGAACGGTAGAAGATTCACACTCACACATTAGAACTGATGTAAATTGAGAAGAATATTGTCCTTACATCATAGTACACTGCTGAGAGTAGAATTCACGTGTGTGAGAAATCAAGTTCTGAGAATACTTGCCTTTGCACTGATGGAAGTAAGAGCTAACAGTGCGTAATTACTGGGGATCGAAACAAAACTATCAAATATAAAACATTAACGAACCAGTTACTTACCAACTATTTTACATGCCACGATGTCCTAATTAACATACCATCTCTACCAAATATCGTTCTCATTCCAGTATTCAAATATCGCACTACACATATTGCAATTTTGTTTCTCATTTCATTCTCTATGTCTGCCTCTCCGTGCTTTCCAACTATTGAGTCCACCTCACTCTTCCACAATTGCACTCTACCCAGAACTCTAGAGAAGGGAGGAGAAGTTGTGAGGTTCAATCCCCAACACTTGAGTAATTCTAAACATACATTTTAGTAATTGACACTTTACCAAAGACTTCCCACCAGCCAACCTCCCACATCCGTTACGATTATTGACCAAACAAATGTCATACATTTTTTCATCACAGTAAAGATCTCACACACACAAAAGTCATCACACTTTTCCCACAGACAATATCCCACGCACGAAACCGTCATCACACATTCATCAAAGAAAAAATCCCACACACGAAAACATATCACTTTTCTATCACATAAAAGACCTCACACGTGAAATCGTCATCACATTGTTTCACAGAAAATATTTACACACGATAACGTCATCACAAAATTGTATCGCACAAAAGATATCTCACATACAAACGTTACGACGTTTTTTTTCACAGAAAATATCTCGGAAAAGAAAACACACACATAACCTTTTCAAAGGAAACCCTTCAAACCTTCTCGGAAGAGTTTGTATCATCCGCCCTACTCCATATTGTGTTCACCAAATGTAATGGCATCATATTTATTTGTAATATTATTCTTACGTCTCATGGACGGTTATGCATCAGATTCAGTTCTAACGTTCATTGTTTGTGCAGATCTGCATTAGTTATATTTCTAAAGTTATTTTATGTGCTGGATATATGGCAATGCTTGCATTATTTAGTAGTAGTTATGTAGTTATTATATCTATCTGTTCGCTAATCCTTTGTTACCTTTTGACGTCAGACGTGGAATAATTTTAATGTTGACAGCCCCACGTCTGTGCTGAGCAAATAAAAAAAAAACTGTCAATACTTCATTTTTACCGTTAGGGAGTTGCAGGGAAAAGATTTTTGTAAAGCTGTGTGATACAGTCTTCATGCACCTGCTGTCGCCACGTCATGTGCAGGATGATTGATTCAATTTACCTTCCCACAGAAAAATAACAGTCGTTACTGGGAATCTTCTTCTTCTGTGTTCGTTCTCAAACTCCTGCAGATCAGCAGTATGTAGTCCGGAGAAAGGAATGTGTTTTGTCATGGTTTACAGCATAGCTGCGATATCTACCTGACACATCCGACTTCAGCATGGCTGTGGGTCACTGACCATATATGGGATGGGACAGTCATAACCTCCTTAGGTTATGGCTGTCCCATCCCATAACCTCCTTAGTCGCCTTTTACGACATGCGTGGACGGTATACAGTCTTGCTATTCTTTGCTCCTCTTTCGGGCCCCGGCAACATGCGGGCGACTGGGGATCAAATACTGGACCGCATGGGTGTTAAACCAATGTTCAAACAGCTCAACCATGTACCCAAAGCTGAGTATATGTGCAATTTGTCACCTCTTTTATTTCGGTGGTCCATCGTTTTTGTCTGCCTTCACTGTATCTGTGTAGTATAGCATGTTGTGGCATGCTGTCTGATGGTAGTATGGTGTGTGCGAACCATTTGATCAGTTGTAACTTAATGTATTGAAAGATTAACGCGGTGCCGGTTTGTTTGTTTTTTGTATAATTTTCTCGTTTCTCACTTGGTATCTTAGTTATTGCGCCAAACCAAGTACAATGGTTTAGATGGATTAATTATGAAGAAGAAAGTTATAGAAAAGAGAACATGAGGCAGACCAAGTCAACGATGACCACATGACATCGAAGACATTCTGAACATAACACTGGAAGACGATGGGCAGCTTGTACAAAACTGAGAAGCTTACATAGTGGCAGCGAGAACAACGTTCTGTAAAGGAAACGCCACACAAATAGAACTAAATATAGCATCATATGCAACGAAACTGTATTAATATGTTAGACAGTTAATGAGATTCTTACATTTGTTTAAATACAAAGCTAGTGTAACGTGATATACAATAATATGCATGTGTTGTATTATATAACATTTGCAGGTCGCAACCTAGCCTTAATGGAAACTACTGAACAAGTAGGCAATTATCTGAATAATTCGGGAACATTCGGGTCGCATAAAGCTGTAGATGGCAACAGCGATCCAGATATGGCGAAATCGTTAAGCTGTTCATTGACCGATAGACAACCTAATCTCGCATGGTGGAAAGTGTTCTTTAGGATTCCAGTCTTAGTCAACTACATAAGCATATTTAACCGAAATGGTAATCGCCCAGTGTATATCTACTTGTATGTTACTCATAAATATCATCTGCACTAGTATCCTTTAATTGTTGGAGTGATACTGTTTTAAGAAATATAAATCGCATATGTAACCTTACCCTTTAAGTGTATGAGTAATACTAATCTAACACCCCATCAAGGCCAGCACCGTGCAGTGGTGATGGGGCTTAGTTCAGCCATCAGGGGCTGGAAAGTACGACTGGTCGGGCAGTCCCATTCGAGCAGGCCATAGTCCTGCCCAAGTAAGCAGAGTGCTGAAGACGGAGGCTTCAAGCCAAAAGGCGCACAGATAATCAGGATGCCACGCACAAAACACAATGGAAACATGTCTGTATCTATAAAAAAGTTATGGTGCCTGCCCTGTGGCGGACGTTCAGGAAGGGTCGGTGCCGGGCCCTATACCTCGAAAGGGCCCAACCTCAGTTACTAAAAGTCCTTCTCAATTGTCTCGAGGAGCCAGGAGGCAAGGGAATAGAGCAACTGGCAAAACAAAACAAAAACCAGTAAAAATAATGTACTAGAATGCTGAGGGTGTCAACAGTAAAAGAGATGGATACAGCAACAAATTGGAACTTGAAAATGTCCTAAGTGACAACCAGTTAATATATGCTGTATCAAAGAAACACACATCGGCAGCGACATAGCCTTCAAAATCAGAGGCTTCCAGTGCTACCGATCTGACCGAAAGGACAGGCGAAAGGGAGGAATTCTTGTTAAAAACAATATCAGCGCATGTCAGCTGGAAGTATATATGGAAGGGGCAGAAAACCAGATGCTCCACCGAAAAACAGAGAGTGCTGAATTCCATCTTCTGAACTACTACTGCCCAAATGATAAACCATTGGCACTAGACACAATTCCAGATAAAGAGAGATTTATGGTGTGTGGTAACTTCAACAGCCACTCTCAGAGCTGGGGCTACGATCATATCGACACGAGAGGTGAGGAACTTGAGAGCTGGCAGGATGAAAATAATCGCAAACTTATTAACCAGCCAGCAGACTCACCAACCTTATACTCGAGAGCGTTGCACACCACCTCTACACCAGATCTGGCATTCCACTCATCAGGCCTGTAATGGAACATCACACGTATCGTTGAAAAGCAGCTTGGGGTAATGACCACAGAGCAGTATTTCTGGATATCCACAACGAATTTACCAAGGACAGCAGCACGCTCACTAGGTGGAACTATAAAAGGGCAGACTGGAAAATGTACCAGCATTTAACCAGTGTTCTAGCTACGGACATAAACTTGGACAAACACATCAATAGAGCAGTGAGTGAATTTAATAGATGTATACTACATGCTGCTAGTAAAACCATACCCAGGGACGCACGCAAGAACTACAAACACTACTGGTATAATGAACTGGAAAAGCTGCAAAATTAGATGGAAACATCTAGACAGCAGGCCGAGAACAGACCTAGCAAAGAACATCACAACAAATATCAGCAAACAAAGGCTAAAATTTCAAAGAGCCAAGTTACAAGCCAGACGGAGCAGCTGGAAAGAAAAAACAGAGTCGCTGAACCTAGAAAGAGATACTAGGAAATTATGGAAACTTGTAAAACAACAACTAAATGATGAAGGTACAGGGAGAAATACCAGGATCACACTTTATAAAGATAGAAACATGTTAACAGGTAGACATGCAGCTGATTATTTTGCAGATTCCTTTGCAGAAGACAATAACATCAAAGTCATCCCAGACAAACAACAGGAGGTTCGAGAGAAGCAGCAAAAAATTGGACAAGGCGAACCTATACCTGAAGTCATGGAGGCACCAATCACAATGACAGAACTTGAGCATGCAATATCCAAATTGAAAATGAAAAAATCCCCTGGAGCTGATGGAGTGTCCAATGAAATGATTGGAAACCTGGGAATTGCTGCAAGAGCAAAGCTACTGCAGATCTTTAACACAAGCTGGTCCAGAGGTAATGTACCACAGGCGTGGAGAGAAGCAACAATGATACCACTCCTCAAATCAGGAAAAGATGGAAACACAGTCTCCAACTACAGGCCCATCAGCCTCACAAGATGTCTATGCAAAACAATGGAACGCATTATCAATCTTAGGATGCAGTGGTACCATGAAAGTAAAAACCTTCTGGTATCACTGCAATCAGGTTTAAGACAGTGCTACTCTACTGAAGATCAGGCAACTTACCTCTTCCAAGATATTGAGGATGCTTTCCAAGATAATAAACTGGTACTAGCAGCATGGATATACCTCAGAAAGGCATTTGATAAGGTCTGGAAAGAAGGGCTCCTAAAGAAATTGCGAAATTGCAGGGTTAGCTCAAGAATGTACAAATGGGTAAAAGCATACCCGCATAATAGAAGAGCCAGGGTACAATTAGATGGTCGCAAGAGCAAGAAAGTTCTACTGCGTCATGGAGTCCCCCAGGGAGGAGTCCTGTCACCCACACTTTTCTTGGTTTACATCAATGACCTAGTTGCTGAACTACCACATGGGATCAAAGTGGCAATGTATACTGACGACCTGGTGATATGGTGCATGGAAGAACATGCGACAGTGGCCACTAAACAAATGCAAAGAGCTATCGATGCTCTAATCTTATGGGCTGATAGATGGTGCGTCAGCATTAACACAGATAAGTGCAGCACTAAACTCTTTACCCTCTCACCAAAACAAAAAACCGCTCATATCCAAAAAGATGGAGATATCTTGAAAGAAGAAAAACAACCCACATACCTCGGAGTTACTTTTGATTATAAACTGATATGGAAGCAGCTCAAAAACAAAGCAACAACAAAAGCCAGGAGGAAGTTAGCTATCCTGAGAAAACTAAGTGGAACCACATGGGGAGCCAGTGGGAATATACTCAGTAAAGTTTACCAGCAAGGCATAAGACCACACCTGGAAAATGGTTCAGCTGCATGGTGTTCTGCATCAAACACCACATTACAAGATCTAGATAACGTGCAAAACCAGGCACTTAGAATAATGTTGGGAGCAATGAAATCAACACCCATAGCGGAGATGCAGAAAATGGGAAGAATGCAAACACTTGGCGAACGCAGAGACACAAAAGTACTAATTCGGGCAGAAAAGTTTCAGTGTATGCCAATGAAGGAAAGATTCCAAAATCTAGCATTGGGGCGACTGAAAAGAAGTAGCTTTATCCATCAAGCTAAACGACTTTGCAGACAACTTACAGACCTACCTGAAGTTGACATCCCCTTAAGGCCTGTACAAGAACAAACCCCGTGGAGTGAAAAGCATGGAATGCCAATATACATTCAGACCCACGTGAAAGGAATACTAAGCGAGGACGAACAGAACATTGTGCAGCGAAGGACAGTCACCTTCAGTTTCCTGGAGGAGGAATATCCACAAGATATATGGGTCAGAGTATACACATATGGGTCAGCACAGAATGCTGTGAGGAATGGAGGTGCAGGTGTATATGTACAATATCCACACAAGCCGAGAGATACCATCAGAACACCAACAGGAAAATTCTGCAATAATTATGACGCTGAAATCCAGGCAATTAGTGTGGCAGCTAAAATACTGCTGAACTCCAACTCTGAACTACAGCATGTGGTATTCCTGACAGATGCAAGGTCAGTGCTTCAAGCTCACCAGTCTAGAAAACTAACAGACTTGAAAAAACTACTTAGCGAACTGTCGTACCAGTATAGTGTAACCATGCAGTGGATACCCTCTCACTGTGGAATACCAGGAAATGAAAAAGCAGACCAACTGGATAAGGAAGGTGCTGCCGAAGACCAGCCAGATATACCAATCACCTACCATCAGAAAAAACAGATGATCAAGTCAATAAGAAAGCCACAAACACCAACACAAGATGACTATCATATTATGAACAGACCAGAACAAGTTATAATTCTACGTCTCAGAACAGGACACAACCGACTCCGCAGTCACATTTATACAAAGTTCAAGATTAGCAACACGGCCATGTGTACATGTGGACAGGCAGCACAGAGTGCCAAACATATACTTCAAGAGTGTTCTGAGGATGAAACGCTGAGGCAGACATATTGGCCAGAGGAAACAACACTGGAATCAAAACTCTATGGGGCACTGTATGAGCTACAGAAGACAGTGAGTTTTATTAAGGAGACATAATTACAGATATAGACATGTTTCAAGTGAATGAAAGAAGAAGAAGAAACTAATCTAACTCATATACATCGCATCATAAACGACATTAAATCGTTTAGTGTGATGTCCGTTGGATTGTTTATACGGTCAAATGTTTTTGCTTTGGATGTGTTGATGTTCCCAGACTGTGCAGAGAGTAATTGAAGGGTTGTTTATTTTTTCTTAGACATCTTCTTAAGATGAACTAAGTAACGCTAGATCATCGGCAAAGTCGATATCTTTCAGTCTTTTATTTCCGAGTCACTCGATACCATAATCTGTATCGTCTGTGTAAGATCGCATGACTCAATCCATGGCAATTCTAAATAACATCGTGACATGACAAATCCTTGATTTACTCCTGTATTTACTGCAAACCATTGAGAATTATCAGCTTCTGTTCTTAAACAGCATCCTCAGTTGTCATAAAATGCTTTTATAATGTTCACGTATTTCTGTTGTTATCAATACATGTCAAGAATGTTCCAGAGTGATGGTCTATGTATACTATCAAAGACCTTTAGAAAGTCAACAAAGTTTATAATCAGCTGTGGTTGCTGTTCTACTGATTCTTCTATTATTGTCATGAGTGTAAATATTTGGTCAACAAATGACCTCTATGGTCTAAATCCTTCCTTTTTTTCTCTTAATCTTCTGTCTATTGAAGTTCTAATTCTTTTCAGTACAATACTACATACACTTTTCCTGGTATTGATGGTAATGTGATGCCCCTCCAGTTTTTGCAATATGGTAAGTCAACTTTTTTGGGGGGAGTTTGAAATTATTTTCATACTTCCATTGTGTTCGTGGTGCTTCTTTCAGTAATATTTCATTAAACAGTTGTAATAAATATTGCAGGGTATTTTCATCTTATGATTTTAACATCTCTGCAGAATCTCATCGTTTCCAGCTGCTTTGTTGTTGTAAGCTTTTTTATGACTAATTGGAGTTATTTTATGGTGAATAAATCACACGTGACGTCTAGGGAAGGAATTTTCTCCGTTTTTCGTGTAGACGTTCGTGGTTGTGGTATATTTAGTATCTCTTTAAAGAAGCCAAATTGTGTTATTTGTCTTCTTTGGATGTTAATAATGGTTCATATTTTATTTAATTGCATTATTTTCTAATGGTGTATGGGTGCAGTGTTGTTTCATTATATGAAGTAGTGTTTTGCTTTTTACAGTTTAAGCAACTGTCTCTGCTTCATTAGCTAGTTCGTTAATAAAGTTTTGTTTGTCTTTTCTTGCGCTGTTTTTTTTTACTTCTTTATCCAGTATTATATATTTATGTTTGCTATGTTCTTTCAAGAGTAATTCTTTTGAAGATAGTAGAGTTAGCGTGGCTTGTTTTCTCTGTTGTATTTTTCCCCATGTATCTTCACGTAATCATGTTTTATTTTGGCTTATTTCATAGCCTAATGTATTTACTGCGACATCTTTTATTGTGCTTTTTAGCTCTTCCCATTGCTGTTCAGATATATCCGTGCTATTCATGTTTTATGCATGTTGTTCTTGAGTAGAGTATTTGGCATGAACACTTCGTTAAATAGTATATGATTGCCCTTTATTTGCAACAACTGTTTTAATTTTTTTACATCTAGTTGCTTTTTTGATGCTCTTAAATTTTAGTTTTAATGTATCAATTCATAAATTGTGTTCACTGCTAACGTCAGCTGCTCTGTACGCTCTAACATTTTTTTTACTGAAGAACGAAATTTTGTGTTGATACAGAAATATCCTGTCAAGAGATATACAAAGAAGAATTAGACAAGACAAGAAAAACTACATAAACAAAATATGCCTGGAAATAGAAGGGCAGAAAAGCCAAGGTAATAGTAAAACGATGTTCGAAAATGTACGACACCTAAGAGACAGCAAACCTCAACCATCATTAAAAGTGTTGAAAGATAAACAAGGAAACATACTAATAGAAGGGAAGCATATCTTACATAGATGGAAGGAATACTGCAGTGAGATGTATAATGACCCAAGAAAAACCAAAAACGGAACAATAAACGAATATGAAAAGGAGCCAGAACCCACAAAGGAAGAAGTAAGATACGCAATAGGAAGTTTAAAAAAAGATAAAGCTCCAGGCAATGATGGCTTAACAACAGAAATGATACAAGCAGTCGGCGAGGCCGGAATCAAGATTTACCACAAACTCTGCTGCAAAATATGGGAAAGCGGTACATGGCCGATTGAATGGAAAAAATCATTATATATATATATACCCCTACCAAAAAAAGGCGACCTTCAGATTTGCTCTAACTATCGAACTATAGCCCTTATAAGTCAAGCAAGTAAAATAATGTTAAACATCATAATGCAAAGAATCAAACAGAAATTATAGATGGAGATAAACGAAACACAGGCTGATTTCAGATCGGGCAGAGGGACAAGAGATCACATTCTTAACATGAAACGGATCATAGAAAAGTGTAGGGAATTCTCAAATGATCTGCACATGTGTTTCATAGATTACTCAAAAGCGTACGACTGCGTTCAACACCAGCAATTATGGGAGATAATGAACAGCATGGGTTTCCCAAGACATCTGATTCACCTAATAGAGTAACTTTACCAAGATCAAAAGGCTGCAGTGAAGTTAGAGGACGATCTCTCAGAGTGGTTTGAGGTAAAGAGTGGAGTACGGTAAGGATGCACACTATCCCCATTCCTGTTCAACATCTACGCTGAAAGTGTAATGAGGAACGTGAGAGAAGACATACACAACACTGACTACCACGCTGTAAACATATGTAGATTCCTAATCCCGGAACTACGCTTCGCAGACGACACAGTGCTTCTTTCTAATGATATAAAGGGATTGGAATAACTAATCAAGAACACAAAGAAATATAGCGAAGCACAACATTTGTATTTAAACACGCAGAAAACGAAAATCATGTCAACAGATATAACAACACAACAACCAAAAATCAGAATAGACAATACAGAGATAGAATGTGTGGATAAATTTGAATACTTAGGAGCAAACATCAACGGAGCAGTAGAATGAATTGCAGAAATAAGGAAGAGATTGGCAATGGCATATTGCAAAATAACACGGCTGAAAAATATATGGAAAAACAACAAAATAGAAACGAAAGTGCTAATGTTACGTTCTTTTATTTTTCCGGTTGCAACATACGGTTGTGAAACATGGACTCTAAGTAAAGCAGCGGCAAAGAGGATCAACGCCTTCGAGCTGAAATGCTACAGGAAGATACTTCGAATATCATGGAAGGATAAAATCAGAAACTCAGATATTATAAACACATTGAATATTCCAGAGTGTTGGTTACTAAACACAATAACAAAAAGAAAACTACGCATGTTTGGTCATATAAAGAGACATAACTGTTTAGAAAGACAAATAATGGAGGGAAGAGTACCTGGGAAGAGGAGAAGGGGCAGACCAAGAAGACGGTGAACTGACGACATTAAAGATAACATAAATACATCGCTAGAAAATGCAAGACACATCGCCCAAGACAGAGAGAGGTTCAAAGAGTTCATTGGGAAGACAACGATCTGGAAGGAATACGTCACATGACACACACAGAAATGATCTATTTGATTCTTTGTGATATTTTCCTGCGAGTTCAATGTTATTTTGTGAATGCATTTATGTGGAAAAATTGTACTCCCTATCAAATGATTATTTAGTTCACAGGTTTCCATATTATTTCTCCACGTTGGTTAATATTGCCCACACAATGAGTTTCCATGTATTTTTTCACTCCTGAATTATTGTCACCTATATTTGCGTTAAAGTCTCCCATCATAGCTATAACATCGTGTTAGGGTGTTCTATTAATAATTTCATTCAACTGTGAATAGAATACGTCTTTGTTTTTGTCATCATCTTTATTTGTTGGCGCATAACATTGTATGATAGTGAGTTGGAAATGAATATATTGCAGCTTTAATTAAGTCAATTGTATTTATTTTTTTTCTTCAGTTTTGTGTCCTTAATCGTTGCATTGCTTGTCATTGGGTCAGCACTTTCTGTTCCTCGACTCCAGCTTGACTCGAGCAGGATATCCAATGATCTGCACAATTGAATTGTTTACTAACGCGATGAATTATTTTCTCAACATGTTGTAGTATATCTTGCACATCATGCTTTCAGAGTCTGCGAGTATTACCGATGTGTTGAGTAACCGTCATCAACCATATCAGTGCCGCTTTAACTCATATCTCCATCCACATGATCGATGTGACAGTAGCTTATGCACATCATCTTTCAACCAACTTTAAGCAGTTTCTGTAGGCAACACAAAATCAACCGCATTTATCTGTATTGATGTTGATTGAGCCATTTGTATATGTGTTATAATATGTGTTTTAACATTAAAATGTGTTTTAATTATAATTGATTTATTCATTATATAAAATAGTAATAAATATTGATATGTTTGATTTATTTGTGAGAATATGTATTTCAATAATTCAGAAATTTGATAATAATAAGACTCAGCTAGTCAGGTTCGTGGTTTTGCCACAATAGAGACATAAGTACAGCAAGAACAAGTTATTCGGAGGAGTGTAGAAAAACAATGTCGGACTAATATTTTTTATTATCAATTCTGGAATATTTTTGCACGCGTCATCTCCTTCTATCATCCATTGCACCTTGCAAAATAATTTCAGAAAGTGAGTTATGGTTTCTTTTATATTTCTAAAATAAACAAGCTAACCTCACTTAACTACTGCCAAGAGTGGCTATTGATAACCTGCAATTGTATGTATTTGCTGCTGGGCGAATATACTTGCCTATGTTATGTTGCCTAATGTTGCCAGGTGAATTGAGCTCAGAATATGCACACTTGCTGTTATGTGTAGGTTTGATGAATGGTATCTTTAGTTCTGTATTCAAGGTCAGATGTGTCGCCTTGGCTGCGCTGAATCCGTATTTGTGCAGTGTTGTCTTGAAGTCATCTATCCATCTTTTTATAGGTCTTCCCCACGCCTTGTATCCAGATTTCTGATGTTGTATATTCTTGTTGGTAGTTGGTTATGGTTAATTATTATGAGGTGTCCAAACCAGGTTATTTAATGTTTATTGATGCGTCATATGCATGGTCTTATACCGATTCCTCTTTTGATTTCATTATTTTTTGATTTTGTTGGGTTTAGTTAATCTTGCAACTTTTCTCAGGCATTTCATCTCACATGTTGTTAGTTGTCCCTGCTTAGCTACTGTCAGCGCCCATGGTTCGACTGATAGAAGAGTATTGACATACAAATGCTGCTTATCTTCTGTCTCTTGACTTCAATCTTGATTTGTGGGTTGAGAAGTAATGGTGATATCTGGTATGCCACTATGTGAATGTTGTCATTATCTATATTTCATCATTTAACTTCGTGCAGTTTAACATTACTCCCACCTCAGTAGTTCCATGAAAATAGAAGAGCAAAATAACGTACACTCACTCTCCTCTGAACACCGAAAGGTACATGAGGACAGAAAGAAGAAGAAGAAGTAGTTCCATATCTCTATCTTGCTCTGTTCTATAGTTATAGCAATGATCGTGGGTGTGCATAGTCATATGCCCTTTTTCATTGAATACTCAAATTTGTAGTTATAACAATTGAAAACACTTTTTGCACATCCTCTGCTATTTGTGTGCAAAATAGTAAAAATTCATATTGTACCTTTTTTCAGCTTACACATTGGGTTGTATTAATACACCATACGTTATTCACATTGGGTTGTATCACTACACCATACGTTATTCAAATTTGGTTGTATCAATACACCATACGTTATTCGCATTGGGTTGTATCAACACACCATACGTTATTCACATTGGGTTGTATCAATGCACCATACGATATTCACATTGGGTTGTATCAACGCACCATACGTTATTCACATTGGGTTGTATCAATACACCATACGTTATTCACATTTAGTTGTATCAACACACCATACGTTATTCACATTGGGTTGTATCAATGCACCATACGATATTCACATTGCCGTCTATTGTTTACACATTATTCACTAACTTTTCACCTAATTAACATACAATCAGCGGCTGTTAACTAAAATGAACTTACTCAACTGCCGTTTATATATGCGGATGCGTCATAAGCTATTCTATTTGTTTGTGTGTGTGTGCGCCATTATTAGTATATTATATAACTGTTCAATTATGGCGAAAATTATTTTTACTAGACTCAACTATTTCTTTTCCTTCCAAAACACATACAGGTAACTAATAAAATATGGTATGTTTTGTCAAACTAGTCAATATTTTTCTATTACAGTAAATACCTTTTTCTGATGTCACAAAATAGTACATGGGAACTACCTAATTACTAAAAGAACGGTTCCTACTCCAAACATCATTCAATACCACTGTATAATAACGAAACATTCATGCTACGCCACCGTATACTGCCTAAACCCGTTCTCTCTTACGTCATGCTACGCCACCGTATACTGCCTAAACCCGTTCTCTTACGGCCTGCCTACTATCAACATGGCTACATACTTCTATTAGAAACATAATGAAAGTATAATTTACCACGCCGATGTGAGATGTATCGGGCCATTAGTAGAATTAAAACAATGAGATGACGCATTTCCCATTACTCGAATACATCATCTTGGAAATCCAGTAGGAAAGTGGTTTTGCCACAAAAAAGATCCATTATGGCAGTTGTCCTGAAACAAAATCTATTCCGAATAGAAATCGTTCTCTTCACAAGAAAGATTCAGTGGGAGTATGACGCAATAATCATGCCACAAGATAGATTCAGTGGGAGTATGACGCAATCATCATGCCACAAGATAGATTCAGTGGGAGTATGACACAATCATCATGCCACAAGATAGATTCAGTGGGAGTATGACGCAATCATCATGTCACAAGATAGATTCAGTGGGAGTATGACGCAATCATCATGTCAAAAGATATATTCAGTGGGAGTTTGACGCAATCATCATGTCACAAGTTAGATTCAGTGGGAGTATGACACAATCATCATGTCACAAGATAGATTCAGTGGGAGTATGACGCAATCATCATGTCACAAGATAGATTGATGGGAGTATGAGGCAGCCATCATGTCATAAGATATATTCAGTTGGAGTATGTCGCAAGCGTCCAGTCACAAAATATATCGAGTGGGAGTATGACGAAGAACACCAACTAAATGAGAATGATGACCGTTGATCGTGGTGTTTATGTGGCATGTAATGTAAGCAATATGTACAGAATATTTGCATTATGGATACACCGTTCGTGATAATAAAAATGATGCTCCTTGCATTTTGTCAAACCATTCATATGTTGGACACATACGGTGACAACACAAGTTAAAAAATAATCATGAAGCGATAATTTTCCAGACAACCTTATGGGGTTGTATTGATGCATATTTAGTCCCTGAAAAAAATCATTCCAGAGGGGCGTGATCATTCTGTCCAAACAGAAATGTATAATATATAAATTTTCTATCAACATGACTCAACATTCCTATTTCGATGATAGCCGTATCAATGGTACCCTAAACTAGACGCACATGCACAGTTTGACAGACTGGTGAGGTCTTTTAGATATATCTATGGAAGAAATAGCATAGGTTTTACGAAACCGATCATCCTATGTTTTGTCACTAAGTTCGACGTTATGAAAAGGACAAACGCTATCCGCTCATTCACTAAAATAGTAAAATCACACTGAATCATGCACATTATTTAGTCATGCTAGTTAGAAAGTACATTTGCACACACATTGAATTGCGATTTTATTTACGAATATAAGTTCTCGTGTACCATGTTTACAAGGCATTATTAATGTTGATAATACATAACACATTATTTTTTATTGTTCTTTAAACAGTCGCCATGGAGAATCTCGATGAATTCCAACTCAAACTGTTTAACGACAATGGAACCCTAGAGGGCACACTCAGAGGACATGGTGTACTCAGCGTATATGAGTTTCGCCTTCCATCACCGTTTCGTCTTGGTTCTATTATGGTGGAAAAAACAAGAAAATCGAACGAAGATCACGTTGCATTTGCAATTTGTGAATTTGAAGCGTACGGCGGTAAATAGTTATATGTGTATTTCATCATCATCAGGTATCATATCCTGAATATGATATATGGGACATCACAATCTTTCGAAACTTCTATCTGGAACAAGTCTTGCTTCTTTTGTTACTGTCATGTTCCGGTGGATTTTGATGTCTTGCATATGGTACTGTCATGTTCAGGTGGATTTTGATGCCTATCTTATGTTACTGTCATGTTCAGGTGAATTTTGATGTCTTGCGTCCAACTTCTTCTTCTTCTTGGTCTGCCTCTTGTTCGTCTCCATGGTATTATCCGTTCCATTATGATCTTCTCCAAGCCGGCATTGCGTGTGATATGGTAAAAATATTGTAGATTTCTGGAAAATAAATTATGATGTTTAGCCAGTTTTATGTTTCAATCATTATTCTCAAGATTGGTAATAATTTTATTGCATTGTATTCTGAGAATTTTTCTGTAACACTTTGTTTCACATGCTGCTATTTTATAAATTTGTGTGTGGATGTCCAGGATTTACACACATAGATTACAACTGGAAATAGGCACGCTCTTTGGAATGTTAGTTCTGATATTTTGCAAAAGCTCAGGAATATGTTGTTTATTTGATTTGTATTTAACATGTATCTAATATAATGTACATGCAATTTACACACGCACGCACTCTCGCACACACACACACACGTATATATATATATATATATATATATATATATATATATATATATATATATATTTTATGTATTTTTTTTCCTAGTTTGCACATCAAACAACTTTCAGAAAAAAAACGACATATCATAACCAAGACTTATATTTGACTTTCGTGGACAAACATAAAGTTTTTGAGAGTGGATACAGCGCAAATATTGTTAACAGTACGGACATATAGAGTTCTCCAACATCTGAAAACCTAAGTCAGAGCATATACGCCAATAATCAATGCGCTGTAAAAACGAGTACATGTTTGTGTGTGTGCGTATGGGTGTGTGTGTTGAGACATATACTCTCCAGAATGTTGAATACTTGATGAACTCCCTGAATCCTTTTCTGTCTTGAGTCACGTGGCTTTCATTTTCCAACGATTCAATGTTATATTTAATATCGTCAGTCCATCGATTTCTTAGTCTGCCTTTGATCCTCCTCCCAGGTGTTCTGCTCACTGTTCTTGTATTTCTGACCAGTTGTGTCTCTGTATATAACCAAACAGATGTACTTTTCTTTTTGCTTTTGTGTTTAGCAACCTCCACTCTGGAATCGAGCTCAAGTACATCCGACAATTTTCACATTTATTTGAGAGAATACACAGCTGTGTTGTACATGTTTCCTATTGTTTATAATGTTAATAGATCACATCTGCAAGATAGCAAAGACAACGGAATAAAAAACATAATCTGAAGGATAACTGAAACAAATTGCTATCTGTAGATGATAAATCACTAGTAGCATCATCAGAAGAGCATATACAAAGATAAAAGAAATATTACATCAAACATGCCAAAAATTAACATGAAGACAACTATATACAAGATGGAAGGTAATGAATAAAGGAAGAACAGAAAAAATCACCAATAATATATTGAGAACAGCAGACATAAATAAGTGACGGAATTTACATACATAGGAAGTACTATAATTACAGACGGCACGGACAGCATATTGTAACAGTAACATGGTCTGCACTTATGTGAGACAGAAACAACTTGTTACCGAAAACATATAGTTGACTGTCTGTCCTGGACAGACTAGTGTGACAGAAAGAAGATCTGCAGCGTCACAATAATTTGCGACGGGAGAAAATGCCTTTTAGGACTTACTGGAATACTGATGCTGTGACCAGGTCTAAATCTGTGTAATACTGCTCGACATCAATCAGTTAACCAAAGCACTCCTTCACAATAATATGAGGTTTATTTACACAAGTTGATATACATCAATTAATAGCATCATACTCATAAGAGAGGCAAATAAACACAAAGCACAAGTCCTAATCTAGTCTTATTCGAGTCCGACCTCAACTCTGCAGACTAATCCTAAATTATCTATAACTGGGCAATAATATAATCATCTCAGATTACAAATTACGCTAAAACATCAAGAAATTGTTTCACTCGGGTTATAAGCTAAGTCTTAGAGATTATACACCGACTAACTAATTGGCTCTGACTCTTCGTCTTTCCTGGGAGACCGAAGACTCTGACTGTCTCAGCTGCGAGACTAAACTGAGAGTTGTCTCTCCGGGGAGACAAGTACTGACTGTCCGAGACAAGCATGATAGAGACTGACATCTAACCCGAGGACTGTCTCCAGATACAGCTGTCTCTAGCATTGCTTCACCCTCTTTTCGTGTGCTCCGGTGAGGTCCTCATCCCGCCCGTATTCTTACTCTCCACCTATCATCTTCTCTTCTCCGTCCGCACTTCTTCTGCTTCTGACTCCGCCTTTACATTATCACCTGTTGGTTGGTTAAACCATGCGTAACGTTAGATGTTCCTCTCTAGTAAGAGGCTATCCCCTAGCGTTACGTAACTTAATTGTCTTGCCGATTCTATTGTCTGGTTGTTGTGCGTAGCAACAATTTCAGTCGGACTCTGTGTGAGTTTGTAGACACTCGTCTATTCCAGTTCAAACATCCCATTGTCCTTCCTGAGGTATGGTAGAGCAGCGTCACAATAGTTGTTCTGCTTCTGTAGTTAGTCATGTCTACCTACCGTGCCTAGAGTACTTAAGATGCAGACTTGTGATAAATAATATTGCCATTAGCTAAAGCGTACTAGCTCGTCTCAGATATTTCTGTCTGACATGTGTGCGAACAACTCGTCTGCAATTTCCAGTATTACTACAAACAAACCGTCTGCCGTTCAGCATGAGTACAAACAAACCGTCTGCCACCACCGATACAATTACAGTAGAAATACACAATAGATGTAGTAAAGCATACCAAGATCTTGGACAAATGACACCGATCTTCAGAAACAGCAATGTAGATTTAAACACCAAAGTAACACTAATAACAAAATGTATTATGCGAACGATGTACTACCAATTCCAAACATTGACAACTACAGCACAAGACAAACTCAAACGTGTTACAGCTGAAATGGCATGATTACACAGAATATAACGGCATTAAACAAAGAACCGACACGACCCCAATTTTAGAATATTAAGGAACAACTCATCACATGTTGTGCATGCATCAGCAGAAACCATCAGACAACATACCACAGCAAGTCATGCTACACAGATACAATGAAGGGAGACCTAGAGGCCGACAATCACAACGCTGGACCGCCGAAATAAAAGAGGCGACACATTCCACAATATGCTTACCATACACGAGGACCATCGTCAGAAAACTCTTTCTCGTTTTCCTGCGACTCTACCTTTAATTAATGTCTTCAACCAGATGTTATGTTTTTCAATGTGTCCAGAATACTTGTATTACTTGCTCTTTATTTTCTTTAATTATTATTTCTTCATGTTAATTCTTGCTAGAAACTGGTTTTTTTTTTTTTTTAATCCTGTATAGTTTTCTCTATTCTTATTTAAATTCACATCTCGAAGGCATCAAATCAGTCTTCTAATTGTTTGTTTATTGTCCATGTTTCTATGGCATACATTAATATATAATAGATGTAGCATCTTATAAGTCTCCTACTAATGTGTAATTTGTTTAGATGTTAATATTTTCCTCATGTCATTGAAAGTAATTTTAAACATTTATATTTTCCTTTTAACTTCTGTTCACATCTGCGGTCATCTATTATTACGTGTCCAAAATATTGATAGTGTTTCTAATTTGTGTAGTTTCTCTCCATATATGTTTATGTGTAGCACATGTTCTTCTGTGACTTTGTTGCTTACACTGGTCGACAACAACTTATATGGTACCAATAATGAAAATAGTAGATCTTAACTAATGTTGGGTTCTGAAAACGAAAATGATAATTTAAAACGTTCATTTGCGCAATTATATATATATATATATATATATATATATATATATATATATTTATATCTGATCTGATTGTTAACCTTTTTTGGAGGTGTTCTCAAGGAAACGACGAATAGACGCTGCCATTTTGCCGTGATCCTCCACATCTTAGCTTCCCAGGGAAAAAATTCAAATCGATGCTTAAAACAAAACTTCCACACGAATTGTTTCCCTGCGAAACTAAGAAGAGGAGAATGTCAGCAAAATAGCGACAACACCTCATAGTATCCTTTATGCTTACCTAAGGGGTAAAGAGATGCGCTGAAGAAAGCGCTGCCCGTATGCTCATCCGTGGTCAGTAGAAGTCCGTACTCGTTCTTCAATCACACGTTTAATTGTCTTTCGGTTCTTCAATTTACAGCCTTGCGTAAATTCCAAAATGTGTATAGGGCACTTTCGGCTGTAACATTTTGTACAAAATTATCCCAGCGTTTCTCTTGTCTTCCTTTACAATTTATTTGAAGACTTCTATTTGTGTGAACATATATTTGTGAGGTAGAGGTTTTTCGTATCTGGTGCAAGTGAGAACAATGCAGCAAAGTCTATTCCACATTGAAAAATTATATGCGTTGTGAATTTTCAAGCTCTTCTCAGCGTATCCAATAGTTGAAAGAAAAACCGAACTGTGCAATAGTGCCTACATATATTTTGTCAATAAACGACATGTAGAGCGAACTTTGATACTATGCACAGGTTAAGCGCGTGAAGATTTGCACACTTTTCGTGCAGTCAAATAAATTACGTCACTGTTGTTTATCCCCAGTTGGTGATGTCGTAGCGTCCGCACTTGCCGGTGAGCATAGGAGTATGTGAAGGAAATCTAGTCTGCGTTCCAGAGTCAGATGTGTTACTCTGTTTTAGATGTAGGCATGTTTATTCAGAATGGTCTTGATGTTGCCTATCCATCGTTTACTATGTCTTCCCTTGACTTTACACTCTGATTTAATCTTGTTATAAACTCTTATTAGAAGCTGAGCATGCATCCTCATCACATGTCCAAATCGTTATTACTGTTGTTTCCCTGTATACTCGATAAATGATGTTATACCTATTGTCTTTCTGATGTTCACATTGTGCATTTTGTCGAGTCTGGTGACACAAGCAGTCTTCCTTAGATATTGCATTTCCCAAATTCCCATCTTCCATGTGTAGATGTCAGTTCTCAAGCCTGTCATTGGAAGCATTATTTTGGTATAAAGATACTCTTAAACATTTATCTGTGTATTTCCATATTGATTAATGGGTGTCATACATTTGCCTTTTGACATCGTGTTTCTATCTGTCTATCGAATTGTCCATCTTCTGTGAAGATACTTCGTAAGTACTTGGAATCTTTGACATGTTTTACTTGTATGTTATATATCTGAATGTTTACATGATCTGTTGATCTCGTCTCGTTTTTTTGCGTAGTTTCTTTCCTTGTGTGCGAATCCGCATGCTGCATGTATATGCTATTCTTCATAGTTATCTGATGTGAGTTTGCAGTTTTTCTTCGTCATCTTTGATCGTCAACGAAAAACAGTTCGAGGAGTTGGTTGTTAAGTTGTTCATTTTCTGTTGCTTTGTTGTCACTTACAGACAAAAATAAAATAACAAAAATGCTAATGATATCAGAGGTTAAAGTATGCCACCAATCCGTATTTGGAAGAAATAGATAATGCTAATATTTAGAAAGCGGGAGGGGGTCTTGGGTGTTAGAAATAGTGTTAAAAAGAAATCTAACCCTACTACTCATATCCCCCATCTATATACTCTACGTTTCTGTCTCAATGGAGACAAAAATTGTGTTGTTCATACTTTGTTTAGTACTGTTATAAAATTACCCTGCGCGAAACTCTTTTATTTCTCAAACAATCCTCGTTAATGTTGCAAGCGTATCACATCTTTATCAGTTGAAGGACACGTAAACATCGATACGGCAGCCATAACACCAACAGAAAGAACTGAACCAGCGGTAACTTCACAAGAATATTGTGTCCTGCGATGACATTACAAACTGTTAAAAAATATAACAAGCGCATTTTTTTTTTAAACTGTGGACAGCGTAATGGACCCTCGATGTTGTACAGTTACAAACAAATAATACCAGATATCTGATTGCAATCGTAATCTCTTCGTAAGCACAATAGCTTGGTATTCTATTGTACTTAGTTAAAGTATGAAATGGCTCGATTATTTTGTTAATTAATTGGTATGTATACTTTTTAACTGCTTTCATTCAATCTTAAGTACTCATTACATGTATTATATTGCTATTACAACTGTGAGTTTCACTATAAAATAATTTCAGTTAATTAGAAAACGTCTAAATAAAATTCGAAAAGAAAAATAGGTCTAGTGTAATTATTACAATATACATTCACTTACATCATGCAATGAAATAATAGTGACAACA
>CM067305.1:56834377-56906953 GCA_034231615.1 Meghimatium bilineatum
AACGATTAACAATGTTAATTATTTTATTGATATTTCAGATCTGATATGTCCAGAAGGTTATGATTGTACTGAAAGATGTCACTGTAAACAAAATGAAGTATGCGATATCATTACTGGAACTTGTACAGGACAATGCGAGAGTGGTTTTTATGGAAATAACTGCACTTTACTGTGCAGTATTACATGTAATCATAAAGGATGTGAGCAGATCAGCGGGAAATGTTGCCAGTGTGAGGCAGGTTATATGGGGGATTTTTGTAAAACAGGTAACATGGTCAGGTGAATAGTATATGTTTAATGTTTAGTAATGTATATTTAACTCTTTGTCTCTGTACGGTTTTCCTGCTATGCCGAACATGATAGTAAATTCATATTAAAATGTAGATTTGAGCGGCTTTTCGGCATAGTGGGTCCCCAAAATGTAGATATTAGCGGCTCAGTGGACATGAGGAGTTAATGTATATTTGTAAACACAGATGAACATACCAACATTATACTGAATTGGCATGCACTTGAAGAAGTGAACATTTTCAATCATCAGGGATATTGTATAAGGTTTAATTTTAGTATCATCATACTCAAGTGACATATTCTTTCCAGAACGTAGTCTTTCCTATGGATCTCTTGAATTCTCCGCGTTCTTGAGCAAGTTACACTGCATCTTCCAGAGACATGCGCAGGCATTCTTGAATTTTTTTGTCCGAGGGCGTCTTGGTCGATCTTTGCCCCTATTGCCTTCTATCATCCCCTCCATTAACACTCTCTCCATGCCGTCGTGTCTCTTAATATGACCGAAAAAAACTAGCTTTTTCTTTAATATAGTGTTCAGAAGCCAGCCTTCCTGGAAGTTAATTGTTCGTAACACCTTCTGGTTTGTTTTCTTCGCTGTCCAAGGTATTCTCAAAAATCGTCTTTAATATTTTAATATAGGAATATATTTACTTTGTCAGTTTATGTTTGTTATTTATTAATTTAAATGTACATTTTTTATGGTTTTGGTGAGTTATGCAAAACATAATAACCTTAACCCATAAACCTAAAAATATATATTTAAATTAATTATTGGATAATTATGGATATGCTGTTTATATTAATTGATCCTAAAATAAGCAGGTAGACACGTGTAACACACAATAATCATAACTGGTATAACAGACGTGATAATAGTTATGGAACGTCTTAATTTTGCTACTTCGGCGAACTGTGCAAATTCAGTATTGGTTGTTGCAAGAATTATCTTAGATCGATGAAAAACCAAGTACATAAGACGGTGCAGAAGTGGAGACACAGATTCATGAGTGGACATTCTGAAATACTGAACATGTCAGTACATTTATATACTAATTCATGTTGCTGAAGGTAGAAATCACTGGAGAAATGTATGTTATAACATCCAATATGGAGCCCTTACTACCGTGATGTGTTATATGTTTATTGTAATGGTGTATATTTAAAGTATTTTAAGTTGTTGTTTTTTTTTAATAATGAACCTGTCAGATGATATCCGACTAAATGGAGATGACGCTTCTCTTCAATGTAGTCCTTTTTGACAGAAGTTTCAATACTTAGTTTGCATTGGTTTCTGATATATACATATGCATAATTGCATGTCGCTTGAGTTTAATCTGTTTCCGTCATTACAGACGAACCACGTATTGGTTGTAGCACATAGCCAGGCTTCACGTATCCTATAACACAAACACTGTTCTCGCTCATACCTCTTCTCTTTCATTTCTCCTATCATTCAAATGCATACAAAAGACAGGATGGTAACTCTACTGAGAACATACTGCATGAACAGTTTCAGTACAATTGAAAGCTAGTAACAGTAGGATTAGTGGCAACCGTTACTTTAAGATGTAATTATTATCGTTAATATCGTTATTATCGCTAATTAGGAAACCGCATTCTAATATTGCTCACTTGAGTTTTCCTGTGATATGTATTGGTCACTATTGCTTATATTTTGATTCAGCAGCCAACGAACATCACGTGAAAATGCAAAAGCATCAGTTCAAAAGGTTGTTTTGCAGATATCCAACATGTCTTAAATATCCCATGGTAACAATTAATGAGAGCTTTATTTTTGAATATTTATGCATTATCCATTAGTTATCAGAGCACACGTGTATACAGTTTACATATAGTATAGATAACAGCTCCAAGAAAAAACAGAAAGACTTAAATGTTTTGCACAACAGAAAGGCTTTCAAATAAACACACATAAAACGAAAATCATGAACTTTACGGGCTTTACAGAATCAATTAAACTAGATGATAATATACTAGACAACGTTTCAAATTTCGTATATTTGGGAAGCAAGATAACAGCAGACGGGGATACGAACTCAGAAATCAAGACTCGGATCGCTCTCGTCTCCAACGCCTTTAACAAACTCTCAAACATCTGGAGATCGAAGATCGCAAGTAAACACAAAACACTTCGACTATTCAATGCAAGTGTGATTCCGTCATTGACATATGGATCTGCACGTTGGAAATATACCACAATAATGAATAAGAAGTTAGTTACCTTCGAGAATAGATGTCTCAGAAAAATCGCAAATACTAATTGGAAATACTTAAAGACATGCCAAGAGAAGAGACAAAACAAGAATACGTGGCGAATATCTTCAGAAAACGTCGTGGGACATACATCGGCCATGTACTTAGAAATAAGAAAGACATAATCCCACGACAAGCTGTCATGTGGACACCAGACGGGAAAAAGAAAACGGAAGACCAAAAACAATGCTCAGAAGAACATTTATGAATGAATATGAATTAGCAGGCATAAATGCACAATACCCGCAATCCCTATCAACTGACCGACAGGCATGGAGAACTATGACATCCGTCATATGTGCCAAACTTTGCAAAAGAGGAACTACTGACTGACTGATAAATAAAATAACACAATCGGTTCAGTCATGGAAAGACTACGAAATAATAAGGAGAAAGCTGAAATATACAATGTAAATGTACATATAATTAAATAACTGTGAGTGTCCTGTAGAGAAGAGGGATATTCCATCATTTCTGGAAGTAAACACATAATAAAACATGCGACTTGAACAATGGTCTCATATACACTTAAATAACTGACGAAATAGCAAGAACACAATTTATGCGAATGCCATTTGTGCAGTAATGTCAGTTTATAATCAAGAATTAATACAATCCGAGTTTAGTAAATACAACATGGAGCCTGTTAAATTATCACTGCGTCATGTGAAGCATTCTTTCCAAAACGTTGTCTTTCCAATGAACTCCCTGTATATTTCTTTTATTGGACTACGCGGCTTGCATTTTCCAACCACTTATTCATGTTATCTTTATTGTCGTCAGTCTCTAGTATTATTTTTCTACCCTTTCTCCTCCCCCCCCCCTATGCCATCTGTCCGCCACTATTTGTCTCTCTAAGCAGTTGTGTCTCTTCGCATGTGTAGTTTTCTTTTTGCTTTTGTGTTTAGTCTGTTTCTTTTTCTTTCCTTTACTTGAAACATGTCTATATCCGTAATTCTGTCTCCTGAATAGTACTGACTGTCTTTTGTAGTTCACACTAGTTGGCCCATGGGACTTTGATTCCAGTGTTGTTTCCTCTGGCCAATATATATGTCTCAACGTATCATACTCTTGAACATTCTTGAAGTATATGTTTGGAACTCTGTGCTGACTGTCCACTTGTACACATGGCCGTGTTGCCAATCTTGAATTTTGTGTACATGCGACTGCGGAGTCGGTTGTGTCCCGTTCTGGGGAGTAGAATTACAACTTCTTCCGATATGTTCATAGTTCTGTAGTAATCTTGTGTTTGTGTTTGTGACATTCTTATTGACGTGATCAATTATTTTTTTATTTTTTTTACAATGGTATGCGATTGTTAAATCGGTTTGGCCTTCGGCAGCACGCAGCTTCATCCTTAGCCAGTTGGTCTGCTTTTTTATTTCCAGGTATTACACAGAAGATATCCACTACATAGTTACCCTATACTGGTAAGGAGTTTCATTAAGTTGTTTCCGTAAGTCATTTAGATTTCCAGACTGGAGAGCTTGAAGCACTGACCTTGCATCTGTCATGAATACCACTGCATGTTGGCCAGTGCTGGAGTTCAGCAGTTTTTCAGCTGCCACACTAATAGCATGAATTTTCACTTCATAATTATTGCAGAATTTCAATGTTGATGTTCTGAACGTTTCTCTAGCCTTGTGTGGATATTATATATGTACATCTGCAATAATATTTCTTCGCGACTCTCTGTATCTTCTGTTGCGAATAAGCTCGGTTTTTAAACTAGACCATGCCACAATACTAGTCCATTTAGCAACATTTCTCTTTCTTGTCCCCTATCTCTTCTCCCCTTGATCTTTCCAGTGATTATTAAGTGTTCAAGTTGTGTTCTTCTCAGCACGTCCTAGATATCTTGACTGTCTGCCCCTAATGTTTGATATGATTTACGCCAACATCAATGAGAACATCTGCATTTGTGTTCGTAGGTATCCATGTTATTTTCATAATTTTTCTCAGAAACCACATTTATGTAGCCTCTAATTCGCTTTGAATATGTTTGTTTACAGTCGATACTTCACATCCATAACAACAATGTGGATCGATATAACAGCTGAGAACTAGAATTATGTTCTACATTGATAGTCTTCCATTGCATATTCTCAATTTTTTTTGTAATGTTCATTTTGCTTGTTCCTTTCAGCTGTTTATATCGCTTGAGCATCTACCTTCTGATGTTAACATTGTGCACATATATTTCAACTTTTCCACTTGCGTTAATTGTTTTTCAATAATGATTATATTTCATCTTGGTGGTGAATGTTTCTCATTAGCATTACTACGCAACATATGCTTTATGATTTAACATGTATTTATACTGTTTATATAAAATGTAGGCCAGTACACATTCATAAATGATGAGACGATGTCATTGGGTCAAAGGGCATAAGCCCATGGACCGCTGAATCAGCAACCATGAGACGATACGGCGTGGACATTAAAGATTTGCAATTGACACATAATAAAATAGTCAACCATTGCTCGGTAAAGATGAAGGCACGCATACTGAACCAAGTATTCTCTGGCGAGTTGTTTTTATAGCGCAAACACATGTTGTTAACAAATTCAGATGCATATAGAAATATGTATATTTATTATTAAATATGTTTATTGATCTAACAATTTGGAAAATCTTTAATCAATAATAGCACAGCCTACTGAACAAATCACTAAGAATAGTGATGTAGTTATTTAAGAAAAATAAACATAATGCAAAGATGGAAGGCACAAATCAACGGCACAAACACATATATTATGTGCATGTCACTTGGAAGCTGATGTTGGTTTACAATCGACTCATGAGAAGTATTCTCCACAGAACAATTTACCTTGCAAGGGTGTTTCACAGTTGTATTATATATAACGAGTGTATTACTTTAAATTACATGGATATTGTTTTGTCGACTAGTATTCACACTGTTCGAGTGTAATGTTAGTAGTTCAACATTTCCAAAGTTTCCTACATGACGCCTACACCCGTCCTTGTACATTATGAGAAAGGCGTACGCTCTTACCCACTGTGTGTCCACAGTGTGTTATTACTTTTACATGTTCAACGATGTCGTAGTTAAATAGATCAGTCATATATTGAAAAATTCCCCAAATGTTGTGTGTGTATGTCTATACAATGTATATGTTTTCATCAACTAATAATTAATATACCATAATTAATATACCACATAATTAATTACAGTATGACCACTATTTATATTACCTCATATGCCTCAAATATATTATCAGCGACATGCTTATATTTTAACATAAATGTAATCCTGTTAATCACTAAACAACCAAATCGTAAATCCCCTTGAAATCATATCACGCCTCACATGGGAGGCGTATTCCTAGTGTTGAAACCAGTGAACTATGTGCATGAGTTCATGACTCCGTATGTAGCATACAGTGACATAACATGTAACACATAATCATGTATTTTAAAACGTTAGTGCTAACACTGCATACATATACATTTATATTATGTAGAATGTGAAGCTGGTATATTTGGAATTAATTGTGAAAGCAACTGCTCTGAACATTGCGCAGATGTATGTAACGGTGTTACCGGTCGGTGTACCTGTAAAATAGGATATGTTGGGCAACTATGTAGAGGTAATATTATATAGCTATGCCACTATTGCACATATCGATATACGTAATATATATTAACTATAGATGAAGATAACACATTAATACATGTTGCTAATTAAGTATTATCACTTCTCGTCTAATATTGAAACAATAATTAACTTGAGGAACAATGCGTCCAGACGGACACGAGAAAACTGAGACAATATGTCCTATATGATTTTGGGCATCATATAGAATTTCTGCATAAACAGCTTTTATCGATGCAAATAACCTTGGCAGTGGTGGGAAGGTGGTTTTCACGGATGAGTGTGTTCACAGTGTTGTTGACCGCCTTCTGGTTAGATACCGTTGCGTCTGATGTGCGAGCAGTGTAGAAAGAAGGATTGGGGAGTTGTTGATGGCCTTCCTGAAGGTAAAGGTCCTTGTGCCGAACAAAAACGACCCCAACCGTGTCTGCTGATTTGATGACAATATCATCCCGGTGGCGAAGATTCGCCAAGGCGCGAGATTCACATTTGACATTTTCTGACATTAAAATTTCCATTTGACATTTCCAACACCTCTGTATATGTCATGTACATTATTGTCACTATTCATTACCGTTACATCAGCACATTCGTCTACTATAAACTTACTGATGCATATGGCTATCTGCTCAACACTTCTTCTCATCCTTCCGCCTGCCGCAACTCTCTACCCTACTCACAGCTTCTTCGTCTTCTTCGATTATGTAGCGATGACGACTTTCTCGACAAATCATCTGAAATGATCGAGTTCTTCCGTAGGCGTTCCTTCCCCTACATCATTCTTTCAATGGCTTGGCTCCGTGTACGCCAGCTATCTCGCCTTGATACCTTGAATAATTCCCATGGTTCTTCCTCCTCCTCCGATAGGGTTAAACTGGTTCTTACCTTCCATCCCCATAACTTGACTGTCCGTCGCGGCCAGCTTAAACATTATTTTCTTTTCCAGTCTGATTCTGACACCGTACTGCTTTCCACAACTTAACTCTAGTGGCCTATTTGCGTGACAAATATCTGAATGACATCTTGGCCCACAGTCACCTCTAGTCCTCTACACCTGAACATTTTGTTACCGTTCGTTGCTCACGTGGTCGTTGCTACACATGTCCTTATGTGGTTCAGATGCGCTCCATCTCATTTCCCAAGACCACTTTCTCCATCGATGAGGCAGTTACATGTGAATCATGTAATGTTATTGACTTGTTCACATATAAACGCTGTGGTAAGCAATACATCGGTGAGACTGGCCTTAGACTGAGCGACCGCTTCTGTAACCACCTTCATGCCATTAAACACAGAACACCCACTCATGTGGCTAATCACTGAAACGGCGTTGGGCACCGTGCTGTCCTTGACATTCAGGTCACTGCCATCAGATCCTGCACCACCGATAATAGATCTAGGTACGCCCCGCAAAATCGTCTCATTTTTGAGTTGGGTACCATTAAGCCATTTGGACTCAATTCCGACCTCTTTTGCTTAGTTTTCGGTCGGATTATCTTTGTCTTTATTCATTTTGTGTCGCCATTTACGTCATCGTTTTCCTCTCTTTCCACTTATATTATCGTCTTTGTGTACTTCCTGTTCGTATCCTTCCAGTATCTCACTACCATATTTCATTCGGACACGCTTGTTGTGGTGTATTCATTTCTACTTGTGGTATTTTTATGTTTGTATGTTATGTGCGTATCTTGAAAAAGGCCTTTTTGGGCCGAAACGTCGATTATGTACTGTGTATTGACATGTGTATGATTATAGTTTGTGTTTTGTTGTGAATACCATATTAATTCATGTGGACATCCGTCAATGATAGTGTGTCAGTCGTCATCCAGTAGAACTCCATTACCTGTCTTACACGTGGGTATTGTTTTCAATCACTTCAACTGTAGCAGTGTTATATAATAAACACATACATACACAAGGACGTATTGCCTACGTACCATGAAACAAAAATCTTAAATACACATATATTATGTTTCCACTCTTTTTGAATGATCACGTTTGCCGAAGACGTTTTTCCGGGCCATTGGCGCAAATTAAACGGCAACACAACGCATTTCCAGTCTCTGGACTACCCCCTGCTGAAAATCTTATGGGACCATTTTCCGGCTAGATCCAGCGGGAGTTTGAGAATGAACGCTGAAAAAGAATGATCTCACCATCATTTACTGAACCAAATATAATCACATCAATAAATCAACAGCTACACAACAGAAAACACAAATTTGAAGTTCTGGCGTTTCTTTCTTTCCTTTCAGTTTATACCCCTTTACGTATTGCGGCGTCAGGTGTAGAAGAATTATCTAGAGGTGGCTTATCTATGTACTTCATATAGATATGTTTAACTATTTTTTTAACTCTTCTTTAACTATAAGATAATAAGATTTCTTTAACTCTTTTATTTATGTAATGAAATATCATGTCGGAGAGTATTGCAAGGTGTGCTGAGTTCTACTTGAGGAGTATGTCCGAGATTATTATACGGTTTGCTGAGTTCTACTTTTAATGTTAAAAGCACGTGGTGCGTCCATGTCGAGTGTGCTGAGGCATTTCGTAATCACACAATAAAAAATGAATACCTTGTATATACACTAGTCTGGAATCCGTTCAAACAAAGGTATAGCATACAACATCTGTGACCTAGATGACAAGCATAAAAGACAGCGTACGCACGCGATGTGTCGTCATCAATTAAGTATACCAGCAACTGTAACCTATATGAAAACTTCACAATGGCGTGGGGTCACCCATGAGGTTTTACCAGACGCAACCGTTCAGATCGTCGACCGCCACGAGTGCATGGTGTGAAGTTCTGTCCTGTTACCTGGGCTCCGATTTGTACACCTGTATAAAATAAAATCTCACTTGTTCTAAAACCTCACAACGCACTACCAGTCTAGTATTCCAGTTTCCAAGTACTGTTATTTCAAGACTCCTGATGTCAAATAAACATCGATTGCTCTTTCCTTGTTTTAGAATGTGCGAACGCAAGATATGGGACCAAATGTGAACTTATCTGTCCAGAGTTCTGCTTCAAAAAAGGGTGTGACGCTGTCACCGGATATTGCCATGCATGCCTTGGTCAACGTATTGGACCTACATGTCAATGTAGGAATGTAATAAATGCATTTTGTGGTACTAGTCGTCTAATTCATTTCAATTAATATGTATTGAGTACCGAAGAAAAAAAAATATAGTGTGTATATTTTACAAACGACAACAATTGCTAAATAGCTGACATGCAATAAAGCATATACTCAGTGATGCCAAATAAATGTGTCAAAAATAAAATAATAAGATACATAATATTGATTTTCAATACATAAAGTGTGGCAGTGAAAGCTGCATCAGAGCGTGTGACCACGCTCATTTGACCAGGTTGGGGTTATTAATGGAGTTCGGAAAACCTGAAATTCTAGTTCTTCGAATAAAGAACTCGCCGAAGACGGATGTGTCGTGTTATTGACGTAAATAAAACGGCAATACAACGCATTTCCATTCTGTGGACTAAATCCTGCTGGACATCTAGTAAGATCATGGTCCTGCTACACGGGAGATCCAGCGGGAGTTTAAGAATGAACGCTGAAGAAGAAGGACTAGAGAAAAAGGTCAATGTTTTCTTTCCAGGCATGTCGTAGAAGGCAAAAAATGAACGCTGGTTTTGGGCTGACAACCTGTGAAAGAGTCAGTGTCACTGTATGTTTTAAATCGATTTATTAATTTTCTCTGCAGTTAAACAAATGTTCCTCAGTGCAGAGATCTATGGCAGCGAACAGTTCACAATTGTAATAATCTTGTGGCACATTTCATTTGTGGCCAGGGGATGATATGTGTGTTATTTTTGCAAATTGGACAACAAATCTTATGTAAGAACAATTAACTAGTTGGACACGACATATATTGTGTACTCCTGGAAAGACACTATGATCTTGGCGTACTGCAGATCTGAAATTCGGAGACTAAACATGCATCCATAAAGATATGTTAAACAACCATATGCTACAGAATAAACACCATATTTATGGGACTGTCAGGATGTTAACTCAACTGAGTTTGACCTATTCTTCTTTCGAAAAGGCTATGGGAGCTACTTGTTCACAAGTAGAGAATGTCAGCACCATCACATTCGTTACTATATAATGTGGGTTAACAGTGCTAACATTCAGGGTGTCACGTGGCCTTTCAGTGAAAAAAAGGAGAACACATTTGAAAAATGAACTGGGGAGGTAGACAAATCCAAGTTAACTAAAGAACGAACTATTTTAGCGATATTTGATGAGATACACATTAACCAGATCCGTAGAAAATAATGAAGTTTAATATATATATATATATATATATATATATATATATATAGCATACATATATGCGATGTGATTAAAGTGGCCGCAGGAGAGCGATAGCCTCACATGGAGTCAAGGTGCCAAACTTGTCAGGAAAAAAACTAATACTACTGTTTTTTTTGTATACAATGAAGCGAAATTAAACCATGTTTCGTTCTTTCGATATTATTATAGCTATTTAATTTAAATATTTTAGAAACGTATTGTTATCCAACGACGCATTCAAACCGAGTAATCCACTACACAAGATTTGACAACGATATGTAACTTTTAAAGTTATAATGCGTTCCTGTTACAGCTGGTGTCAGTCATTTCAAGTTTACTGTCATACATATCCATTATTTTCTGGAGTTTATGTATCGATTGCCATCTACGTGTCATCTATCACAAGTAACATTAACATTTATGCAAAAAGATTTATATTTTCTAATGCCATGTTAATATTTTATCAACAAAATTCTGAACACAAACCCATACTAAATGATTCACACAAGTACGAATTACTTTTTCTCTACGTAGCGTTTTTTTTAATTATTCCCAGGTTACATCTGTGATTACGTGTCGTCTATTACAATTCCCTTTCACATATTTAATACTTTTACCATTTCGGTATTTATATCAACATAACGATGGTTCCGACTGAAAGTACAATATTCCCACATTAATTATGGCATAATTTTGAAATTTTGTGATTTCAATTGTATATTTCATTTATACGTTTCGAACGTGTGTGGTATGTGGTGTTATTTTTATTTATAATGTCTATATATATTTAAGAGCAAACTTATATTTCGTGAGAGTATAACTATGTTATTGACTTTGGTCGCTTTCATTATTGAAATCAAACCCGACAATTTCTAACAACATACATAGTAAGATTTATGCACATTTGTAATACAAATATTACAAAAAATATCCATCGAAGACTTAGATCTACTTTCAAATTTCAGAAAACATGACGACTATTTGGGAATAACAAAGATAATTGAATCACAATGCCTATATACTCTATATTATTGTATTCGTAATTGGTTTATATACAAAACTGATAGTTTGTGTGACAGTTATTCATTCGGAAGTTTGGTAAGTTTAGTAGTCATGACCAAATTTATTTATATTTTTAAATTTTGATTTCTAAAGTATTTTTGTTATTAAAATATGTTGTTTTTTTTTTTTCAAAAATAAAATCAATTTTATTCAAAATACACTTGTGATAACCACATTTTCTGTTCAACTATATTTCAAAATATGTATATCACGTTCTAGTTTAAATATATTTAGAACTATTGTATCTTGCTCCCGTGACAGCCTATCGCACACATATTCCCAAAAATTCATTCCGTCCAAACGCAAAAATATTCCGTAGAGAATGAGTTAATATAACTCTCTCTCAGTCTCTCTCTCTCTCTCTGTCTCTCATACACACAAACACATCACACTAGGTTTTGCTCTTCCCAACAGGTACATACTTTCTCAGAGGTTGGGAGGAATAAAACTATCACAACGCAACCCAATTATATAAACTCCTGCCGAGATGCTGGGGGAGGAGTGTTTGAGAATGAATTGTCCCAGTGTTTGTCATGAGATAGAGAGCAAATAGCTACTGTAATGAACAGTCAACACGCGAGTTTGTGAGACAAGTCACCAAGTATATGTTCTTGAAATGCCATGGCTATCTGGAAACGACCGCCTACGAACCATTGATATATTGGAGAACGGAATGACTCAGGGGCCAATTCCAGGAGAGTGAATTGTCACTACATCACTATAGCACGCATTAGTGAACGTTACGGAACCATTGCCAGTGCCCATGATAGATTTGAATTACTATCACGATGTATTAACCCTGCCCAAGATCGTTGTATTGCGCTGCGTCACCGACGAAATCGTTCGTCCCGCCAATTCAAATAGCAAGAGCAATAGTGGACAGATTGGATAGGTCTCTCGAAAGACAGTCATATGACGAATCAGAAATGCATGCCTTACTGGAAGAAGACCTTATGTTGCGCCAAAATGAACTTACAAACATCGTCAGCAGCGCATGCAATGGGAGAAGAACATGTCAATTGGACTATACTGCAGAGGAATGCTGTCTTATTTACAGACGAGAGCAGTTTCAACATCCCCTTTGCTAATCGTCGTATATAGATTTGACAAAAGTGTGGAGTGTGCTTTTAATATTTCTTTGTTCATCAGCGCAACCGATTTGGAGGATGCAGTATTAACATTTATGGGCGAATCAGTTTTCATCATCACTTGTCTCTGCACGTCTTCCAATAAATGTTAATGCTGTGAGATATAGAGATGATGTTCTAGGTGCATTAGTTGTCCTTACGTTCACAAATGATCCAGATTTTCAGCTTTTCCAGCAGGATACCACATATGTGCACACCGTATGTATTACCCTGAAATAAGCACAGCAGCAGAACATTGTGACGATTGAATGGCCTGCCCTATCACCAGACATGCCCCATATACATCATCTATGGGACGAAGTTGGACGCAGAGTCTACATGCAACCTTCTCCAGCAAATTTACAAAATACGATCCTGCTCTTACACGTGACTGGGTATTGATTTCTCGGAATTTCCTTCAGAGACTTGCTTTCCTTGAGAAACCGCTGCCAAGCTTGTTTACAATCACACGGTGTACAAATGTAGTTAACGTGAAATATGTTTTTTTAATTTTATGTTGCCATGTTGATTTTACATTACCTTCAAAGCATGCAGTGTATTTATAGCAAATAACTGCACATATTAACGATTAGTATGGATTCATGAGACAATGAATACATATTCAAAAAATACTTGTAATAATACTTTATAAACTTGTAAACACTTATATTTGCATTTCACATTGTCTTCCCTGATTATACTGGTGGTGAATCCTTAATGTGCTTCAGTATATGATCACATTATTCATATAATGCAGATTAATTATCAATGCAATTATAGTTCCTCACAAATAATTACTTTCAATATCAACGCATTACATGTTTTTTAGATATGATTATGTCACTGCTCCTAGGTCGTCTACTAAGTATGACATCTAAATTAGAACTGTTCGATAAGGTGTAACGGGGTCAGCAAACAGTTGCATAAAATAGGTTTATCATGTATAACACACTGACAAGCTAATTCGCCCACTATAATAGCGATACTCTCTACTGAAAACTTGAAGTGTAATAGTCTCATACAAGATTAATCAGAAACTGAAAATGATATTCCAAATTAATCTCTCTACAACTTTCTTCAGGTTACCAACATCCACTTCTCAGCACTTTCAGTGCATTCTTGGTAACATCTATCTCAGATCAACTTCGGCCTTCTTAGTTATCGATGTTTTTGGTGTTCAGTAAATGTTTCGGATCTCACTCTCATGAAGATCTCTCACAGGACAGACATAAATTATAAAACTGTACTCACAATCGGGCCGCACGACAATCAATTCTAAGTGTTCATTATCATCAAATGTAATAATAGAAGGCACACCCACGACATTTTCACACTACCCATCTCTAGTATATAAATAAATATATATATATATTTCCATTATAATCTCTAGAACCACGAGTCCACGCCGCATTCAACGATGACAGAATATTCCAAAAGTATAACCAATACTCACTCTAACCTAACAAAAATACCATTTTATTCATGAAATTACCATTACAAGGTCTCTACAACGATGATCGTCGCAGATTCAAAACAATTTTTGTTTACAGATTAGATAAGTAGAATTGCAATACTTACTTCTCTGACTCAAGAACGTGTGTCCAGCTTATCCAAATGTTGGATTATGTTTGTGTTTGTTGTCCCTTACGTCCGATAATTGACTTGCTTCGTACCTTTCCTTAACTTAGCTCTCACAAATGCGATGCACGTTTGGTTTATTTCCCCAATTACCACTCAGTGTTTACATGTTCACTCGCAATGTTTCCCGATTCTCAAGGTTCAGTACTATTCTCTTCCTTCGTTTTCGCCCTCACTACCTAAATCAATTAAATAGTGGTTCTAAAAAATGAGTGAACCCTACTCCCCATCTCTTGAAGTAACCATCTAAATGCTACCACACTGTTGCATAGTTACCAATGTTCACTGCTAGATTGTTATGAATATTTGCAGGGGGGGGGGGGGGGTGGGAATGCTAGTAAGGATGCTGACGTTGATGATTCCTACACGTACTTAGGAATTTATCATTTCTGAGAGATTTCTTCTCCAGATAATGGCAGCCTCTTAGAGTTAGAGTGCAGTCGGTATACAATGTATATACGTAGAGACTACTCCAATGCATTGTGGAAGTAAGAGTAAATGGCTTGTACGTTCTGCACATTTAAACGCCACCAATAACAAAATCAAATTATTTGATGTGTTGTCATGAATGACTAACATATTGTATACCTATTGTTACGGTAGCAAAACTACTGTCAATGGCTTGGTTGTTACGACACTATTGGATGACGTCTCTTATATGTTCACATGTGTATGAAATTATGCATTGCGATGTAACAACACTGGTCAGATTTAAAACTTAAAACTTTCATATTTACGCTAGAGTAATAAATATCCACTGACTTAAGAAAATACGTACTCGCAAAACAAGTATGAATATTTATAAATGTGATATTCCATATTCATATTATCATTACCACAGATTGCCCTGACAAATATTATGGACGAAAGTGTGATCACAAGTGTTCGAAAACATGTTTCAACAATTCGTGCGATGCCTGGACTGGTCGATGCTTCAATTGTTCTGGAATCCATTATGGACTGTATTGTTCTGAATTGCTGGATGGTTAGTTCTCCTCATTTTTATTTTACTTTATTGTAAATGTCATATCTCATGAATTTGTTGATGATGTAGACACGCTCATACAGTGTTGCTTTTTTCCTGTATATCACAAACAATTTCATTTAAATCATCGAATAAAAAATAATACGCAATGGTTCAGTACGCTGAACATCTGCTGTCTGATGTACTTGGAAGTGTATTGGAATGAAAGTAATCGTTTCTGAACAGCCAATAGTTTTATAACAGTGGAAAGGATTGGTGTGACTAGCGAAATGTGATTCTGGAGTGATACATGATATATTTTCTGATTAATTATATCAGTATTCCTTGAAATATTCAGTCGGGATTATTTCCGACATAAATGGCTAGAGTCGATGATGATGTCTGTGCTGAAGTCTGTGATGTGTCTGTCTGAACCTTCATATTTGTACCTGGACATTTGTTAAAAAACCCATTTGATGAAAACCATGTCTTCCAGAATGTCCACATGGACTTCAGGGTAGCGCAATGGAACTCGCAGCTGTCCAAGTTAAACCAGTTGGAATATGCAATGTTTTGTTCCCATTGTTAGAAAACAAAACATGTGAGTGGGACGCAGTGTTGTAAGAAACGAGCTTCATATATGATTTTTTTTTTTTTAAAAGGGTTCTCATGCAGCTTGAAACCCAAACAGTCAATTACCACACGCTGAAGGACATGATGTATACATTACTTGATCTTCGGTAGGGATAGTCATGATTATAAGCCATACATGCACTCCAGATGAAGCTTATACGTGATCAATCTTCCCCAGCGAGTGACTGATAGGTTTCGTGACCCGCCGATTAATTATGCTTCCCTTTCATCTCTGCCTAGATAAAGTTCCAATACTATCACATATAACACACGTTCTTAAAAATGTCATCCTAGAAGTGATATCCGGAAAGATGTGATACCTGGGAAGATGTGATACCTGGGAAGGAAATACCATAATATGATTTTCCGACTTCGTACACAACATGTACAGTTTAATAATCACCCGAACAGAATACATCCAAACCACATTCCAGGACGTCGACTATATACTCATCCCAATGTAACTGTTGACCGCAAGCTGTTTCAATGTTCAACATCTGAGGCGTCTCACTGATGTATTTATTGAGGCGGTGATTAGATCAACTATGGACATGTCAACTGATGATAACATGATGACATAACTCATATATATATATATATATATTATATATATATATATATATATATATATATATATATATATATATATATATATATGGCATCACACACGTTATGACTATTCTTGATTACAAGGTACGCGCGTACTCGTCATGTGCTACATACCTGGTTTATTGCTTGTTTGCAAAGACGATGGTGTGACTGCATTATCTTCAATACCAAGCCAGGTGTTAGTCTGCTGGTGTAACTTTACTGTTCCAAAAACAAAAAGAAAAGCAACATTATAGCAACGCTAATGGACACCACATTTTAAACGTGTATCAAACTGTTATTTTACGGAATTAATATTTTAACTTTTGCATGAATAAACGTTCAGATATTAACAATAAATTGAAGCAAATTAAATTTGTGGACATTTTTCTTTGGAACTTGGGATACAGTAAGCTGTATGTCCTGACATCTATCAGAGAACGATCTTCGTGACGTGGATCCGATTAGCGCTGGATCTATTGTTGTGAGATTGATGCCCACACTTCCCAATGTGCAAGAGAAGGCTGAGGGAGATTGGCTGGAGCCAAGTATCGCTGGCGAAGTCGTCTGTCGAGTTCATCCTATAAATGTTCTATTGGGTTCATGTATAATGCATGACTGCCACCGAATGGTCTAGACGTTATTATCAGAAAGGAGCTGGGTGGTTAGTTGTGCCACATGAGGTCGGACGTTATCCTGCCGAAAAATTGACACTTGTGCATTCAAGAATTTGAAGGATGCGAGGACGAACATTTTCAGCGACAGTCATTCGGTATTTAGGCGTCCTCTATTTTGCAACAGGTCACTTCTTTCCATGAAGTTGACCCCTAACCCACATAAGTACACCTCCACCACCATGTGGATGGGACTGAACAATGATGTTCTACAGGCAGAGCTTACAGACACTGTGGTAAACTCTTCTCCGTCTATCGTGTGGCTGGAGCACAAATCATGATTGATCCCTAAACCAAAACCCTCTCCAGAAATTCCCAATGATCCACTTACAGTACAGGTTCGCCTATTGCAGTCGGTTCTGGCGATATGGGTGCGTAAGAACAGGACACATGTGCAGTGTTCTTGTCCAAATAACAGCATCGTGCATGTGGTTCCTGTCCGTTGGATGTAAACGTTGACGAGCTCCTGCCTTCGAGTGGACTGGAAGATAATAATCAATTGCTGAAGTGAAACACCCGTATAAGAGGTCTTCGGCATGAGTTTGTAATCCGAGTCTTCCACCGCGCCACCGGTCTGCCACAGTTTATTGAAACCGCTTCTAAAGACGAATAATAAAGCTTCTAACCACATTAAATTATCTTACCACTACAACTTCTGATTGTCCAGACTGTAACCGTCCAATGATGATGTTTCGTTTTTCTGTAGTGAGATTAACTCTAGTTGTGAAGTGAATTTTCAACTGAATGCATTGTATGTTGTTTGTTAATTGGGGGATTTAAGCCTCTTAGCTGAGGCACGAATCTTTCAACCTAAGATAGAAGTCAATGTTGGTTATATCAGGCCGTATTAGCTTTTATCTAAATGTGACATAATGGTCTAGGTGTTTGGAAAGCCGTGCGTGCTATTACTATACATTATCTATATTGCTAGTTGGATTTGATGTTTATTTTTAGAAAGATGCCTTTTATCTAAGTGTGACCCTATGGTCTGGGTGAATTGAGAACTGTGCGCGCTATTATTGCAAAAGAATGTTATGTTGCTAGTTGTATTAAACTGTTTATTTCCGTCGGTATTGCTTTTTATTTAAGACAGACACTAATGTCTGGGTGAGTTTGAAAACCATGCGTGCGATTAAGCCAAAAATTGTCCATATTGCCAGTCGTACCCTGTGGTGAGCGTTCCTCATAATGTATTCTAGGGCCGTCAATCTTTTATAGGCATTCAATAATATGAGAGAGGTCAGAGAGTTGTGTGCTTAATAAGTTTCACGGATTCTCATGAATCTGTCACGAGTTACTGATACCTTTTTATAAAAATATTGACCTCTTTAATGACCTAACGAATCATGAGGTGAGTACAATTCAGGTAACAACGAGAGGTTAAGAATGATTTGGACATATTATATTTAGAATAATGTCCAAACAGCGAATGCGTATTGTAAATGTGATTCCAAAACGTGGCTTTTTAAAAGAAGTATATTTATTGTTATATGTCCTCAGTATCTTTATTTAGACACGTTGCTTGAACTCATTGCATAACAACTTGTTAAACTGCATTTTGTATTTACTAACAACCTTTAACAATCCCTTTTCCTTTCAAACTTAAATTATGTAATGCATTCTCCATATCTCAATTTCCCAGACAAACGCAAATAATTTAGTGACATTTTATTGTTTAACATGTTTTTAAGTAATCTCATTTCGAATGTACAATTTGTTTTCAGATCCGCCTGAACACGCTTCACAAAAAAGAAATCATATGCACTTTGTTCTGCTGACACTAATACTGTGCATGGCTTGTGTTGCAACTTTTATACCGTTCTGCGTCCCTCGAGCAGATGTAAATGCAGTGTCTAATAGTGAAAAACCAGGTAAATTTTGAGACGTGTGAATAAAAGGTAATAATGCAGTAATGACCAGTGTGACCCCGCATGTGTAAATATTGTTTGCCACGTCATAATCATGAAATGCAGTCCTCGCAACGAAGGTTGACTGTACGGAACCTCTAGCAATAGTATTTACATTCTTTGCACTACATCCTGTTGGAAATCTAATAAGATAATTATTCTTCTACAAAACAGATACAGTGGGAGTGAACACTGCAGATAGGCATACTAACAGTCTTGAAAATATTGTTGTAGCTTCTTAATCGATGTTAAGTGTGTTTCAAATGACGATTACGATGCACTAACATGTATACTACTGTGTCCCCCTGCATTTATACTATTGTTTTGATAGTTGATTCTGTAAAATGACTAATTTAACGGGTTTCATTTCAAGCCGTTCGCTTACCAGATAAATAACCATCGCGTCAACAGTTAGCACCATATATATATATATATATATATATATATAATTTAACCCTCTCAACTGTTCGCAATAAATTCAGTGTAAGATGGATATTGGGGGGCCGTATCTACAGTTTATTATGGTTTGATCTCCCAATGCGTTGAATTAATCTTTTTTTTTAAAATAGCAAAATCTATGTACTACATAGATAACATGTCTTTGGTGCATTTGAATAATAATTCGCGACTATTCTTTTTGTGTGGGCATTGTAAATTCATTTTCCAAATCAGTGTAGACCTATGCTATGTCGTATGGCTAGCGATTAGAAACTGAAACATAACACAACCATCGCTAATTTATAAGAACAAAAAGAACAACAATTGCATCTAGTCTACTTTTCCTTTCCTTTTATTTTATTCTGTTCAGAGCAACGTCGGGAATTTCTTCTAGATATTTATATTTCTCACAATATAAGTGGGTCCGTAATTGCGATATAATAATACAAACAATAATGAGTACGTGTATACTATTTCTACTTAACACATTAATTTAATATATGGAAAACATCCATGGTGTACAGAAACCCAGTAAAGTCAGAGTATATCTTTATCGTAATATGTACATTAATTTGTATCATGTTGTATCAACTCCCTTCTTCCCACAAAAAAGTATTGCCGATTATACATTGGTTACTCTTCCTCAGTGCAATGCAATTATATGTTTGTATGGAGATACCCACCCTGCTTATCTATTGTTTTGTGAGAACAGATATTCACTATTATTAGACATAATCACTCGAAAATAACACACTGTGAAATGTATCGAAATCGATAATTAAATCACTTGTGAGAAATGCACACCATAAAATAATGTTTTAGATGTGTAAGTCTATTCCAATGTGTGGGGCAGGAAAATCCATTTATAATTAAGAAAATTCCGGATACACACTTATTTTTGACCCTATTTATTACATAAAACAGCAGGACCGTTTCCAATATAGCCGAATGTACAACTTGGTATTCTAGAAGTTACTTTCTGACATGTTTTCGTAAATATTTGTATCGCGATATAAGCTTCGCCATTTATATTGGCCTATTAGAGGGACTCATTAATAGCTATTATTTTTTTTATTTTCGGAGACGTCCAATGAACTCGTGCAACGCCCATCCGCTAAGATCTAATATTTTCCTCAAGCCATTGAACATGCGAGAGCTTCAGTTATTTTGAGGCATTCTTACTCACCTACCTATTCACTTGCGTTCATATCTATCATAATTTTCTTTGGGTTCAATGTTTTATTTCTACTTGAATTTGAAATGATTGATTGATTTTGAAATACACTCAGTGAATTTGTTTTCGAGAAGAATTTCAACATTGTTCTCATTTATTTTTTCAGATACATCCAAGAACAATAAAGTAGAAGTCCTCAGAGATGACCTAAAGCAGTCAGTATAGCATAATAATAGTAGCCGACCAGGAACATTTTTAATGCATGTGTTGATAAAAGAAAGACTTAAACAGTAATATACCAGAAAGGCTAACGGGAGAAGAAACGAGAAAAAGAAGTGAAGTTGCTGACTGGGTTGTCACTGTGGCACGACAGGAGATCAACATGTATTAATAAATGAACTAATAACACAAAAGACATATAGTTGTGGAGATACATGATCGAATATATCGCTCGTCATGAAGCTAGATTACTGTTTTGATTTAGTAGCGCTACACAATAAATATGCATGTCTTACAACATACACATCAGCTTGCCCTTTTACAATGTCAGTATCGTAGCAAGTAAAAGATCAATGGTTATTATATCATAACAATTATGATAAATTATAAAGCATTACGTTTCATTAATTATATCAGAGAATATAATATCATCATAATATGACTAAGACCATAACATTAAATATTGTTTTGGTACATGTATGACAACAATTGTATACATACTTAGCCTTTGTATATTCCGGTTTATGCATGTCTACTCCATTTCTCTGAAAGAAGGAAGGTACACAGCATGCAGACATTTTCTATATTCGGTATTAACGACAACCACGAGGGTGCTACCGTAAATGTGCCGATAATTGCAATGATTGTGTTGTTCTGAGTATGACTAATACATTGTTTCCATACTCTGAACATGTTTGGGTGGAGTCTATGAGATATTAATTAGTTATTGTCTTTCTTCTGGCACATATTTATTCAGCAGCATCATGTCTGATGTTCATTACAGTCTCAAAACCGCACATGAATAAGCAGTGTACGTCAGATCAATCTTGTGCAATATTCTGCCATGAATATGTCATGACTCTGCTGTAAAGTCCATGAGTGATAAACTAATAAATAAAACGCTTCTTACTTCATCAATTTTGTCTATAGTTCATAATATAACAGTGTCAAGAGTACCACTGATAGCACGTAACTCGGAATCCTTAAGCTATATTTACTAGTACTCGTTCTACCAGTACAGAAAATCTCAATCCGGGATTAAATGTCCAACCTCGCGAACACAAGATTAATGACTTAACTCTAGCAACAAATATAACTTTTTAGTAAGACGGGATTACATTTCCTAGAACAGGAAACAGCAATTCATTTCCTAGAATAAGTGAATATTTCCATTATTTGTCTATTATTTGTAGACAATCTTATTAAAAAAAACGATAGCTGGTGTAGCGTCTATATCGATGCCTGATTGTTGAATATCTTCTGATACTACATGTGATGTTCATAATTCTTAATGGAGGAAATAGAGTTTAACCACTGTGACCCAATAATATCTTCTTCTTCTTCTGCGTTCGTTCTCAAACTCCTGGAGATTAGCATGATTTAGTCCAGAGAACGGAATGCGTAATGTCATGGTTTAAAACATTGTTGCAATCGAATCATATATACGCCTTTCCAACTTGTTATTATTTTTTTTTAATGAAATATGAGAAATTTTAAAACTTATTGCGAGTTAAATAAACGCAAATACAGTGAAAATGTCATTAAATAATTGTGTTATTGTGCATGTGCCCCAATTAGTTTTGAATTTCGTTTATTTGTCACTGATTGTGCTGATCTTGCAAGATCATTTTATTCTTTCAGATTGCATTTTGTCAACGTTCATTGCCGTATGTCGAGCATTTACAGTACATTGATTATCCTTCACTTTTGTAATGATTTTGTTGTTTTGACCTCTCAATTTCATGCACAAATTTCACCTTCTTTTTTTTGTTCTACTTTCTTTTTATAAAAAAAATATTAAATTATCAGCATCATGAGTTGTCATTATCATGTATATACATTTATGTTATTACGTGTATATCAACTGCATCACGTATGTATACGCTTTGAACAGGGTAAAACTTTTTGCTAATCACCTGATATACACATAATAACATTTAAATTAACGTTTCGACTACCAATCACAATTACCTGCGCACAGAAAAAAAGAAAGAAAAAAAAACGGAGCAATAATGTCACTTTTTCCGTTACCATGCAAAAACAAAATGTGGATACCGTCTTCTACGGCGGTTATTCTCCGACCTCCGCTGGATGTCTTTTGTAGCATGACAGTAGTCTTACAAAATTTCCAGCAGGATGTACTCACGACAACGGTAATGCTTTGGATCACCGTTGTATTGATGCTAATATCACGAAAGAAACGTCTTCATTCGGAAATGTAGAGGCTTCGTGGAAGAGTTGAAACTAGGCCAGTGGTGAAACATAAAAGAGACACAACAGAACAATAGTATATCATCCATGCAGTTGGCGTGCATTGGCAAATGCATTATAAATCATGCCAAATTGATATGTGTAGTGTCTCTAAAGAAGATGACATGTCCGTTCGTTGCATAAGCGCGACTTAATGGCCATCAACTAATATACTGAACGCCCGAAATACCCGTGGCATTGGGGTGGTTTTCAACAGGAGCTTCCAAACGTTTTTCATGTTGTACATTTAAAATAAATACCAATATTAGAACACATCAAAAGACAACAGGTCATGTGATTTTCTCACACTTCCAGACTACCAACCGACAGTATGCAACAGATGTCAATGACACATACACATCATGGCTATGAAGCCAGATGCAGACTATATAAACGATGGACCATATAAATCAAAGAAGCTACAGGGACAAACTTACAATGTGCACACAAGAAGGTTATCTCCAGATAAAACTTCTACCACTGACGCCGCAAGGCAAACACGGGCCACAACGTATTGATGCGTGATTCTTGATTAGAAACTTGCTTCAAGCACGCGGCACATTCCCATAAGTGCTCCAGCCTCCGTTCCAACAGTCGCCCTAGTGCATGTAGACTCAGTGTCCCGGTCAGGTGTTGATTGTGTGATATTCTGGGCTTTCCAAAAAAACATTGTTTCTTTCCATCACCTCTAGATACTCCAATTTCTAACATTCTATGTGTGTGTACGTTCTCAGTCTCATTGACATCATCTTCTACTTGGAATGAATGTATTAGTGAATTCATTAAGTCTGCTTTATCTCTTCTCAGGAATGTGCCGTATATCGCCACATTTCCTACAAATAAGTCGGCTTTCTCCTTTCCTCTGACTCCAGCATGACTAGTGAAGTATATCAATGTAATGATCTGGACAATTGAGTTGTTCAATAAGTCCCATCATTCTTTTGTCAGCATGTACTTTTATTTCTTGCGCAGCATGCTTTGAAAGTCTGTGAGTATTATCGAGTGTGTTGATGTATCAGTTATCAAACTAATAAGATCTGCAGTAACTCCCACTATCTTCATCCTCATGCTCGATGTGAGAGTGGAATATGCTGCAGATTTCTCAACCAACTGGACGCCTTTTCTGTAGGCAATATAACCACCACCAGCTTTTATTTGTCTTCCTGTTACTGTAGCCTTCTGTGTATATAATTATGTCTTTTGGTTTTGATTGTAGCTGGGCGAGTTCATGCACTGTAACCTAGGCACTGACACCCGTCCATTTTCGACATGCTTTAACTGTGATAGTATCTGGTTGCAGAACCTTCACAGGCAGGGGGTTTCACAGTAAGAAGTGAGAACCCTTCACAGATAGCGAGATATTGACGGCGTGAAATGCCACACATTGCATCTCTTGGGTAAATGTTGTCACCACGGACATCTCTGACACACATTGCGAAGGTGTGTTTATCTAAGAACGTGTCAAGCGACTATAAAACACAAACTTGTGTTTTTATAGGAACGTGTCAAGCTATGATCAAGTGCAACGTTTGTTTACCTAAGAACATGTCAGATAATAGACAGACTGGAATCATACCAGGTAGAAGCGTTCTGGTTGGGCTGAGGCAACGTGGGTTTATTGTAACCAGAAGGATCAATTTCTGATTGGCCAGTGGTTTTCCTCTGGGGAAATGAAAGCTTTTGATTGGTTGGAAGTTTCGGAGAAACTTAGGAGTTGAGGAGGAAGAACATGGATTATCGACCGCCGAGCAGGGCGGTCGCATTTTTACCCCAGAGAGTGTCCCACGGAGTCCCCGGACACAGTCGAGTTAGTACTTGTCTCCCCGGAGAGACAAGTCCCTTGTTGAGTTTAACAACTCCGACTTGAAATAGAAAGAAAGATAGTCGACCGAATAGTGAGATTAGTAGTAGAATAAGGAGATGGTCTATAATCTCATTAAGCTTATATTATAACGTGTGCCTAATTCCTGGATGTGCTAGAGTAGTTTGTGAAATCTTGGCATTTTGTATTGGTGATGTATTATACGTCACGGAGATATTAAATACTCCGGAATTTAATATTGATTTGTATCATTAGCTTGATGTTTATATTAAACGACAATTTATTTCTGTAACAAGAAGTGCCTCTGTATTTATTGAAGCCAAGAAGAGACTACTGCATGACCACTACATGATTACCACATGAATATACCTCATCATCTCCATACTGTTACATAACTAGTTGCAATATTAATTTAGTCAATAATTTCTCCTCAGTGTCTATCTCCAGTCATGCACTGCACTTTTCTATTTCTTCCAATTCACATACTGTTCGAATTGTGTCTTCAGTATGTGCCATCTATGATCTGCCACGCTTGATAAGTTTTTCTTTTGCCTCATCTAGACGTTAGTGTAATGGGTGGTGGTTGCATTCTGTCACTTTAGGGTGCAACCTAACTTGTGCTACCTGATGTCGCACTGTAATATTAGATTCATTGCCTCATCTATCGACTTGTGTCTGCGACAATGTTAGTAGGCCGTAATCCATGACAGATATAACCATAATTTGCAGAAGCAGAAAACATTACTCATTGATGTCGAATGGTCGCCATAGCTTTGATGCCTCTTTGAGCCTTCTAAATCATATTTGTAACGTGTGTGATTCGTACCAAGTGATTAAAAGAAAATTGTTGGGAACAATTCGAAAGCAATTATTTGTAATTGAAAACAAAAGGAAGAAAACAAACTGAAGGATAACTTAAACGAATTTTTATTTCCAGACGACCAAGCAATAGTAGAATCATCACATGAGCAATTAAACAAGCAAATAGATTACATCATACATGCCAAACCTTTAACATGAAATCAAATATAAAGATTATCGAGGTATTGACGGTAGGAGGAGCAGAAAGAAACATATCAATATATATATATATATATATATATATATATATATATATATATATATATATATATATATATATATATATATATATATATATATAATTGAAATAACACACTTAAATAAGTGACATAATTCATATACCTAGGAAGCAATATAATATAAAATGAATAAAGCAGAAAAGAAATACACAATAAATGTAGTAAAGCATAACATGCCCTATGGAAAATGATACGGATTTTCAGAAAAAAATAATGCAGATTTAAATAGCAAAATATCAATATTAAAAACGATTGTTATGCCAATTCGGTGCTACCAATGCCAAACATGGACAATGACAGCACAAGACAAACGTACGCTTCTGACAGCTGAAATGGCACGGTTACGCACAATCCTATGAATATCGCTAAGTGACAATGAGCATTGTGGACATTAGAGAAAGAACGGACACCATTCCAATATTGGATTATATTAAGAGATAACAGATGAAATGGTGTGCATGCGGTTTCGTATGTGGGTTTCACCAACAGTTCACTAGATAAACCACCCATAAAACAGAAAATCTTAATAGATGACATGCCATCATATTGAGGTTATCTTCATATAGATAAAAAGCTTCATTGTACGTCATCTATGCAATCCCGTATTCGTAACCTTCGATAACAGTTACCGTGTTGTACCGACAGACCGACTTATTGCTTGAACTAGTTACGGTGACAACGTGGGTGGGCTGAACAACAAAGAAACCTGTTGTAAGGTCCAGAGTTGTGACCTGCTGTCGACGCCTGTTTCAGCGGCATTAGACTCGAAACCCCATCGAGTTGGATGGCTACTGAAACGGAGGGCGGATCACATATTGAAATATCCCACGTTCTGTGAGGCCAGTTTCTAATCAAGAATCAAGATGGAATGGTTTGCACACATCAACAGACTACCACCAGACAGCATGCCACATCATGCTATGCTACACATATACAGTGATGGCAGACCAAGAGGCCGTCCCCGAAAACGATGGACCACATACACAGAAGAGGCGACACATTCCACAATATACTTAGCACACACGAAGACAATCTCCAGAAAACTCTTCTACCTCTGACGCTGAAAGGCAATAAATTGCTTAGCGAATAGGTAGATATGCGATGATGAGTATCCATGGAACAATGCAAGTGCGCTTTACGTCATACCACTGTAGGCATATTTAGGTGTATTTGCAGAAGTCATGTTATCTTGTCTTAATCGTATACATAGTAGTATTGAATTGGTATGTTGTTATTTATGCTCAGTGTGTATGCCACTGTGGTTTTAGTTGTTTTTTTTTCCCTTTCAATCTTATTAATGTGTGATGGCATGAAACTATGATAACGAATCTGAAATAACGCCTGTGGTTCAATGAAGCCAAGTAATCATGTCTTAAAACCGTAATGCATTGCATTACTAATTCACACATATGGGACTCATATTATTGATTGACACGTATGTCCGACATTAGACATTTTGCATACTCCACAGAAACAATATTGTGCATACGTTAATTGTGAATTATGGTTTATTTCCATCTGTTGTGGCTACATATTCCTCACAATGCCTCCGCCCGGACTACTTCTGTTCACCAGTGCTTATCTCTTTGGCCATGACTTCTCATTCTCGTTTACGTATACTATTTGATCCCTTATATCGCTAATTCGCTATTTGTTTTTTTCTAGTACCACATACAATAATGCTTTCTACACAGTACTTTCCTCTTATAACGATTATGTATGTGGTGGTATCCTATACTTACATATCTCTCGCTCGGCCATGTTTCTTCCAGTTATCCGCTTTTCCTCCGTGTGATGCGTGTTTGCTATATGTAGTTGCCTCTCGCGGTTCGATATAATGGTCTCTGACTTATCTGTTTCAGCTGTATTTCTTTGTATCTCTTGCTTAATCTCGTATTTTTAAGTATATTATATAGCTGCCTACAGATCCGTTGTTCTCTATTGTAATGTCACTCCCTCTTACCACAAACTTCCTTGCTTCGTGTACATATTATCATTAGTGCCATTTAAGTCAGCATCTTCGAGCCATCGGGCACAGAGAGCCCGCTCCTGTGGCCACACACTTCAACGGCGGTGGTCATCATGGTGTTCTTGTTATTAAGGTCACGGCCGTAAGATCTTGCACCATCGATGATGGATCTAGGTGCGCTCTGAAAAATCATCTTATTTTTTAATTGGGTAAACTCGGGCCTTTTGGGCTCAATTCCGACCACTCCTATGTCTAGTGCTGGGTTGGTGTGGTCTTTGTCTTTGTTCTTTTTTGTTCCATCATTTATTCATCTTCTTGTTAGTTGTCATTCCTCATATATTTACATTTCTTATGTATTTCTGGACCTTCCAGCATCTCATTTCCATAATTCCGTTTGCATGGTGTGATAATTTCGAAGTGTCGTCTTTTGATGTTTCGTGTATCTTGATTAAAAACATTTTGGTTGAAACGTTGAATATGTTTTGTGAATTGTAATGTGTATGTTTTCGTGTGTGGATATAATTACCCACTAGTTTTAGTTATAGTCCGTCGTGTTTGAGTGAAGCGATTATATGATCTGTGTATTACGTAGCCACACAGAGTGTGTCCCTGGTGCAATCAAGGATGATTCGCATCGATTCATTTTGAATTCTCTTCAGGCTCTCAAACTTTGTGTGACTGGCTGTGATAGTGACGACTGCATATTCAATGACAATGAGGACAAGAGCATCATATATGATTATGAACTGTGATTATTTAGTGTCAACCGCTGCCATCACTCTCAGAGCTGAAAGTATTTGCTGGCCTTTGCGATAACATGATCAACGTGCTGCCGTAAACACAGACTACGATCAAATCGCACGCCGAGGTATGGTAAGAATGAGATAGTGATCGTATTTCATCATCTCATCTCCAACGTCGATGTTGCAGACTTTACGATCTGGTTGTTAAGAGATAACCATGACAGAGGAGACTTCTCTTGATTGATCCCTGAATCATCACAACAGGAGGCGATACGATCTAGCCCACTTTGTTGTGTGCGACAGTTTGCATGGATTTATTGTAGTCTCTTACTATCTAGAAAGTTACTCTAAGACTATGGAAGGAATGGATACTTATAGAGAATCAAGTAAAGACACGCATAGATAGTGTGATGCCAGAAAGTACGGCACGTATTCAGGATATAGAAAAGCTTCATTGTTTTTGTATTTTAGACGGTTATATTATACATCTAGTGTATACGCCAGTGAATGCAATAGATGGAATGTTTTGAGACAGTTTGTGGTAATAAACTTATTTGATTGTGGGAATATTATTGTGTCTTGAATCAATCAATACCAGAAGGCAAGTCAGGCATTCAAGTAGTGTGCTAATAAAGATTTCCTTGAGCATTACTGGAGGTTGGTGCGGTTACAGGCACCGAATCTTCACTGCGGCAGTGATACTGTCAATAGGCATCACCCGTACAAAAGTAAAAAAATCATACAAATTTAATTTAACAATTTTTATTCATCTTTTATCTTCTGTTTCACACCTGCCGTCATTTGTGACTATGTGTCCGATATATTGATAATGTTCTTTGTGTTGTACCTTATCTCCAAGCATTTTCATTTTAAGCACCTTTTCATCTGTGATTTTGCTAAATATATATATTTTTTTAAAATGGTTACATCTAGTCCGTATGCTTTACTTAATTTATTGATTTGATCTATTAGTCTGTGTAGTTCCAAAGACTATGGAACGAATTTGGCACATGGATTTCGATGGGTTTGAATTGTTGGTAGTTGTGACGTCACAGTTCAAGGCACGGAAAATGGGAATTTTTGGATATTCAAGAAGCGTCAACGGTCCGGGGGGAGTATGAGGGGGGGATGTTATTTTTAGTTTCTAATAACTTTAATATACTGTATCCCCCCTCCCTAAATAGTGTAATATACTGTATTGTTCTATTATTATTTTTTTCAAAATAAATAATCTGGAGCGGTCAGTTGACGCATGCACAACTGATGGCGAAAAAAAACAGCCTTATTGAAACACGAATATTGCAACGCATTCGTTGGTACAAAATTGAAACGATAAGAAGACCACACAGGATCTTCGTTTCCTTTATAAAATTGTGTTCTAGAGCGGATACATTTGTTCTAGATTGGTGGATTAATTTGTAATTATTATGTGTGCCCGACTTGCAATGAAAATATGAAATTAGTATTAAAAAATGCTAGTGAAATGCTAGTGAAAATATGAAATTAGTATTAAAAAATGCTAGTAAACGTGAAGGATATATTTGGAGATGTAGGCGTTACGGTAGCGATCGCTATGATGTTAGTAGGAGTGTCAGAAATCAATCATGGTTTGCGGAAAGTAAGTTAATTATAGGTGGCATTTTACTTCTTACTTATCTGTTGGTGATGAATGCGAGGACGGGATTTATAAAAGGAATTAAAAGTTGGAGCCCTAACGGTCGCTGATTGGAAAATGTTTTTGTAGGGAGATGAATGTAGAATATTCATTGGCTTCGCATACGAGTGGTCCTGGATAAATTCCCCAGTTGAGGCGGAAATGTTTTTTAGATCGCAACGGCTCCCAGATCGACACACAATTTAAATGTTTACCGGATTAATCAGGACTGCGAGGGAGCGGAGATGGCTATCGTCCTCATTTGCAGAGCCTCTGAAATATGACATCGCTAACATCTCACACCTCTACGGCATAAATAAATGCTACGGGTTACTTTACTTTTTTTATGTGTAGAAATGTTTGCTAACGAAACTATAACAGAACGAGGAAACTGTGCTGTTGTGGAGATAAACGAAAGTATGTTCGGCAAAAGGAAATACAACAGAGGTAGACGTGTAAAAGGCACATGAGTGTTTGGCTTAGTGTAGAGGGGCTCCAATAAATGTGTATTGAAGGTCGTTGCTGAAAGGACGAAAGATGTATTATTGGAGATTATCAAGGAGCATGTCTTGCCAGGAATGTCAATCGTCTCCGACTGTTGGGAGGCCTACTCCTGCTTACAGGTTGAAGGTTATATACATTTAACAGTAAACTACAGTGTCAAGTTCATAAATAGAGAAACTGGGGCCCACACGAACACTCTGAAGATTTATGGGGTCTTATTAAAAGACAATGTTCCTTGATTGGCGGTATGGACCGCGTTGCTGGCTTTCGCCTACATTGCCGAAAAACTGTCGTATCTGATAAGCGCAGTTTTATCTATTCACGAGTGACTGTAAGACTGACCGTGATACGAGTCAACATATCAATCAATCAATAAACCCGTAACCCTTCAGGGTCGTAGGGGTACCAAATTGGATGTTTCAGCACATAGAGTCATCCAGCGAATTATATCCTCATCAATGCTGATGAGTGTGGAAATATCAAGATATACCATACTACAGACATTAATAGTTTTAATATATCAGTGATATAAAGACAATATTATGTGAACTAATCTATTGGTTATTGCATTTCCACGGGAGAAAGGTGGTTGATAGAAGTTACGCTTGCCGTTAAGCGTTAAGGTGAGCACTTAAGTTTTTATTAAAGGTCAAAGATGACGCCTCAGTTGCGTGGAGTCCGTGCTTGTGGAGGTTTGTCGTGGACTTTCTATCCATCTCTTTTTTTGTATATCTCATTTGACTCTGTATCCAGATGATCGTTTGCTATAAGTTCTCAGAGTTATTTGGTATGGCGTCATTCTCACAAGGTGTGAAACTACTATTAATATATTGGCGTTATACGTATTTGATAGCAGACATGTGAACTAGTATCTAGGGACTACTGACATTACGTGTTACGTCATGCTGTCGTAGACAGTTCATGTTTACTTACAGAAGACATGTTGTTTTTTGTTAGCACAGATATAACTCAGACCATCTGGCATGTTCTTTTCAATAAATATTACTACATTCTGTGATTTATAATATTACTAACATGTGCTACGATCACGTTCGTAGGCTAGTATCATATCTACTTCCAGGTGACGTGGCATTTTCAGAATGTTATTTTCGCTGCATTATGTAAGTTTTCCGGTTCAATAATACAAATCGTTCATTCTCTTACAATACATATTTAAACGGTATTCGATATCAAGTATTCATCTTAGCCTTGACATGCCCCTTTGTTCTCTGCCCTAGGAACGTTCCATGCATGATAAAGCTTTCTAAACCACTACCTATGTATATGTTGATTCCATGTAAGTTTGAGTTTTTAATGGATTCATAAGCAAATTTTCATTTTTCAAGTGTATTCGACCATGCGTTTTCAGAGCAAGAATGGGGGAGACAATAAGGACACTGATATATGTCATGGTACGCATTCGACGCAATTTCGTTTTAGTTTTAATTCTACACTGTGACCTTTGCTCTACTTTTGTCGTATTGTCTAACCTTTGGTGTGCAATTTAGCAAGCTTACGGTTAATAAGTAATTAATTAAGTAAGCATTAAACCTATGCGCAACTAACTGTGCAATGCATTCCGGTCTCCGGACTAGTCCGTGCTAGTATGCTGGAGTTTGAGAACGATATTTTGAAAAGAAGGCAAGTTTATATTGATGTCTGTGTAAGATTGTTCTTCTGTCCTTGATATGCGTAGGATTATTAGGATTAATAGGATGAAACTTCTTATTTGTCATTGTGGTTTTTATGTTCCACCATTACCATATTATTCTGTAAGTGATGTTTTTATAATGCAATTAATAATATATTTATGGTCTCTGTAATATCATCTCTTTTTGCGGTAATGGTTGAAGCGAGAAACTCACACAAGTTGGCATTTTAAAGTTAAATGTTGTCGATAGTTATTGCAGGAATGAGTAAATCGTTGATGCTGTGCATTGTTTTGTATTATGTGTCTATCGATGCTGTTTTATTGGCACCAACAGGTGTCTAGATCCCCAAGGCATTCGTGGGTTACATCACAGTAACTAAGTCCCGGTAGTCTGCGCCGTATAACTGTTATCAAGTGGCATATTCTTTCCAGAACTTTGTCAGCACTGTGGAAAATCTGAACCCCCGGCATGCACCACTGCATTGACCAGTGACATGCGCATACATTCTTCGATGTCGCTGGTCCATCTTATTCTTTGTCTTACCCTTCTTCTCTCGCGTGACACTATGCTTTCCAGAATCAGTCGTTCGATACCTTCATGTCGCTTAAGTGTCCAATATAGTGTGGTTTCCTTCTCATGATGATATTTAGAAGACACCTTTCATTTAGTTTCAGAAATATCAAAATTTCAATGTTCTTCCTTTTCTCTGTCAATTATATTCTTTTGATCTTTCTGTAACACTTCCTTTTAAATGAATTTATTATTGTGGATATTGCCTTTTTCAAGTCTCGCTTCCATATGCTGACACTTGGAAAACACATGAACTTAAAAACGATTACTTTGGTGTCGTTAATACTAAGGTGCCACAGCTTTCTCATTTGTGTTACTTTGAGAGTTGCAATTGAAAATCTTCTTCTAATCTCGATTGAACAATCTTCAGAACTGTTTAACCAGGTCATTTGTTCCCTGGTATTATAATTTGATTACACATTCTAGTTGTATATTTTTTTAATGTTGATTACCAGATTGATCTTTATTTTTGCCTGATGTCAAAGTGTTTTAGTTTTTTTTGGTATTATGTGCATTTAGATATATATTTTAGATCTCGATGTATATCTTTCTTGTTGTGATTAGCTAGCTCTTTTAGTACCTCAAGATGTGTAAAATTAACTATATAGAATCGTTTAGCGAAATATATTACTTAATAAACTACGCAAACAACTTATAGATGCATACACTCTATACTTTCTAGTGTACATTTCCTTTTGAGAGATCAGTTATTACAACAATATTTAGAACAGTGTGTAATAATGCTATAGTAACAATATAATAATAATATTATCCGGCTAGTAGTGGTGTCACATTGACACATTTGCCGAAGAACCAGGTAATATCCAGGTATCCACATCTTCTTAAATCTTCGACAATACCATGTAGAACAATTTATGACACCTAGAAATTAATTTTACCGGTGGAGCAAACTTCATGTGGCGTCTGGGCAGGACAACTGCAGTCAATATATGGTAATGTGCTTTCATAACCTCTTACATTCAGGTGTAACTTACGTAAACTATCTTGAAAACAACACCTTCTCGTTGGTAGCTCTGTTTTCACAAAGTTTGCTATGACGGTGAACGAGTATAACGTATCACTGGCGGGTTACCAGGGCCCTCCCCTTCTTACGCACCACTAATTTTGTCAAAGTTTGACGACCTCACCAAGGATCCTGAAACGGCGATGAATCTATATTATTTGAAGCTGTTCCATGCGTTATCTTATAGTGATATGGTATGTGTGTAATTCCTTGCTCCCCATTCATGGGATACATATTTTACTTGGTTCAGTGTCTTGCTTTTGTCTCCTGTAAAACGGCCCCCATGAAAGACGAAGAGAAGCGAGCCAGCGGACATTGCAACTTTGCCCTCCTGTAGCCGTACTTCTGGTGGCAGGGAATGCTGGAGGGGCCACCACTGCCGATGGACCCTCACATCTGACGTAAGAGTGATGAGCTGTTGGACCCAGACGTAAATGGTTTGTCCCTGCCAGGACGTGACGATTCTGTCTGGATCACTGCTACACTTGAAAGCCTCTCTTTGGGGACCAGAAATTCAACATAAAAACCCCAATAAAAACAATGCCTTTAAGACAGCGAAAGATGCACGAGCTATGGTGTCGCATCGGTTACCAGGACCAGCGCTGTGACCTCTTCGTCTGGGAAAAGCAGTATCAAGTATGCTACCGGGAAAATTCACTCCAACACAGACACATTACACATACTCCAACTAAACTTCGCATGATTTAGAAACAAACAATTAGAACTGACAAAGCTACTCTGGGATCTAAAAATACAAGTCGCAATAATACAAGCAACTTAACTACCAAAAAAACACATCGACTCATGTCACAGGATACACATCGTATGTGTGTAAATGTCAGAAGTGTCAGTGATTAAAGAAACTTATATGAAATAATACATAAGCTGAGGTTTCCAATATAGAAATCGATGACGAGGCAGACATACAAGATATGACAATATGGAGGGAGGGAAAACTACTAAAAATAATTAATATATATAACGCCCCCCCCCCCCAAGACTGACCTTAAACTAAAACTTGCCCGGCGACCGATATGAGAATGACAATCATCGCAGGCGATAAAATCGGTCGCTCACCTCTGTGGGTTTATACAGATAGGAACTAAAAAGGATCGGTCATATAAAAGCTTATAGACAGCCGCTCACTATTCCTACTCGAGAAGGCTTATACTCCGCGAACTCTACTGCACCGGACCATTAGCGCTAGAACAAAACCATACCTTATTTTAGTACCATCTGACATTCACTTGTGATAGTATCTAGTGACGGAATCGTAGCCGTAGGGCAAGTTTCTCACACCATGTGGCATGTTTCCGAATGTTAGACGATATTCTACACGCAGGTAGTGAGGACAAATACCGACATAAGTATTGTTTGCGCTGAAGCCAGACAAAAGTCTGACACAAGCTAGTACGCTTAAGGAAAAGACCATATCACAGGCATGCGTCCAACGAACTCTAACAAAAAGGAGGCAGACACGAGGAAACTATACATATCATAAAGTCCCAGGAGAGACAATATAATTTTGGCTAAAGGCGACTTACCGTCTCTAGTTAACACTGTTTTTCTGTGGGAACAAATTAGGTTTAGCATAGAGGCGCAAGTAATAAGTGAAAAGGCGGGTTTGTATACGAACGAAGTAGGGACGTATTGCCCATGTAGAAAGGACAACGTGTGTTTGTTGTATGACTAGAGGGATCAATATCTGATTGGCCAGAGATTTTTCTCTGGGGGAAACGGAAGAGGATAGGCGGGGTCAGAAAACCATAGGAACGGTGTAAGTTCTGATTGGCGCAAGGAGCAGAAATAGGAGGAGCAAAGATATAAGATAGAAAGACTTAGCTTCGCACATTCGAGTTCTGGTCTCCCCGGGAGAGATAAGAGGATTCGGGTCTTAACAGTCAGCTGTGTACAATCTCGAAGAAATAGCTTCGAGACTCGAGTTAAAGGCTCGAACAAGACTAGATAGCCAGACTTGTAAGCTACAGGACAAATGTGTTCACATCGAATACGAAGTGAGCTTATAAATAGGGATATAGAGAACAAGTATAGAGATATATAGAGATATAAGTATATAGAGTGTATTCTATTATTGCCCAGTTGCAGACAATTTAGGATTAGTCTACATATTCGAGTACGGACTCTAATAAGACAAGATTGTGACTTGTGATTTACAAGTCGATTAGGTTCTAACAGAACGCGAGTTTGCCCAGCAATAGGAATAGAGAGAATTGTTTTATTGTCTCTCAACGAGTATAATATCATTGTGTGATGTATTTCAATAAATCAATAAACGTCGTATTCTGTGAAACCAGGAGTGCCGTTGTAATTTATTGATATAAAGAAGTATTCCACAGGTTTAGACCTGGACCTTTCACCAGTATTCCAGTAAGTCCTAAAAGGCATTTCATCCGTCACAAACTATTGTGACGCTGCAGATCGTTGTTATATTACTGTCACAACCACGTGCAAACCATTTCTCTACCACATTAGTCTGTCAGGACAGACAGTTAGTCAACTGTATGTTTTCAGTCACACTTGATTGTGACGCCTTGTCTATCAAGGATATCATATGCAGAGATCTATTTACTGCCACACTGAAGTGATGACACTAGCATCGTCACTTATTCATTCTGTCAATGAAGTTCAGAACTATTTACTGTCACACACTCACAGTGTTCTATTAGAGACCTAGATGATTTTGGAAGCGACCACAGTCCGATTTTCCTAGAAGTCTCTGGATCTGGAGAGCCAACATACAACAAATTAAACCCCACATGGAACTATAGAAAGGTATCTTAAGAAACTTTTTTAGAGACCTAATATGACAGCAGTTCCAGAAAAAGGACCTAACAGAGAACATCGACAAGGTCTACAATAAAATTGCTGCAACACTTCTCTCAGCCGTAACCAAAATTATCCGAGTAGGTTCAGAAAAAAAACAACTTCAAACCTTATTGGAATATAGAATTAAAACTGCTGTTGAAGATAGGAAAAAAGCAAGACGAAAGGCAGTGAAACCTCCAACACAGATAAACAAATTAAATTATAATAAACTCACAGACACAGTGAAACTACTTATCGAACAAGCAAAAAGAGAAAGTTGAAAGAGAAAATGTGAAAGTCTAGACATGCAGAAACTCGGTGGAAACGCTTGGCAACTCCTGTAAAACCTGTGTGGAACCAAAAGAGATAGAACCACGACCAAGATAGAACCTCGACAATTCTATAAAGCACATCAGCAAAACATCAGAAACGCAACAAAAACATGAATTGCGAAGTCGTCGATAGTGGCTTAACATTCTCTGAGCTAAAGTCAGCCCTAAAAAATGCAAAAAGGCAAAGCAGCAGGCCTGATAGAATTACCAGCGCGATGATTAACAACCTAGCAGATTACGAACTAACAACTATCCATGAGCTCATCAATAAGACTTGAAGAGAAGGAAGCTGCCAAAAGCCTGGAGAAAAGCTAACATTATAACAATCCTAAAGAAGGACAAAAGCCAAACGAAGTTACCAGTTATCGACCAAATCCCATAACATCAAACTTGTGCAAAGTTGCTTAAAGAGCACCAAAATCATAAACAAAAATCAGTCTGGTTTCAGAAAGAACAAACAAACAGTTGACCAGCTGATACTACTCACACAAGACATATGAGATGCCTATCAAGAAAAGAAAAGCGTGTTGGCAACATTCATTGACCTCAAACAAGCCTATGACAGAGTCTGGAGAACATGTTTATTCTAATTGTATAACTGGATAAAAGGTTTCTTCTATAACAGAAAAATTCAAACAAAATAGTGGGAGCTCATCAAAACAAAGAACGCTGGAAGAAAGACTGCATCAAGGATCGGCGATAAGTGGTACATTATTTCTCATAAACATAAACGATCTACTGGACTTCTTCACCTGTCGCAAAGTACTATTTGCTGATTACCTGGTTATCTGGACAAAAGAAATATACCCCAAAACCATAATTAATAACATTTTTTTTAAAAATAACTACAATCTCTGCGCATTGTGAACTGTGGAAGTTCGAGATGAACAGAGAAAAAAACCAGTTTACAGCCTGCTCAGCTTATACACCAAAGCAAAAGGGGAAGACATGGACATAAAAATCGGCGGAATAAAAATAGCATACGAAAAATTCCCTAGATACCTCAGAGTTGAATTTGATCAGAGGCTCACAATGGGGCACTACATAGAAATGCTGATTAATAAACGACGTCAAGGATTAGACTTATATAGCATCTCGCCTCATGACAATGAGGAGTTGATGTGCATGATCCGTGCCAGTTATATAGTGGATACGTCCGATCAGCAATTGACTACACACTTCCTGTACAGGTAATAGCAAGCACAAGCCTACTACAGAGATGGACAACGTCGAAAATAACGCACTACGATTTATATTCGGTGCCATGAAAATCACCCCAACTGCTGCACGTGAGATCAACACAGACATAGAACCATTGTACTTAAGAGAACGAGCGGTAGCAGAGGCCTTTAAAAGATAATGAGAATGGAAAGCACAGTAGAACATAGAAAAGTGCCCGAAAAAACGCAGAATACTCAGGACATCGTCTCTCAATTACGCAAGACAAGCACGCAAAATACACCATCAGCCAACAAATACAGAACAAAATAATTGATAGACACTGAACCACCTTGCAGACAAGCAAAAACCCCTACCGTAAGGACTGCACTATCTGGCCCGTCGTAAGATAAGAACATTGTAACCCCATTCCTGAAAACTATTGACGTAGAAATAATCCATTTATACATAGATGGATCCGCACAAAATGCTACTAATAATGATAAATACCGAGCTGTGATAGAATATCCGAAGACAGACCCAGAATATTACTCAAAATTGTTTGGCTCATGCGGAGATATCTTCTTTAACTACACAGCAGAGATAATAGCAATTGAGAAAGCACTGAATCGAATTATTGGGGACTTTGAGAACAGAACTACTTCACCTGGACACATAGTCATTTTCTCCGACTAAAAATCATCACTCCAAGACGTGAAGACCAAAAAACATCCCTTGATTGTAATATCAGCAGACACAATGACCAGCTATCCACATCATATGGTGCAGATGTCACCGTCCAATGGATACCTGGCCATGCCGGATCCCTGAAAACGAAATGGCTGATAAACTAGCTAAGAGAGGTGATGCTGCCCCAGTTTCCCCCAAAAATCTCTCTACAAACATGCACACAAATCCTTAAAAAAACAACTATAGACACGAATGTTTACATCACTGGGCTAGCTCAAAGACTGAATGCTCACTATATGAACACCAACAGAAACCTAAACCAATTGATCCTCTGAGACAAACTCGAATGAGCAAACTAGAGTCTAACATTTCAACTAAGAACAGTTCACGAACCGTTAATAAACACCTGAACAGAATAAATCCATTACACGAACCAAATTGCACACACTGTAACGCACAAGAGGAGACTGTCGAACACCTACTATTGCAGTGCCTAAAACTAACAGACATCTGACTAGAACTACTACCACCGCTTCTAGCTATACACAACACACTACACAACTGCACCACAGATGAGGAAAACCTGTGCATTCTCTAGAAGGGCTATGAGCTGTCAAGAGCTTCCTGCTCACAGCGAAAGGACTTGAATCATCATCATTATACTCTTGTCCATACCACCTATGTTTACGAAGTTTCACGATGGTCAAAAATTATTTGTGTTTAAAAACTGTTTTTCTGTGGGGACGAAATAGGTTTAGCATAGAGGCGCAAGTAATAAGTGAAAAGGCGGAGTTTGTATACGACAGAAGTAGGGGCGTATCAGAGGGATTCATATCTGATTGGCCAGAGGTTTTTCTCTGTGGGAAACGGAAGAGGATAGCCGGGGTCAGAAAACCATAGGAGCGGTGTAAGTTCTGATTGGCGGAAGATTTTTTAGGAGGAGCAGAGATATAAGATAGAAAGACTTAGCTTAGCACATTCGAGTTCTGGTCTCCCCGGGAGAGACAAGAGGATCGTGAACAGTGATTTCTGTTTAACAACTTATACATTAATTGTATCATGCAAAAAACAATCTTATGTTCACGGTAATAGATACACGTAATACACATCTGTATTATTTGTTTAAAAAAAAAAAATATTGCATTCTTCACACTTAAGTTCGCAATATTAGTCCTGGTCTCAGATCATGTGATAAATTGACAAACCCAATTTTTATATAAATAGGCAAAGCTCGAAACAGGGTAATGAAGTTTTCCTACACACACACACAGATCGACATTTCGACCAAGATGCATTTTATTAAGATTGCAAATACATATACATCAAAACACGACAGCGGGAACGACACACCTGGTACTCACATGCCTAGCCAGATGTGGGAGTAGCCGAAAGGATAGAAATTACGTCAGAGGTGTCCACAAATAGAAAATGTATAAAAATCTGACTGAAGAAGGAGAAGGTATTGGAATAGAACATGACGAACTGCAGTGTTATGGTGGTGAACATGAGAACACGTTTGACCATGTCAGACATGCGTATGTTCGAAAGGATATCCTGGCACCATATGCTGCACATACGGGACAGGACCGATCGAAAGACCCTGTCGCCGTATGGACGACAACGGACGAAGCCCATCATCTCGTGGTATTTCCCGAGAAAGTCTTTATCACCACTACAAAGAGACCGTTGACGAAGACGTTCAGAGAATGTAATGGAATCGCGATAGCCAGAGGTATGTAGAAGAAATATGTGGGCATCAGTCAGTTTAAAATGTACGGATGTGTTGAGACATGAAGGTTGGATGGCGATGAAGATGTGTTGAGACATGAAGGTTGGATGGCGATGAAGATGTGTTGAGACATGAAGGTTGGATGGCGATGAAGATGACTAAGAAGATAAGTTCGTGGTGAAGTTCTCGGAACTGAACTTGTTGGCAGGATGAACGATACAGATGAAGTTAATCAAGCGCGACAGATCAACCTCATCCATGTCAGTGACATTGATTTAATCATCGTTATGCATATGAACGACCAATGGTGAGTCCTCTCCAGAGGACTTACATACCTTGCGCTCAAGATGGCTTATTAACATGCAGGCATAACTGGGTCCCATCTTAGTGCCCATGGCAACCCCACTGATTTGGTAAAGAAGAACACATGAAGCTTAAAGAAGTTAAGAGTGAGCACAGACTCAGCACGGCAGATGATAATATATGTACGCTCATAGGGATGAGTGTGCATGTCGATTAAGTACTCAACGGCTTGAGACAATCAGAGTATAAAGGTATAAGGTATGAAGGTATAAAGGGAGCATGCGAGTAGTAGAAATATACAATATGTATGAGCAGTAAATAATTACATATACAATATGTATGAACATTGAACAATGAAATCGAGGCAAAGATAGCCAAAGCACGGTTAGTGTCTTTATTAAATGGAGGGAGTTATCCCACAAATAGGTTTGACGGGGTTTGAAGACTTGTGGATTTTGGGTGGCATACAGAAGAAAGTCCTACCCACACTGTTTTATTTTAGACAAAGAGCGGTCGCAGTTGCGTTGAGAAGGCTATCAGCTGATGATGGTAGATGGTAGAAGGCTATCAGCTGATGAAGGCAGCCCGTGATGGTGGTAGAGGCTGTGTCGGTGTGTCAAAGATAGGACATTTCTTTTTCTTGCATGTAATGACTATGTAGAACAAGAGATTGGGTGGCTGTGCCTTTCTCTCTTGTAGCTATAGGTCATTATGGCAGATAAGAATATCGCCACCCTTATCAGTAAGCTTGATAATGACGTCTTTCGTCACGGTTGTGAAGTATCTTTAGAGGAAACTACTCGGCTAATGAGATATGGTACGTCCAAGGCGGGTCAATCGGAGACGTTCACTGTCATGCTGGACGTCATCAATGGAGAGGTCCACAATTCTGAATGCACCATGATTGTGTGTCCAGTTATGTTTATGGGAATCATACCGGAAAAATATAAAATCCGAGTCAGACAACTTTCCAAACTGTTGACTATCCGAGAAAAAGAAACGTAGGCGTAAGAGGCAATGAAACTGATGAACATCCCACATACTAGTGCAGATGTCATATGCGGGTGAAGGAGTTTAAACTGATGAACATCCCACATACTAGTGCAGATGTCATATGCGGGTGAAGGAGTTTAAACTGATGAACATCCCACATACTAGTGCAGATAGCATATGCGGGTGAAGGAGTTTAAACTGATGAACATCCCACATACTAGTGCAGATAGCATATGCGGGTGAAGGAGTTTAAACTGATGAACATCCCACATACTAGTGCAGATGCCATATGCGGGTGAAGGAGTTTAAACTGATGAACATCCCACATACTAGTGCAGATGTCATATGCGGGTGAAGGAGTATAAACTGATGAACATCCCACATACTAGTGCAGATGTCATATGCGGGTGAAGGAGTTTAAACTGATGAACATCCCACATACTAGTGCAGATGTCATATGCGTGTGAAGGAGTATAAACTGATGAACATCCCACATACTAGTACAGATGTCATATGCGGGTGAAAGAGTATAAACTGAAGCCTATTTTTGAGAATAGCGTTCTTACCGTCAGAAATATTCAGGTCAGGAGGTTGCAAACACCTGCACATTGGGTTGAGATTGAGGTACATAGCATGTGCAAAAGGGCGGAGAATATTGAGTATAGGGTTGTGCTGAGCTCACATAAAGTTGTCTGTTAAGTGTGGATTATCAGTCCGATAAGGATGAAAAGAAGATAATTGTCCGTGGTAAGGTACCGTGTTCAGACGACTGACAAGATCCGAGTTTAATGTGTCGAGCTCAGATAAAATGCGGGAGTAGTTTGAGGCGACAACATACATAATACGAGAGGCACATTTAATGTTCATTCACTGCAGCATGCATTGCCTATTCGCTGCAGCATACGTTGCTCGCGAGAGTACATCCAACCCGCGGAAGAGCGAAAGATTAAGGCGACACATTTTGGATAACATGAAGGCGATGACAAATAGTGATGTAACGACTGTGAGAAAAATATTGTTGTTTTTTTCGAAAAACAGGTAAGGGCATAGTTAACAACTGTAAGACGAATTTCGGTCATGACTGAATAAAAAGACGACGCAGTACATTAAGTTGTTAAGTTGCTGCACGGACAAAGTGATGGCAGCAGAAGAGGATGGCATGTATACGAAATGAGGACATATCGATAAGAAATAGAAGAAATCAAGAAAGAAAGAGACATTGATAAAGAATATAAGCTCTAAGCCCACCTCAAACAACATGCAATGTACTGAAATCCATTCAACATAATTCCTAAAAGCAATAGTTGCTGGTGACTTTAATGGCCACTAACCCCATTGGGGGTTAAACCACAAAAAGACAGCAGGAAATATAGAGTAGCTCTGTGAAAAAACTAACATATCAAGATGCAAAGTCTGTACCAACACTTTTGCATAGGAGCCATCTATCTCTGTTGACCTGACTTGACTATATGTTTATCTGATTGGATAGATTCCTGCTCTCTAGAAATCCTTGATGACGTAGGAAGTGACCATAGACCAATCTTCACCACCATAACTGCGCCCAACAAAACATATTTCAACCAGAAAACTCGCTGGAATTTTGGAAGGCAGATTGGAAACTTCCAAGAACATCTTGTTTCCTGCAATGTAATATCAACATCAATGACGTAGAAACAGTTTAATGCTGAGGAGACAAAAGCTATCTTTATTTCATTATCACAAAACATAACATGAGGAAGTATGAAACCGTACAAACCATTCTAGAATAAAGAAATGCAAGCTGGAAACGCTGAGAGGGAAAAAAAGCGAGAGAAGCCCTTGAGATCACACCTTCACAAGAAGCGAACATCTTTTACAAAAAAACGTGTGCTAAAGTAAAATTAATTATGAAGATGGCCAAACATGATAAATGAGCAAAAGCGTGCGCTAATTTAGATCTACGGAAAAATGGAAGAAGGGCTTGGACACTGATCAACAATTTGTCTGGGAAAAGAAGAACAAACGATACACCTGTGATAGATGTAAACAGAACAATCACTACAGATCAGACAAATTCAGAGCACTTTACTCTCTTTTTTGCCAGTGTTAACAGAGTAGAGACACTGTCAGAGGCTGATAAGAAGTGTCTCTACCTACTGAAGCAGCAAGAAAAAAGTCCAAACTCCTAACTCAATCATATTTGCTGATGACTTCAGTATGCAGGAACTCCAACCAGGGCAGAAGAAACTAAAGCCAAAAAAAATCGCCAGGACCAGATACAATTTATAATGAAATTTTAACACACATGAGCACATCAGGGAAATAATTACTCCTTAAACTAAAAAAAAAATATGACCTGGAGAAACGGACGACTGCCTAAATCCTGGATAAATGCTCACATTCTTCCCATCTTGAAAGTAACAAACCTACAGATGAACCCAAAAGCTACCGCCGCATATTTCTAACTAGCAGAAACAATGGTTAAAGTACGACTTTGTTGGTTCCTCGAGAGCTCAAAGTTCATTTGCCATGAACAGGCTGGCATCAGAAAAGGTAGTTCCACAGAGGATCAGCTATTTAGGCTGACACAGAAAATCCATTATGGATTCCAGGAAAACAAACATACTGTAGACATCTTCTGTGTCATACTTATGATCGAGTATGGAGAAAGGGCATCGTGATGAAAATAATTAAAAACTATATAATTAGATAAATTGAATCCTCATTGACAGAACAATCCAGACAAAGATAAATGATGTAAGTTCATCTAAAGAAGCTCTAGAGGACGGCTTACAACAAGGTTCTGCTTTGAGCTGCACCCTCTTCCTCATTTACATTAATGACCTTCACAAACATATTAAAGCTGAGAAAGCTCTTTATGCTCATGACCTAACAATATGGCAGAGCCATGATCATGTTGAAAGTGCAGCCACAAAAATTAAATGGAGATTTAGGAAGACTACACGAGTAGTGTTAATAATGGAAGCTGAAATTAAAAAGTGAGAATACAGTCTATACCATCTTTACTAAAGGTCATAAAGTTGCCAAAGAAAATACCAGTCTATGGTTAGACACACATAAATTGCCAAGAAAAGAATATCCTATATATTTTAGAATAACGCTTGATCGGCAGCTCCCCCTCAAGAAACATGTATAAAATATCAAAAATAAAGCACTTAAACGAATACAACTACTGAAGAGTCTCAAAGGCACAACTTTGGGATCAGATAATGATACACTTAGAGGTATATATCTTGGGTACATACGCTTTGCTTTAGAATACAACAGTGCACTCCTCACAACATGTTCCACGACAAATGCAGAATCTCTAGACAGAGAGCAAAACAATGACATACGCCTTATTAGTGGAGCAATGAGGTCTACACCAACGGCTGCATGTGAAATACATACAAATGCAGACCCCTTTTGAGATGAGGAGATATATAGCTGCAATGGGAGCTTATGAAAGAAGCAAAGGAATGATCAAAGACCACCCAAATAAACAACTTGTAGAAAACTGAGAACCAAACCACATATTAAAACAAAAGTCAGTCATTAGCCATGCCAATGAAATAAAAGACAGCTATCACTTCTCAGACAAGAACTGCAGATAAGAGAAAAAAAATTACTACCACACGCAAGTTTTATAATACCGGAAATCAAGACACAATTAAAAGATAAAGTAATGAAATGTTCCGACCCAGTAAGTCGTACGAAAGCAACACAGGGAACAGTAGACACCTACAATGAAACATTTGAACCATGTCTATACAGATGGGCCAGCTTTTAAAGCCACAATCAAAGCAGATTATGGTTTCTAAATAGAATATCCAGAAACAACATCTCATGAGTTATTTCATGCCTGTGGGGAGATACGTTCTAACTTTCAAACTGAAATAACAGCACTAGAAGTTGCCTTGTACCACCTGAAGACAATATTTGATGCATTTTCATCAAAAGTTCAAAACATTGCGATTTTTACAGATTATATATCTGCTCTCCAAGCACTAGAATGTAATGGACATTGTAAACCTGAACTAGTTGAAATATATCACCATGCCAACCAGCTGCTTACATCTTATGAAGTTATGCAGTGCATTCCTGGCCACTCAATCACACCTGGCAATGACAAGGCAGACATACTAGCAAAGAAGGGAGCACAGCAGAAACAGACATATACACAAACAACCATACACACAGTTAAAATGATGTTGAAATATGTGAACAAAGAAAATTAGATGAATATATGGGTCATGGATAACACTGCGAGTGAAATATATAAATATATGACCAGCCAGAATCATAACGACAACATAAACCTCCTGGGAAAGATAGACCAGATTATCATCTTCAGACTGCGCATACAACATGTACAGCTTAATTACCTGGCCAAAATACACCCACAACACACTCCAGGGTGCCGGATGTACACTCTATGAAACTGATGACAACCACCTTTTTTAATGCTCAGCGCTGGATGACATCAGGAAAATGCTTCTACTTCCAGGACCAGATAAATGGAACAGCTCACAAACACAATGGCTCATAGATCGCTGGATCAGTAAACAACGAACCAAACCAACCAACCATGACATTTGGTGATGAAACGGGTGTGATATTTTTTTTTTTTATATAGGTAAGGGTATAGTTAGTAACCGTAAGGCGAATTTCGGTCCTGACAGAAGGGAACGACGGTGCAGTACATAATATATTATTTAAGTTGTTGCAAGGACGACGTGATGGCAAATGAAGAGGACAACATGGATAGGAAATGAGGATATATTGCTGAGATATACAAGAAATCAAGAAAGAAAGAGAATGGACTTAGCACGAAACTATAGTATACGTATCGGTTATAATAACGTGAACGATGTTGCAGTACACAATGACGGAACATTCATAATTTTCGCTCACTGCGCAAATCATAAATCCAACAAGTGAAGCGTGAAACAAGTTAATGAAGTTTTGTTAATAACTAGAAACATACGTAATCAAACAAACAAATCGATGTTTCGAAAAAAAAAAAGAATTTATCAAGATTTCATACACCTACGGCTCCATTTCTTGGATAGTGATCCGTTTGGACTGTCCTCTGACTCTGGTGATATATCTATCGGTGTGCTTCTCATAAGCATGGCTGGACACCCAAAGAGAGTGCATCTCGGATCCTGGAATGGTATATTGAGGACACCTAGCGTGACAATTAACCTGATTCACCCGTCTTGGACGTACCAATATCTATGCGACCGAGTCCCGTGCTTTCATGAAACATAGTAGCCGTGACGACATAACAATCAAGCCTGTTGTGAAAGGTGGTCGTCTGGTGTAATGACCTACACTGACAGGATCACCAGACACATCTTTTAATAAATGCGTTCTTCAACAGGTCTAATACATGTAAGGAAAATAAAGGCCATATTGCTGACCCCAACTACACAGTCTGCACCATCATCAAGGGTTGGATAGCCGCAAACCTCCCCTGCCACCATGATCTCACTTTGTCTCAAGGACACAAGTATGGGTAGGCCTGCACTGTATATACTACCTAAAATCCGCAAGCCTTCCAACCCCGTCAGAACTATTGTATTTGCGTGTTCCTGCCCAACAGTACTATCTCGGACTTCTTGGACAGTGTCTTACAAACATTAGTGGAACAACAATCTACATTTCTCAAAGACAAAAAAAAAAACATTTCATTTTTAACTTTTCCAGCATTCCATTGTCACCTGCTTAGAGCAAACGTCACTTTCTATTCGTTGTCTGTTCAGTTTACACTTCAATTCCACACTCTAATGACATTAATGTTGAAGTTATTTTCCGATATGCACCATCATCCCTCTGTATCATGCTAATATTGTGCTCACTCTTAAATCCTTTGAGATTCATGTCATTTCGTCGATAAAATATGTGGGGTCGCCCTGAGTACTAAGATGAGACCCAGCTATGACTGCGTGTTAATGGGCCACCTTGCTCACTAGGTCAATAACGTTAGCCATTCTCTTTGATGTTCCATAGGTATATTTATTACGAGACCTGCATCACTGACATTGATGAGGCTGATCTGTCACGATTTATTCACTTCATTGATAATTTTCACCGTCCATCATGTTCACATCCGAGATCTCTACCTACTATGTGATTTCCTGGACATATCCATCTCTATCCAACCTTCCTATCTCAGCACATCGTTACAAAACGACTAATTCACACATATTTGTATTTCATTTATACTTTTTAGCATCCATTTTCTATCGCAATTCCCTTCCATCCACGCAACTTCTTCATCTTCGATGTCTTTGCAGTGGTGAGGAGGAATGCTGGAGAAAATCCACGAAATTGTGAATTTCCACTGTTGCCTATAACTTTGGTATTCCATTTCTCGAGTGCGCAGCCTCTCATATGTATATATATTACTGACCGAATAGCTGGAACACTTTTTTTATAACCATTAGTTTCTGCCTTCACATTAATTTTGTTTGATTGTATTTTTGTGTCGTGCTAAGGTAAAATGTAAATTACTTAACATTTACATGGTGACTGATGTAGAAAGTTGAAGTGTATTCCCAGTTATTATAAAAACGTTCATGCATTTCTTAAATTACAGCTTGCAAAGTTTGAATATAACCATATTGGAATAAGTGGCTGTCCTTAAATTATTATTTATTAATATTTGATCATTCCTTTACCAACTCCCCTTGTCTAACCACTGTCACGAATGCAGTATACCACTTTGCGTAATTATGTCAATATGTTTTACCCTTCCCTTCTTCCGAAAATATTTTAAAACAAAAGAAAATGCCGAAATAATACGAAATAACTGCTCAATTTTTGGAGCTTTATTGTCATCATCTTCAGATTAAATCATCTTCAGATTAAATCTTATTCAGATTAAATCATCTTCAGATTAAATCATTTTGAGATTAAAATAATTTAATGTGTATACACACATTTAAAAAAAAAAAAATCACCGTTTGGGAAAACGCTCACTTTTAACTTATGAAGATTTGCAAACTTTTGTTGTATCATTTCTTAACTGATGACCCAATATATGGATATCTCCTAACTTCGTGGTTGATAGTAGCAGACCTCACCACAAGAAATACATCTCACTTAACTAAACCAAACCAAATGACTTGACATCAGTATATGACGAAATGTGATTGCACGTGTGGTTGGTAAATGTGAATGCTTTTTAAAAATAAAATATGTGTGTGTGTGTGTGTGTGTTTGCACACACACTTCAAATGTATCTTCTTACATTAGGAAAACTGTGATAATACATTTCCATCATGGCGTCCTCCAGATAACGAGGTTGAACGTCGCCGTTAACATGTGGATGTATCATAAGTCATCCATAAAATATACCTTCATTTATACATTTTATAATATCGTTTTAGTGATTTGAGTTACATGACACTAATAATTACATTTATTTCTCCCCTGAATCAGCTGTAGATCTTAACAAACTACATTTCTGCAATGTGTGATACAGTGTTTCAAATATACATTCTAATTACTATGGTATTCACAGTCAGTGACCAAGGTATGTATGTTTTTGTAATACTAAAAATGTTACTTAACTGCAATGCAACAAATACATCACACATAACGTTACATATTTCTACATACATACACGTGCTTGAAGTATACCTTACATTTTGATAAATGGCTGTAAATTGCTTCGTTCAATAAATCGATTCAGTCAGTGTCATGTAAATAGTATTTCTATTAAATACATGAGCTAAATACCTTCCCTACTCACTTTATAAACGATTTCATTATTGAATATTACGTGTAATTGATGACTTATTTTTTTAATAGTGATAATGATGTCTTTATCACATTTTCGTTGTGTAATGCTAATAATAATGTTACATATTCTTTCCAGAACGTGATTTTTATTGTTTATCTGAACACTCAGCGATTCTGAGGGAGTTGACCTGCAATAGCCAGATACATGTTTAAGATATTTGATATATCACAGCACGATGATCGTCTTGTGTGCACTATTCCCCAGTTGCCGCTAACACTGCCTTCAGTTATTAATCTTTTCATATTCCTTTAACTACTTATATGACTAAAAATTGTGCAGCTTCGTGTTAGAATGTTACTAAAAAGCCGGCCTTCTTCTACGTCTATTGATATTAACACTTCTTCTTCTTCTTCGTCTTCTTCTGTGTTCGTTCTCCAACTCATATAAATTATCAGGATATAGTCTGGAGAACTGATTGCATTGTGTCATGGTTTACAGCATTTATGTGATATCTGCGCCTTTCGACCTAACACATCCGACTTCAGCATAGCTTTGGGTCACTAACCATAAATGGGATGGGACAGCCAACTCCATCACATATCCTCCTTAGTCGCCTTTTACAACATACGTGGAAGGTAAACAGTGTTGGTATTCTTTGCTCCGCTTTCGGGACAGGTAACACACGGGCGAACACTTCTTAATTTGCCTGATTAGTTGTCCATGATATACGTACTATTCTTTTGTAACATCCCATTTCGAAAGAAGCGCTTCTATTTGATATTGTTGTATTTAATGTCCATCACACACAACCGTATATTGCCGTTGGAGATATTTATGTTCTAATCATTCATAATATTACAATGATGCTGGTAACTTGTCAAAGATTGTTCATTTGCGCAAGTTTCAATGTCGTCATTGCAATTCTCCTCTTGATTTCTACAGTGCAATATCATGAATGATGTTTTTGGAAGACAGTTGTGACAGCTACCGTATTGTCAATGTGAGAGTAGTATAACCGTCATAGTATGTTCTAATATCACTACATCAATAAAATGCTGGAAATGCAAAAATGCCAGGCTCGTCTTGGATACGTTACGTACAAAGTGTATAAGAATATTTGGCAATGTTCCAACTGTCTAAATGGTAAATCGACTACGTGGTTTGTAAATCGACTACGTGGTTTGTAAATCGGCTACGTGGTTTGTAAATCGACTACGTGGTTTGTAAATCGACTACGTGGTTTGTAAATCGACTACGTGGTTTGTAAATCGACTATGTTGTTTGTAATTCTTAATAATCGGAACACACAAAAAAGATATACATATTTATTTGTTAATAGAATGTTACGCTTTTTTGCAATACAAATATATGAATGCATCATAACGTAAGAAAAAAAATGTATTTACATTTACCCGTTTCTTTACAAGGCTGAGTGCAACTCAAATAGATAATTATTATAAATAATGGATAGTTATAATTATGAGTAAAACAAGTGTCAACGAATGTTTACGACAATAGAAAACTGAAGTGAAACCAGAGGACTTAATTTTGTTAATACAATCTTAATATTTGATATAATACGCATTCGTTTCTACTCTCGTGTGCTAAATTCCAAACGATATTAGATTTATTTACTTGGATATATATATATATATATATATATATATATATATATATATATATATATATATATATATATATATATATGCGTGTGTGTGCGTACGTGCGTGTGTATCTGTGTGTGTGTGTGTTTCACAATAATTTCAGAGAATACAGATTTTCAGAGAATCGGTCTGCGAGCTTCCATGAACTCTAACCTATGTGTGTCATGATGCAATGCTTGAAGATAATGATATACATGACGTTGCTATATGGAGTTTTACGGGAAACACATGTAAACCTCTCTTTCATGGTGCAGGTGATTCTGAAAAATCTGACATACGGGGTCTGGGTGATATAGACACATTCAATCATTTATTCATTTTCTTTTTGCGATGAAGTTAGCGCATAGGGCAGTTGTCAGATCTCTCCAATTCTGTCTGTTCAAAGCTATTCTGTGCAGTTCTTGAATAGTATGAATATTGGTTGTTTTGATTTCTCTAAGTATTGTTCTTCTGAGTGTTTCTTTTGGTCTATCCCTTGCTCTTTTGCCTGTAGGTATCCATTCAAGAGATTGGTGGTGTATTATGTTGGTGTCTGCGCGTAGGACATGCCCGATGTAGGACCAACTCCGTTTTCTGATAACATCTGTGATGACATTTTGATGTGTCTTTTCTCTGATTTTATCATTCGATTTGAATTCACTCCAATGGATGTTAGTTAACCTACGAAGACATCTGTTCCCGAAACTCAGAATTTGTTTTTTCGTCTACTATTTTGTTTATTTGCTGTCGGACAAATACATTGTTTTGACAAGTCTTTTTGTACCGATGAATAATTATTTTATTGCGCATATGAATGATATATATTGTTAAGTGTGTGTTGTCTTGTGACAGTTTAGTACTGACACCGCTGGTTACCATTCTCTGTTCATCACAATTACGGGAGCTATGTTTATATGTTTTTTTTTTAATGTGAGAAGAGATTTGTCAACTGTGTTGTACAATATGCTTCTCTAAGAACATGCGTTTGATTTTTATCTCCGCCATGTCTTACTTGGTCTTTCTCTGGTGTGGTAAAGTTATCATCTTTTTTTATAAGCACTAATAGGGTCTTGAATGAATTACTTTCTTATAATGCCCCTAAAATGTACGCTGCCGTATTTGCTTGTACTTCACCGTTAAAAAAGTAGATTCAGATGGTGAAATAAAAAAATAAACACTGAATTATGTTTAGTTTATAACGTCATGGGGTAAATTGTTTTTATCTACGATCACTGCGCTATAAATAGCACACTGTTTTCATGTTTAAGGAGACGACGTCACGGAGTTCAGCGAGAAGACCAATCACCGCGATGCGTGCAGTGACGTCACAAACCGGAGACCATCAAGCGATTGTATGCCGTTGTGCTATAACTTATATCGAGTAACCCTTATTTGAGAATTCTTAAATAATTAATTATTAATTCTAAACACTGATTCTAACCCTTCTCCCCCCTCATAAAAATATATGTAAACTACTTCTAATCCTGTTACCCCCCCCCCCCCCTTCTACCAAAAGCTACGGTGAGCGATTGTCATTTTGCCGGGACCATCATTCTTATCATGTTACGAAATACCTCAAAACTAGATCAAATGTCACTGTGACCGTAGATAGGATAGATGAGCTAGTCATTGATATAATCAATAAAGACAGCAAGGAAACAATAGTATTCTCCCATTATAGAATGCATTTTACGCTATATTGTGTTATTTCATTTCCAATTTCACATCATATGTAGACAGTGTTGCTAGGGAAGAACCAAGTTGTCACAGTGCAATCTGCCTAATCTGATAGTGATCACATTATTTATCGAGCATTTAATTTTTTTGGATTAAGGCCCAGCATCATTGCACACACGGCATCCCCATAAACTCAATACCCATCATTACGTCAGTTATTTAAAAGTACATATGCTCATTGACCCAGTCAGTACTGATTGTGAATTCCTCTGACCTTTTCAGTGAGCATGTATTTTCTCACATCTCCATCTCATCAGTCCATTTCTATCATTATCTGAACGTGAACTTTGAATTTTTTCAGCAATCTCTTCTTCGTTTTTGTAGTGTATTCATAATTAGTTAGTTAGTTAGTCGTCGGATCATCATCACTGCAAACTGGACACATCCATAGTTGCTCCGATCTCTCCTTGAGTGTATCCACCATAACACTTCTGCTGACAGTACCGGTCCTATGCTGATTGACCATCATTCTTCTCCGCCCTCCAAAATGTTCACCTCTAGCAACACTGTATTTCAAACCATGATTTTTAATCATAGCCATTCCCGCCGAAGACGGATGTGTCGGGCCATTGGCGCAAATAAAACGGCGACACAACGCATTTCCATTTTCTGGACTACATCCTCCTGGAAATCTAGCAGGACCATGATCCAGCTAGATCCAGTTGGAGTTTGAGAATGAACACAGAAGAAGAATCATAGCCATTGAAAAGAATCATCATGAGTCTCACTCTCGCGTGTTATATCTCTTAAGGAGTTCAAAACTACAGCGCGATCCATTGCCCCATCGCCCTGTGTCACAATCGTGCATGATGCCAGTTGATCCGCTCTTTCATTGCCTCGAATGCAAACATGTCCATGCACGGAAATTAATGTAACCACTTTCAAGCTCGCCTTTCTCAAGGCCTCAATCCACTGTTCGCGAACGAGACCCACTTGTACCTTCTTAAACATACTCATAGAGTCACTCAAGATGCAGACCTGCTACCTTCTGTGTGCGTAACCACTCAAATGCTTTGGTCACCGCCATAGTCTCCATGGTCATACTACTCGTAGTGACCGCAAAGGCACCACATTCCTCCTTGATCGTTTTACCTGCGCACTGAGCTGTAAAGGCCCAAGCACTGCGAATATGCATAATTACAAATCCATCATTGTATATATTCACATCCACCTCTTTGGTATTCTCACTGATTAAAGTTTGCACTTCTTTCTCCACAGCTGTGGGTCACCATTCTCTGCATTCCCTGCTAAGTGATATTACTACTCTCAAACAAGTTTCGAAATCTGTGGGTAAACCTATCCATTCCGCACCTGCTGCTACATCCAGTAATCTGCACACGCGTTGTGTGACATCCTCAGCACGTCCCATCCACGATCTTCCTCTCTTGAGTCTGCTGCCTTTAACTTTCTGTATTTCGAAATGCAACGGGTGTTTCTTATCTGCATGTATTTGAATGTACGCCCGTGCACGGCAATACTGTAATCTAATCTCAGCTGTTGGGCAGTCAAGTAGTTATCGCATAGCTCTTGTCGATGTGTCTCTTGTGCATCCCAGAATGATACGCATTGTTGCATTCTGGACTCTATCCAGTCTTTCGATCTGAGTTTGGCTAAGGGTCAGAATTACCAGTGCATATTCCACCACAGCCACAACCAAACCCTGGTACAACAGAAATAACAATCTTTGCTCACACTCCGCAGCAGCCATAACCTTCATTGCTGCTAAGCCTTTGCCTGCCCTTATGACAATGTAGTCAACATGTTCCCTGAAACGCATGCTTCTGTCAAAAACACACCCAGCTATCTCATTGTGCTAGTTCTTTCTAAACTTTTCCCGGAGAACGAAACTTGTGGCATGTGTGTCTTTACCATGTGATTATTCAAGGAAAACCACGTCACGAATGCCTTAGACGGATTAACCACTTCTCCCATATCTCGACACCAATTTTTCAGCCTGTCCAGCTCCTTCTGTAGTTCCACGACGCACTCTTCTCGATTTCTATCATGTCTATACACCAGGATATCATCGTCATATGATATAGTACTGCCAACAGATGTTATTTGATTGCCAGCGATATGTACTGTGTATACATTGAAAAGTACAGGAGATAGAGACTATCCATGTGGCAGACCAGGGCTAATAACTGTTGGTGCAGATATTCATTTACCCCTCTTAAGAACTACAACCCTGTGCATCAGGGCCGCGCCAACCCAACGCACGACAAAAGGAGTAACTGCAAGATTTAACAGCTGGTGAATCTGTAATAGTATCCTATGTCCCAATTCCCAACCTCTTGGGAAATGTACCGTAATATGAGAGTAAAGAGTATCACACATTCTTTTGGGGATAATAGAGAAGTGAACAGACCGGGACACATTAGGACCCACTGAAAGCAGAGGGTATCAATTAACGGGGATTGATATCATATAATGAATCTTGACCCGTCTGTCCGTAAATATTAATGGCAACATGGAATACGAAGGGCCGAACACGCCCAAATTGTACACCGCAGTCAACACTGCCGGCGGTAACAGAACACAGAGAAATCGCCGGATTAGATTCAGACACTTTTAAGTACGTATCGGGATGGATAGGATGATTGTGATGTGAATCAACGCATAGATTGCTTGAAAGGGGTGAGTTGGCGGAATGAGTTTTTAGTTAGTTGGGAGAGTTAGATCAGTTTTGGGGGTAGTCAGTTTTGGGTTTTGAAATCACGACAGTTGAATTTGGGAGTTCAGAGCGCAGAGTTGTGCTCGGCACTAGAAAAGTTGAGTTTTGGAGTTCGGAGCGCACAGTTGTGCTCGGGATTAGAAGTCGAGCCTTGGAGTTGAGAGTGCACGGTTGTGCTCGGAACTGGGAAGTCTGAGTTTGGGCCAGCGCCGACGTGTGCCCAAAGAAGAAGACTGTATTTACAGAAAAGATCTATACTGTTGGATACGCTTATTAAGGTGACAGATTTGGTCGAAGACCCAGAATATTTGGATACACATATTTTGTTGATAGATTCTACAATACTGGATACACACATTTTGACAGAGTCCAGGTTATTGGATACAAGTATTTTGTAGAAAGATTCCAGAATATGGGATACACATATTGTTGATAGGTTCCAGAATTATTGGACTGTCATATTTGAATTCAGAATTGATATGATGTTTACTTACTTTATTTGACGAATGTAGTAAACAAAGTTCACTATATGGGAATTTTGAGTTACAGAGTTGCAACGTTGTTTCATATCTACATTTATGTATGTTACGCTAGGATATAACCATAAGTATCTTTACACGCTACCACACTGATGCACGTGACCTAGGATCTCGCGGCACAATTTATAGTAACCACTATATTGATCTCTAAGTAAAACAGCGGCAAAGAAGATCAACGCCTTCGAGCTTAAATGCTACAGAAAGATACTTAGAATATCATGGAAGGATAAAATCAGAAACTCAGATATTATAAACACACTGAATATTCCAGAGTGATGGTTACTAAACACAATAACAAAAAGAAAACTACGCCTGTCTGGTCATATAAAGAGACATAACTGTTTAGAAAGACAAATAATGGAGGGAAGAGTACCTGGGAAGAGGAGAAGGGGCAGACCAAGAAGACGATGGACTGACGACATTAAAGATAATATGAATACATCGCTAGAAAATGCAAGCCACATCGCCCAAGACAGAGAGAGGTTCAGGGAGTTCATTGGGAAGACAATGTTCTGGAAGGAATACGTCACATGACACTATATTGATCTACGCCAAAGCAGAGTCCAGTACCGGCCGCAGGAAGAAAAATTTCAAAGAAGTCAGGAAATATTGAACTATCGAGTGAAATAGATGTATGTGTAAATATTCATGGATTCGTTACAAATTCCGACATGTGTTCAAGAAGATTCGCATTGTGAGTATTAACGTATTTGTCAATGAACAGTTGTGTATACGCTCTATCTAGTAGGAACACGTTTTTTTAAAACAGATAATTGTGAGAACAAGGGATTAGTTATTTGGCAATGAACAGTTGTGTATAAGATGTATCAAGGAGAACAATGATTCAGTTATTTGAAAATATTAATTGTGTGTGATAATATATATATATATTTTTTTGTCCTGGAAAACAATATAAATTTTTGTTCGAATTGATTACATTAACCTAAAATGGAACAGAAGATAGAAGATGAGGTTGAAAATAGAAAGATGATGATGTATAGAGAAATAAAAATATCGCCCGTACGGGACATAAGTATATGTATATTGTTAGGAATCACATATATATTCCAAAGGGCAAACGAGATGTTTTGGCTACACGAATTGAAAGGCAGATTAGGAAAGAAGGAGGAAAAGTTAGTGATAGGAGTCGAACCTGACGTACAAACGTCAAATAACAATAATGTCCACACAGAAGGCGCGGTAGAAAGAGTACCCGAACAGGGACGAACAAAATTTACTGATTCAAGCAGTAGCCTGTTACTTACGACAAGCCTGGAGGACGTCTCGTTTAAATACGTTACAGCAAACGGAGAAACTAAGTGAAGGAAGATACGATAATAATGAGGATAGCGTTAGGAGAGGAGTTTGGATACAAGAAATAGACCAAACGTCTACCGAAGAAACTGTTAGAGGGCATGATATTCGGAGCAAAAATACTTACAAATACAAGAAAAAGGTTAGGTTTTTTTTTCTGTTTCAGATGTCGTCAGAAGGGACATTAAGCCAGAAATTGTTACCAGCCTCAAGACAGATTTCAAGAGAGACAGACAGGTTACACCAACGATAAACGTGTGTTCGTAGGAGGGTTAAACCCCAGCGTAACTAGAGACAGAATCAAAGAATATTTCGAATTCTTCGAACGCGTAACACACATATTTCTAGCACTAGACAAATACGGGTACCGGAGGAACTTTGCGTTCGTGGAGTTTAGTACAAGAGAAGGAAGGGATAGATGTTTGGGAAATGCTAGACTTATTCGCGTGCAGAAAGTAGTTAAAATAGACAAAGCAAGAAGGAACACACGAACTGCATTGCCTAATCCACTTCAATTCAAGAAATGTAGAGGCACGGACACAAACGAGTACAAAAGGGTACCGGTAACGGACAGAGCACAGAGAAATAGAAACATAATTCACACCATCTAAGCAAATAGGAGAATCAGAATGGAACGCAAAAATGTTGCAGTTGACACATACTGCGAGTACAAGGAAGCAAGAGCTGACACCGAGTATAGAGACATTGGAACGGGGACGATCCCTAGGGACAGTAAGGAGACAGGTATGATGACCGAGCCAGTAAAGAGTATACAGAGTAAGGAGATCGCGGTCATGACAGAAGTCAGCGCTAACGAAGAAGCGACAGAGAAACGGTCCAAACAACTAAAACAGAGACTAAAGGTCAGTGAAGAGAAGGTCGAGAAACTTCAGGGAGAGTTAGCCCAGGGCCAGGCTAACTCAGTGAAGATAGAGGAGAAAAATATAGAACTAATCGACGTGAAACAACAAATTGTGTCGTTACAGCAGGAGTTAACTCAGGGGTTAGAACAGCGAGACATAGAAGTGGAAAAACGCCTCACAGTGGAACAGGAGTTGTTAAAGTCAAGAGAAGAATTACGCGACACCAAAGTAGGGTACGACCAAATGATGAAGGATTATAGACACATGCTCGAACAACTAGATGCAAGGCGTACCGAAATAACAGAAATGAGAGTCAAACTAACGGACAAGAATAAAGAAATCAAGCGTTTGAAGGAGGAGGCCCGTAGCAGAGTTAAGTCGGCTCAAGAGGAGAAAACTCGAGAGAGAAAAAGTGGTAGCACTTGTCCACAAGATTCCAGCAGACCAACGCATGTCTCAGATTCGAGTATAGCGAAAGCAGATCACGAGAAGACAAAGATGCAGAGGCCGAAACACATAATCTCAGGTCCGCCGACTCACAAGATGACGTTAGGAAAAGCGTGTGGAGAGTATGATCTCACATGAGAAGTTGTAAGGACAAAAGGTGGAGGAGAAACTTATACATACACTAGGACAAATAAAAAACTGAACAGAAGAAAAGGCAACACTCGCCCACAAGAACCTCGCAGTTCGAAACCAGGTGAGACACTCCTAGATGTGATCAAGGCAGACCCAAGAACGATATAGGTAAGTCCTGAAGAGCATAGGGAGGATGTAAATAATTATCGACAGGGGCTGAGATGGGTTACTGTACGCGAATTGCAGGCCCATAAAAATTAGAGGATGGCTGGTATCACACAAAGATATTAGAAGGAGAGTTGTACCGTGCAAGAACAACTCCGAACATCCCAACAGGAAAGCGAAATACTCGCCCAAGCATTGTTGGGAGAATGTTAAGCGAATATATGTGCATGGATAATGCAAAATTTCGTGCCAGAGTTGAAACCCTAGAACTATCCAAGAGTTATAGCGAGAACCAGCAGTTGCCAAGTCAGGTAATAATGCCTACTTGAAATATATTGTTCCTGCTGATAGTAATTACTTGATATATATTGTTCCTGCTGATAGTAATTACTTGATATATATTGTTCCTGCTGATAGTAATTACTTGTTATATATTGTTCCTGCTGATAGTAATTACGTGATATATATTGTTATCTTTTGTTGGTGTCGTACACTATCGTGATGGAGAGATGAATATGTTAATTGTTGAGAATTTTTTTTTCTATTTCAAGATTGTATAAGATTTTTTTTTAAATGTTGGACCATGATTGATGTGAATGAAGTCGTTTTCCTTGTCCTATAAATGAGAAAGAGACAGAGCCACAGGATAATGAAGATTTTTACAGATAAAAATCTTGAAGTGGGTAATGGAGGGAATGTCTCCATGTGTGATCAAGAGAATGTCCCACGATATGACAACAGGTGATCAAGGGAATTTCCCCGGATATGAACACACCAGGTCCAGAAGAAATCACAGTTTAAGCTGTCAACCACTATCCGGAAAGTTAGGGGTTGAGGATCATGTGTAAATGGGGGGTCAGTTGTTGGTTCCCTGGTGTTACATGCATGACATGTTTTCGTTGATGTATATTGAACTATTTGATTTACAGGTTATATATGATGTATAATATGACTATATATTTGTTTGAATAACGTGAGAGTGTAGTAAACAGACGAGATGCAGGGAACGTAGCGGAAACATTTCCCTAGTTCCATACGCCACATTACTTAAAAGAGTCTCGAAAGAAATAGTAACGTATGTTTTTTGATAACATGATTTGAGAGAGTTCGCTACTTGGAGTTCCACCTTGTGCATAGGACAACAAATCCTCGGTCCTGGGGTAATCGCTAAGAAAATACTACGTATGTTTCGGTTGTAAGTATGGGAAGAATGTAATAGTATCCTATGTCCCAATTCCCAACCTCTTGGGAAATGTACCGTAATATGAGAGTAAAGAGTATCACACATTCTTTTGGGGATAATAGAGAAGTGGACAGACCGGGACACATTAGGACCCACTGAAAGCAGAGAGTAGCAATTAACGGGGATTGATATCATACAATGAATCTTGACCCGTCTGTCCGTAAATAAAATGGCAATATGGATTACAAAGGGCCGAACACGCCCAAATTGTACACCGCAGTCAACACTGCCGGCGGTAACAGAACACAGAGAAATCGCCGGATTAGATTCAGACACTTTTAAGTACGTATCGGGATGGATAGGGTGATTGTGATGTGAATGAACACATAGATTGGTTGAAAGGGGTGAGTTGGCGGAATGAGTTTTTAGTTAGTTGGGGGAGTTAGATCAGTTTTGGGGGTAGTCAGTTTTGGGTTTTGAAATCACGACAGTTGAATTTGGGAGTTCCGAGCGAACAGTTGTGCTCGGCACTAGAAAAGTTGAGTTTTGGAGTTCGGAGCGCACAGTTGTGCTCGGGATTAGAAGTCGAGCCTTGGAGTTGAGAGTGCACGGTTGTGCTCGTAACTGGGGAGTCTGAGTTTGTGCCATCGCCGGACGTGTGCCCGAAGAAGGAGACTCTGTATTTACAGAAAAGATCTATACTGTTGGATACGCTTATTTGGTTGAAGATCCAGAATATTTGGATACACATATTTTGTTGATAGATTCTAGAATACTGGATACACACATTTTGACAGAGTCCAGGTTATTGGATACAAGTATTTTGTAGAAAGATTCCAGAATATGGGATACACATATTGTTGATAGATTCCAGAATTATTGGACTGTCATATTTGCATTCAGAATTGATATGATGTTTACTTACTTTATTTGACGAATGTAGTAAATAAAGTTCACTATATGGGAATTTGGAGTTACAGAGTTGCAACGTTGTATCATATCTACATTCATGTATGTTACGCTTGGATATAACCATAAGTATCTTTACACGCTACCACACATCAAAAGATATCCAAGGACAACCTATTGTACGCATCCTCAAAGTCTATTGCGACCGCACATGTATCCATGCGCGAATCGAACACCTCAAAAACATTCTGCGCAAATATGGCTGCATTCTGCCATTGTCTTCTTTCCTGGACGATATCCTCCTAACAATGTTGGTAAACACTTATTTCTTTCAAAATAAAACGATGCCTTCCAGGCCACATTTTTTCCTAAAGCGTGCCAATCGTATTCTGCATTGTTATTATTCTGTAGGCTTGTATCGTGGTGTGGTCCTTCCAAGGTTTGGGTAGTGGAACTAAATAGCTGTGCAACCAGTGTTCTTTTAATGTGCCCTTTAGAAGGCTATTATTGAACATGTCCGCCAAATCTTCCAACTCTTATCCGATTTTGAATAATGTCATCGTATCTAATGCCATCTGGCGCTGGTGCTGTGTTTTTTGTACTTTTCAGTGCCGTCCTGATTTCTTCAACTGTGATTAGCATATTGTTTTCCATGCTCAAGTTCTTACACATGTCTGTGATCGTTTTCCTGATTTCTTGATATGCCTCCACATTTCTCTGACCAATTTGTGCGGTGTATCCATGATTGATCTAATTAATTAAGCCAAGTTTCTTCTCATCACTTTACCATTTACTGTAGATGTGTCCGCCAATTTGTCAGTTCTTCGCTGACCCTGACACTCTTTTGACCTGGACAGTAGATCCATTTCATGCGTTGTTGAATAGACTGCCCCACTTTTTTTCTTACAATGAACTTTTCTATCATACGTAGAATATTATATGTGGTGGGTGTGGCCAGTTAGACTTATTTCTAGTATAAGTGGTTGCGTCATTTGCCAATTCATTTACTACCTCTAATTTCATTTTCACGTTTGATGTTGTAATGAAATAGGAAGTATATATTTACATGACACTCTAGTGGTTTTGCTATATGTAATACAACTAAATCTCGTTTCTCTTGCTACAAATACTTTAATTGCACACGTTACTTTCTTCTTCTTGTGTGGAGAAGACAAATTGAGGTTCAAATCTATTATTGGTAAACGATCGACCTTAGAAAATGACTCTTGGCCATTTATCACAGGACTTAATTCTTAATATTCACCGATAATATATATATATATATATATATATATATATATATATATATATATATATATATACATCATGTGACATATTCTTTCAGAACGATATCCTCATTGTGAATTTTTTTTTGTTTAGCGTGCAAATCTGGCTGGTTTGGACCAGGATGCAGGTACAAATGTCATTGTTCTCATGGCCGCAAATGTCAAGCAGATGGAAGATGTAGTGGTGACGGATCCTGTGAACGAGATTATTTCGGCCCAGGATGTCAGTACGGTCAGTGCATTAAAATGTTTACATGAATCAGTTTCTATGACATTTGTATTTGTTTTGCAATGCTATGTTTCATATACTATGCTGATATTTATTATTAAAAACTAAAGGTATAGGTGATCTAATAAATATTAAATATGTAAATGTACATGTAAATTAGATGGTACACACAAATGAATTGTATTTGCATTTTATTTAGGAATATATGAACGACTATAAAAAAATTGTGTTAACGACAATTCGATAAACCGATAGTGTTTTTGTTATTAAGATTTTCTTAGTATGTGAACTTTTCTCATTGCGAAAATACAGTTGAGAAACCCTATGTCAGATTATCAGACTATTTATGACAAAATCATGGTAAATATTGTACTTGAGATGCAAGCTATTTTTGGTAACTTCCCACCTCTACTTATGCCATTTACTAGCCAGCATCATGACTTTCTTCATATCTAGATGGTCATGTCAGTGCCTTGGAGTATTAGTGAAAAAGGGAAATAGAAGAGAGAAAAGGATTTAGAGAAGGGGGAAAAAGTTAATAGAAAGACGAAATAACGAGGAAAATTTCAGTCAGGAACCACAGTAGCAAACAGGTGGGGTCTCCGAAATGTAACAGGTAGACGTCGAGAGAATAGATTCTACTCGCTGAGTCCCTATCTACGCTGGTTTACACATCCTCTGTACCGGCTTCCCGCGATCTCTCGTCCACTCACCATTTCTCTATCTATATCTGCCTCTTAGCTATCTTTTCAGTGCCACCTTCATACGATGTTCTTTTCCGAGACGCTTCCAAGGCTTCAATGGTACCCTGCCTTCGTCCACCCTCTGGCACACAATTCCACATTCCACTTCTTGTGATCTATCTCTGTTATATTTCGCGGCATACACTGGTCTGCAACTTTGAATCCTGACTGTACTTTTCCTAATTCTTCCATTTCTTCTCTTTTTTCTCTCTATATCTGCTTTTTCATGACTTTTCTCTCTTATGTCTCCTAAATCACTGTACTCCATTTGTTCTAATCGTGGTTATTGTCATGTTACCGTGATACCAACACATTGCAGCTGTATTCGTCTCTATCCCATTTCCCTACATTCGATAACTTTCACTATTCCTGGGCTGTTGTATAACGTTCCTGTCTTACAAAATGTTCACTGCCTGGCCGGCTTGTAAAAATGTCTGCTTTTTACATGTTCACATTCTTAGTTTCCGGTTCGGCTTCGGTTAATGTATTTCTGTCTCTGCCCGTCCCTTATCAGTCCTTCACAGCCTCTCATTCTGGACAAGATAATACTTCAGTGTTCTGAGCTAAGTCCATGTTGTTGTTGTTGTTGTTGTTTAATCTATTATCATCAATTTCATCATATTCAAGTAATCTTTAATTTGATTTAATCTCCTTATCTCACCACTTCTGTCTCCCTCCCATACTTTTTCCCATCTCGATCAAACCTTCTGTACTACTCCCGTATTATCCTCGTCTCTTTCCTTCTTTTCTCCTTATCACCACCATACTGTGTGTATACATACAAATTATGGTGTCTGTTGTTTTTTGGTCCTAATGAAAACTATTTAATTAAACCGACGCATATCTATTTGTTTATTTGTTGTTTCTTTAATTGGGAGATTAAAGCCTCTTTGCCAAGGCATGACTTTTTAAACCTAGAAAATAAGTATATTCTGGTTATATCAGGTCGTTTCAGCTTTTATCGAATTGTGACCTAATGATATGGGAAAATCGAACGCCGTGCTTGTTAACGCTAAATATTATCTATGTTTCTAGGTGGAGTTGTTTATTTTCGGCCGTAGTGCTTCTTACTTAAGTGTGATCCTATGATCTGGGGAAATTAAAAAATCGTGCGCGCTATTATTGCCAAAGAATCATATATTGCTACATAGAATATTATGTTGGTTATTACCGGCCGCACTGACTTTTGTCTATGTGCCCTAAGGTCTGGGGAGATCGAGAACTATGCATGCAGTTATTGCCACAGGTAGACCATAATGCCAGTCGTATCATGTGGTGAACTTTCCTCTGTATTGTCTGAAATATCTGTTGAGAGATACCAGTAGTACAAGAGAGTTAGGGATCCTGAAAAGGACTGGAGGGCGCTTGTTCTGTCATGAGAGTTTATTGGTTAAATTGTGCAACTTTATGAATTAAGGCTTCAGTTCTAGTTATAAATTGTTTAATTAGTTTTATTCTATCATGTGTCAATGCAAAATCTATGTTTATTCTGTATCTATGTTTATTCTGTATCTATGTGTCTCGTTGTTTTGATAATACGTACACCTAGTTATATTCTCAATTCGATATTTGCCCTGTATTACCACATCTACCAATATCCAGTTTCAGGTTGTTACCTGACACGGAACCTGTATCTTTCAGTCAAATGTCAAATTTATGTGTGCATTTTTTTAGTGGAGGTTGCGGGATGGGTGGAATACGTTGTTGTAGCTCATTGTTTATATTGTATCTTGGAGTACGATGTTGGATATTTGATTGTAAATGAATTGCCTCGTGTTTGCAGTGTCTCTCGATATGAGCGTGGGGTTGATTTGCAAGGATAACACTCACATGATATGACGATAGCTTTAGGCGATAATCTTCACTTATTGACTTTGGAAAATTGCTCACTATGCAAACATGTATTTGCTAGGGGAATTTGAATTCTCAAATTCTTGATCACAGACATAATGGATTAACCACTATGTAAGTGAGCTCCTTTTGACTATATTGACAATATTAGTTGTGTCAATACTTGAGAGTATAACCATGACAAATGATATCACTCGTATAATATCCGTTAAATTAATGTATAAATATGGTTGTGATTTTCTCCGAATCTACCAGTTAGATCATATAGTTTTTAGTAGCAGAGTTTGAATATCAATGACGCTGTATAAATTCATTTTCCTCTATCAAAAATGCATCAAACTTTTTTTAAATAGTGTATAATGCTATTCTTTTATCAACCTTAATCAAATGTGACAGCTAAAGGGAAATCCAGCCTCATTGATGTCCATGTGACTATTGCCGTGATATTCATTGATCACTATAATTATACGTTATATCGCCTGCCAATGGAGAAAAGATTGGAACTAATTAAATGCGTGACGCAAACATGTTTGCTTTTCTGTGTTATTTGTAAATTGTTATAGTGAATCTGGTGAATTCCAGTGTTATAAATAGAATATTATAATTAGGAGTGAGTAGGCGTAGGTAGTGATAACGGTTTATATATTCGCAGTAGAATAGAAGTGGAAAAGTTTTTTTATCTGTTTATGGAAATTCAATAAATTAGTCAGTGTAGGTCGTCGAGAACCTGAAACAATGTGTGGTTCACCTTTGATGAAATTGCTTCTGAAAGAATAAAATTGTTCCACAATTCCATAATATGAAATATTTGAATTTCATTACACTTTTAACATTCTATCTTTCTGGTTCTTCTTCTTCTTTCGTTCACGTGAAACATGTCTATATCTGTAATTCTCTCTCCGGAATAAAACTCACTGTCTTTTGTAGTTCATACAGTGGTCCAAAGAGCTTTGATTCCAGTGTCGTTTCCTTCCTCTGACCAATATGTCTGTCCCAGCGTTTCATACATAGAACACTCTTGAAATTTATGTTTGGCACTCTGTGCTGCCTGTCCTTATGTACACTTGACCGTGTTGTCAATCTTGATCTTTGTTATCTTTCTGATCAAACTATCAGAAGAATCAATTTCTCATATGAAATCTTCCCCTTAGTATAGAGGTAGGGAAAGTTAGAAACTATATTCTCAAACTTCGTCATATTCTCGATGCAAGTAGTTAAGTCCGCATGGGATGATACGTGGGTACGAGGCAGGTACGAGCGGCGGATACGAGAGGCGGGTACGAGCAGCGGATACGAGAGGTGGAAAGAGCGGTGGATACGAGTGCGGGTACGACAGGCAGGTAGGAGCGGCAGATACGAGAGGCACCTACGAGAGGTGGGTACGAGAGGTGGGTACGAGCGGCGGATACGAGAGGCGGATACGAGAGGGATGCGTGTGGTGATCAAACCAGATAGAACCAGCTGAACTCAGTATCACCCCACGGATAACACGCCAGGTGTCACCATTCAAAAAACATGCCACACAGATAACACGTCAGGTGTCACCATTCATCAAACATGTTCCCATTCATCAAACATGCCAACAAGGAATTATATGTTTACCTGTCACGACTTTTCCACTGCACTGCCCTATTTAGCTATGATTCAACCCACTTGAATAAAGTCCGATTGAAGGTCGGCCATCCTCAACTAGGTTTGAAATATAACGAAAGGTCAGCTAAACCGTGATTCTCCACTGAGTTAGTTAGCGGTGGGCCACCTAATTGATGAAATACTACAGACGCGTACTATTCCGTGTGAAATGTGTTTTAAACATTTAAATTCCTGACCAGAAACCCGTGTTTCATGCCCTCTCCTAATCACGCACACACACTCGTACACCCTTTATTTTTCTGGGTGTTTTCGATATTAGAATTGATACTGTAAATATTGACAAACCTATACCTGTAACTACGTTTTTTCTTTAAAGACAGAAAAACTAAAATGTTTAAATAATTTTCACTAAGAAATTCCCTAACAAGAATCCCGGATAACACCAGGTAACGACAGCTGACACTAATGGCTTTTATTCGCCCACGTGTGTCTAAACAAGCCAACATAAATAATTACCATAATCTGTTATCTGATTGCGGGAATTAATACTGTACTAGGATGTTATTATAAGGAATTTAGAAACGTATATATTTCATTCATTTGAACCATTTGTATGTGTGTGTGTGTGATTTTGAATGTGTAAATAACCAAAAAAAAGTGTACGGTATTAGTTTATATATATATATATATATATATATATATATATATATATATATATATATATATATATATATATATATATATATATATATATATATATATATATATATATACGATCAAGAAGGCCGGTCTGGAATTTAGGAGAGAAATAACGGGCTATTGTGATTATATTCAAGCAGGGCTCTCATTTAAATTCTAACATGCTGATTCATCAACGCAAGTGCACAATTAAACCTACGTCTCTATTCGACCTTGGTCTGCTTATGGGGAGTGCAAACTTCTGTGGTTCTACCAAGTTAAGACTGGTTTTATCTGGTTATTTCAGAAAGATACAAAGCCGTAAGAAAATGTTCATTGATTTAGCATTTTCCGCCCTATAAAAACAAGCAATTCTGAAAATAATTTCGCTTGTAAAATCAACCTCCCTGTCGATAACAAGGCGAATTTCAAAAATTTAGAAGTCCAGCTCAACGTTCATCATACTTCAAGAAATGGTGAGTTTTATGTGTTAGTATGTCTTATGGTATATCACTGTCTTATAGTCTATAATTGTGGTCTGTACTTCATGCACTTTACTTGTATGATCTATATGATCTATAAATGATCTATACTACTATCACTATGGCGAAGTCATATACCCTTTCGTTATATGTATCAATACATACGTCCACCCAGTCTAGCCTATGTATATAATATAATTCTTATATATTGTACTATGACATATAATTATATACCTCCTGTATGTATATCATGTACTTACACTATGCTTATACACCTGTCTTAGGCCTCTGACCTATCAGTAGGGACTAGGTTTTTATATGCATATTTATATGATCTATTTACGTTCTATATGTCTGTCAGTATTACTTAATACCTTCATCTATCATTATAAGTTTCTGGTCCGTATAGTGCGTTGGTATGTCAATAGGAACTTTTATCTTTCTTTGTATGTTTTATATGATCTATATATGTTCTATAGATATGCGCTATATCCACTGTATGGGTATCTGACAAACTGTGTTCTATTCGTCTACAGACTACTATCATCCCAATTAAACATCTGTGCGTCGTCTGCACCAAGACTTTTGCTAGAGCGGATGGGCTTAGGCTTCATATGGCTAGCGCCTATAGTTGCACACAATACACCTGTACAATGTGCTCGCAAGTGTGTGCGTACCAGTCGGGGCTAATCCGGCATATCAAGCGGGCGCATACAAACCACAAGGCGATGGTGAGTACCGCAGCGACCATACCACTAGATACCGCTGTAGTAACCCCAGCAGTTAATGTGATTGCTACAGCAACAATGACACCCCAACAAGCTATGGATACAGTACCTACAACCAGAAAACGACAAGCTGAACCAGATGCCTACATTACTATAAAGAAGAAATCCGATAAACTTACCGGTTTACCAGCTGATATACAAAAAATGTATAGAGACAGTTAGGACACTATAAAAACACATTCCCGCATTCTTACAAAGATGGTACACTACACAATATTCCACTCACCCTCAGAACCACACATAAACAATTGGCACGACACACTAGTCACAATACACAACGCTCAAACTACACGTTACAAGATCAGTCTTACAAAGCATATCATTCTTCGCCACAAGGAGACCCTAGAGCCTCCTTTTTTTCACGGGTCTACTAACAACATCTCAGCGTTGGAAAGTCCCGTGATGATAAATAATCGCACTGATCTGGATCGGTTTATCGCAATGGTCAATGAGATTGATTCGAACCAAGTTGGCCTCAGTGTTCGACCCGACACCAAGTACGAGTTAGAAAATATTTGTGCCACTGAGTTCTATCTATATTTTCTTTCTAACCACACACTAGGCTGTTTATCGACTCACTCCCTCCACATATCACAAATAATAAAGTCATCTTTACATTACAAACCAACATAGCAACAAGCACCCCATGTCTAGATAATTTGTGTTTCTTTCGCTGTTTAGCGCTGCACCACATACACAACACCAGAGCGTTCAACATACCGACACATAGTTTATTAGGCGACTGGTACAACGATCAAGACACAGAAATACAGACCAACGTTCCTGGTGTGACTCTAGACATCCTTCCAGGCTTAGAAGACTGCTACCAACTGAATATTGACTAATACGAATGTGATGAACTGAATGTCCTGATCCCTATAGTCCGCAGCGATAATTCATTTCCCGATACCATGGTCCTCCTACAACATAAAGTACACTTTATGTACATATTGATCAAGTTAGCCACTCCTTCGGTTGTCCAAAATGTGGAAAAGTCTGGAAATATAACTTTATGCTCGCCAACCACGAGAGAAACTGTAAAGGCGGGATCAGCACTCGTGTCTACCCAGGTGGCGTCTACATCCCATACGACACTGACTTTGAAGAGCTGGCAAAAATTCTACCACTCGAGTTGGTAGAGACTGGCTATATATAACCTACATTTGAATTCGAATGCTATTTCGATTTGTCTGATTGTGCTACAAAGTCTACGAGTAACACGACCTACATCGCAAAACACATCCCCATGTCGTGTTTTGTAGCATCCAATGTCCCTGATAAGAAAGACCAAGTCTGTTTCGTCAGCACAGGAGACCCTCAGAAACTGGTCAATAGTGTGCTGAAGTATTTGTGGAAATCGCTGATGCCGCTAGAAAGCTCTTAAAAGAACGTTCTGCCGATCATCTCAAGGTCTTGCTTGATGGTGAGCATTTTACAGAGTTATGTACACTCGATGGATATCTTGCGGAACTTTCTGTGATTGGGTTTCGTTCGGGAAAATTTAATTAAACCTTATTTCGCCCTGTATTTGAAAAAAAACCCCAGCGAAGACGGGGCTTTCGACTTCGCTGTAAAGCGCAATAATAATTTTATGTGCATATCCACTGAAAAATTAAAGTTGTTGGACATTTTCAATTATCTTGCGCCAGGTTTTAGTTACAGTAAGTATCTACCAGCTTACAAATTAGTCGAGCAGAAAGGTTTTTATCTGTTACGAGTATGTCACAGACCTGGCGCAGTTGAAGGAGCCCTGTTTACCACCACACATGGCCTTCTACTCAAAACTTAAAAACTCCAACATTTCTGTTAAAGAATATGAGAACTGTCAAAAAATCTGGCGGAGAATAAAATGATGAAATTGCAGGATTTTCTCGAGTGGTACAACAACAAAGATGTCGCTCCTATGTTGAAGGCCCTTTCCAGCCCGGTTAAATTCTATGCTGCGCTTAGGATTGATTTGTTTATGGACACCATCTCTGTTCCGGGTATCACCCTCAGGTACCTTTTCAAAACCCTACCACGCGGTGTAGTCTTTACGTTATGCGACAAGTATAAACACGACCTACACAACATCATACGTCAAAAAATAACCGATGGACCGTCTATTATTTTTCATCGGCACCATAAGGTTGATAAAACCAAAATCAGTGGTGGTAAGGTGGTTAAGAGCATTAAGGGATATGACGTAAATGCTCTTTATTTGTGAGCGTTATTGCAGAAGATGCCCACAGATTTTACAATCAACCGAAACCACGACGATGGATTTAAACAGCACAGGCGAAATCTGTACACCATTCAATGTAGGGAGTGGCTAGCTTCGATGGTTCACACGAGAAACACAGAACTTATCACCCAATTCAACGGTAAGGAACAACGGGTTTATGATGCTCATATTCTAGTAGATGGTTATTGCACTATGACACGCACTGCCTTCCAATTTCATGGTTGCATGTTCCACGGGCATCCCAAATGTCCAATTGCCAAAGATCATATCATCAACCCAGTCAACAAGAACGGAGCTGGATCAGTTGTATTTGGCTACGTGTAGAACCAGTCAAACCGTAGCTAACGCGTGTGGTGGAGGTGATGTCGAGTGTTGTGAATGTGAGAGGCAGGCAGTGAAAAAGATAGAGAAGTGTGTCAGAGACTTTCTCGCTACAGCATTCACTCGGCAAAAACCATCCTACGCTAAATACACGAAACCCACACAAGCCCAAAGTATTGCAGCTGTTGTTGATGGTTCGTGTTTTGGGCTTGTGGAATGTGATATTCACGTCCCAGATGATTTGAACGTGTATTTTTCCGAGATGACACTTATCTTAAAAAAATATTGAGGTCAGTCGGGAAGATATTGCTCTGCTGATGGAGAAATACGCGAATGACAACAGGCTATTGACCACACCTCGGCAAACACTTATTGGGAGCTATATAGGTAACACAATTATGTTGGCCACACCCTTGCTAAAGTGTTATCTGGCTCATGGAATGGTGGTTACATAGATCTATCAGGTTATAGAGTATGAACCTGTAGCATGTTTCAGCCAGTTTGGTGATACTGTTACTAGAGCTCGTCGTAAGGGTGATCTCTCCCCAGCCGCTTCTATTACAAGTGATACTATGAAATTGCTTGGGAATGCGGCGTATGGAAAAACCCTCACCAATAACGCTAAACATGATAAAGTGGTGTATGTGGATCCTACAGCAACTGACAAGCTGGTCAATAGCCCCTACTTTAGGAAGGTGGTCGAGTTTGGACCTGATCTATACGAGGTTGAGTCACGGTATCAGCACACGAAGTGGAACTTACCCATTCAGATTGGTTTTTTTGTTCACCAATA
>CM067305.1:56907053-56955931 GCA_034231615.1 Meghimatium bilineatum
ATATATCGCTAATGAAATTTTACCACGTTTAATATGAGTGTTTAGTATTGAGTAATTTACTATACTAGAAGTGACGTAATTTTATTGGCTGAATGTTTCTCAATGATTATAAGTTCTCGGACGATATAATTTTATAAAGATCGAAAATTGCATTTCAAATTATAATTAATTATTTTAACTTTTAAGCATTTGTCGTGATGTATGTTTAGTTTATATTAAAAATCGTTCATACAAAATAGAATATCGCTAAAAGCTATTATAATTAATAATACATCGTTACAACAATAATGTATCGTCATAAATAACCCCCCCCCCCTTCATTTCCTACGAATGGAATGCGCAAATACTCGATTTAAGCTGCGCTGTGCCTGGGAAATTCCAGTGTGTTTTAATAACCATGACGTTTGAATTTTCCATTCAAAAATTTCGTATTTATATTTCTACCGAGTTTTCTAAATTTAAATAATTATATTCGCTGTGCCGGAAGCAGACTTGTTTTTAGTTAATTTTGCAACATTTTAAGATATTTTTATTATAATGAGTGCATCCAAAAACGTAAGATTGAAGACGAGTGTCGGGTTTTCAAAGACAAATGGATTAACAAATATTGTTTTATTCAAGTTGGCAACAAATCTGTTTGCTTGCTGTGTCACGAATCAGTGGCTGTTTTTAAAGAATACAACTGAAATGGACATTACCAGACAAGACATCCCAATTTCGGCCACAATCTAACATCTGAAGAAAGGAAAAGAAAATGCTTGGAGTTGATGAAAAGTCTGGAGAAACAACAAACTGTGTTTACATAAGAGTCTTCAAATTAAGATACTACAACATAGGCCAGTTTGGTGTTGTCACACAAAATTGCGAAATACAACAAGCCATTTCTGATAGTGATTTTATTAAGGAATGTTTACTAGATGCAACAAACATTATGTGTCCAGAACAAAACAACAAATTTGACAGTAGTACATTCTCAAGAAGAACTGTGGTCAGACGTGTTGAAAAGATAAGTGTAGATTTGACCCTTCAACTTCAAGATGCAAGTAAGCATTTTTTATGTGGTATTCTCTTGCAGTGGACGAGAGTACTGATGTACAGAATACTGCCCAATTATTAGTTTTTATACGTGGAATAAACAATTCTTTTAAACTATTTGAAGAGTTACTGAATGTTGAGTCGATCAAAGACATTACCACTGGCCTCGATATATTCAATGCTGTTACTAGATGTATTGAAATAGCTGGGTTAATGTGGAACAAAATGGCCAGTATTACAACTGATGGTGCTTGTGCTTTAACTGGAAAAAAATATAGGACTGATAAAGTTAGTCAATGATAGGATTAAGTCAGAATATCCTGATCACGTAATATTACAACTTCAATGTGTGATTCATCAGAAAATTGTGTGTAAATCTGTTTTTAAAATTAAGCATGTTATTGACCCAGTTGTCAGTGTCATAAACCTCATCAGATCAAGAGGACTCAATCACAGGTAGTTCAGAGCATAACTAGAGATCCAGTTGATGCAGAGTGGAAGCTTGACTTTATATTTGCAATTGAAGTAATGGAAAAGTTAAATGAACTGAATGTTAAACTTCAGGGAAATAGTATGTTTGCACGTGAAATGTATGTTCATGTACAATCATTTCAAGCCAAACTCTCACTGTTTTCCAGACAAGCAAGTGAAAACATGTTTTGTCATTTCTCTTTGCTTAAACAAGAAACAATTTCTGATGACATGAGTAAAAAATTCAAAGCTCAGTTAGATGTATTGGTTGAAGAATTTGGAAGAATATTCCAAGATTTCAAGAACTTGGAGCAGCACTTCAATGTTATCAGTTCTCCTCTCAGCGCAGATGCTGATAAAGCCCCAGAACACAGTTCGAGTTGCTCGAATTACACACCAATCATTACCTGAAGGAAAAATTTAAGTCTGAATGTTTGTTGGATTTCTATGTTTCTTTGCCTGAACAATCATTCCAAAACTTGAAAAAACTTTGCAGCTAAATTTTTATCATTATTTGGATCTAATATATTTGTGAACAGGCATTTTCTTGCTTAAAAATCAACAAATCTAAGAATAGATCTTTATTATCTGATTGCAACTTAAATGCAGTCATGCAAATTTTTACAAGTAAACTTGTTCCAGATTTCAAAGTAATTATAAAATCTTACAAGCAATTACATACATCTCATTAGAAATTAATAATATCAATACAGTTGTAACTGTTGTGACTGTTATGTGTATGTTGTGTTTTTCTAAATCTTCATTAAATCTATTGATATGAACCCATATTGTAACTGTATGCAACATAATATTGTTTTTCAAATATTGTAAAAATATTTGCAAAACCATTTATCATATTAGAAAATATACTGTTGTAGTGTAAGCCTGTTATAAATGTAATTTATTTCTGAAGGTATCTACATTATGTAAAACTACCTTTATTTATAATAAAAAATATTTAATTGATTACTTACCGAGAATTTTTAACAAAAATATACATAATATTATATGTGGCCCTCCAATAGCTTTACAATTTTCAATGCAGCCCTTTGCACAAAAAGTCTGTCCACCCCTGGTTAAATGTATATGCCTCTTGATTATATCCCCCACCCATTAGTGGGGTTCTTGACCTGCTTCTGACCCCAAGCCACGCGTGCTCTGTATTTGCCTTCTGCTGTAACCTGGCTCTGGTCGACTCGATCTGGTATTCTTATCCTGTGGATAACTGCTGGAGTTTAGCTGGTATTCTTGCCCTGTAATTAACCTCTTAGTCCTTGTCATGTAGATAACCTTGTCCCTCTGAATTTGACAGAGGGTTCATTGTAACACGACAACAAAACACACAATACATACAACACGTAAATGAGAACTTGAAAATACTTGACAACAAATTTGTTACAGAGATATAAACACATGTTTATTTATGAAGCGTGTACATTTTTCCAAAAAAAATAGAAAAAAGAATGTTCACTGTATAATTGGGTTTTGATAAAATGGCGCCACAACAGGCTGTGTTATTTGTCTTTTGGCTGGTTTGGGTTTAGGCTTTTTTTGTTCTGTTTGGTTGTTAGCCGGTGATGATACAGGCGTCTCAGACACATAACCAGAGTCGAGTGTGAGATACATCTCTAGGTTACCACAACCATATGAGAATGAATCGTCATAGATGATTAAAACTGGATCAGATGAATCACCGTACGTGTTTAACCCGCCAACTGACGGCGCGTCATATGTGTTTGAAACTGAAGCATTTGAAATTTGCTTTTTAGGGAAAACACGGGAAATTCTATCAAATTCATTCAGAATAACAGCTCGTAGTTCTACAAGATCGACAAGTCTTGTCAACTAATCGTGATGCCTGTTTTAGTAGGATACTTTATGTTTGTATCACTATAGTATTGGTGAATCTGGATAAGAGGTTTCTTGAATGATGATACGGCCACAACATTAACACCTAATGGTCTAATCATATCGTTGGTTCTGGAAAAGTATGTAACTGGTGAAATCATCTTCTTGAAACAACAGGGATGGGTAATGTCACTTCTAGACTGGTAGTTCATTGTGAGGATATAGAACATGCGAATTTCTTATTTATACACACAGCAGCAGCCGGAGCACACCTCATGCGCGCCGTCCGGGCTGTCAATTGGTCGCGTCTGGGTCATGACGCATGGATGACCCCACGCCAGTATGACGTTTCTAGGTTGTATGTGCTGGCAGATTTGATTAATGACTCTTGGCGTGGGCACGCTGTAGTATCCAGATCACAGATGTTGAACGCGTGACCTTTGTTTGACCTGGTTTCAGACTAGTGTCTATACAAGCTTATAATTTTTCCACTGTTTGACCGTGAAAGGTCGCAGCACACTGATCATGGACGCACCGCGTGCTTTTAGCAATAAGAAATACACATAGTATATTCCACAAGTAGAACTCAACAAAACTGGGAAAAAACTCGCGAGTTGTAAACATAAGGTCTGTTTGAGTTTCTTTCTAGAAGCATGGTAATTTCTGAATGTCGTTTGGTGGCAGACAAAACGAATAAAAATATGTAAATGTTCCAACACCATCAAAATACATTGCCAACCAATGTGAGCCAGGTCTATAACTAAGGTCTGTAAAGACAACAAAAGCGGCTGTCAGAGTTGGATCAATGTAGCTTGGTAACGTATCCACTGGTACGACCTGCACTAAACCAAGGCGACGAATCCATATATCCTGTCTTAACAGGTCGTAGATTAGTGTTTATTCTCTCAAGCTAAAAAATCTGTAAGAATTGATCTGGTCTTGGATACCTCCAAAACGCTATCAACTTCAAAATAAATTAAAACTTAAATGGCCGATGATGTCACGGTGGCGAATTTCAGTTCAATGGCCAGTGGTCCAGTAGTCGCCATCTCAAAGTGATCACCATTAAGCAAGCTAGGTGTAAGATCAAAGGCGTAGAGATTATAACCATGCTTAAAATCTCTAACGTCAATACCATTTCCAGCATCCTTGCCGACAAAACCAAGGTCTGTTAGATTACTAAAGAACGCTCTGATGTACTGATCATTGGCATAATTAATAGTCAGTGGTTTACCACTCACATTTCTGCCATCTACCAACAGTTTTAAATACGTCAGATCGAAATGATGAAAATTGATTGGATTTTTCTTCAGATAACCATTAAAGGCACCAGCGTCAACCAATCCTATTACGACTCTTATAATGTGTCTGCAATAAAAATAAATTGTCTTGGACGTGTGATAGCATCCCATTAGGGATAGAAAATATTTTCAAACCAACACGTTTTATTGGGTACTTGGCATTACCGCGCATTAAGGCTTTCTCGTGGGCTAGTGAGATGGCTGGATTCAGTTTGACTTTTCTAAGTACTAGCGCTGCATTGGTGATAACACTTTTGTAACCAGTGGGGGGACCCATCTGTAGCCATCACGTTGAAGACATATTTAGATGGTGTTAGCTTGATCTTTACATCTACACCATTCAACATATATCTGTCTTGGGCGAAAATATCAGCGTGTAATTTACCCAACATATCAATTTCTTCACTCGTCGATGGCAGTTGGCGGCGAATTTTAAAACCGTTATTCGTATCCCCTTGCGTATCTTCATGTGCTTTTGGTGTATCTCTGTAGTAGAGGGCGGCACACATATGACTCTTTTTAGCATCATCGCCATAAGTCAAAGTAACTTCAATATAAGCTCGGTAAGGGTACGTGTTTTCGCTGGCTGTGATAAAGAGTGTCGTTCAATTCTTCTGCTTCTTCTTCTTTCGTTCACTTGAAACATGTCTATATCTGTAATTCTGTCTCTTTAATAAAACTCACTGTCTTTTGTAGTTCATAAAGTATCCCATAGAGTTTTGATTCCAGTGTTGTTTCCTCTGGCCAATATGTCTTCCTCAGCGTTTCACGCTCAGAACACTCTTGAAGTATATGTTTGGCACTCTGTGCTGCCTGTCCACATGTACCCACATGTACACATGGCCGTGTTGCAAATGTTGAACTTTGTATGCATGTGACTGCGGAGTCGGTTGTGTCCTGTTCTGAGACGCAGAATTATAACTTGTTCTGGTCTGTTCATAATATGATAGTCATCTTGTGTTGGTGTTTGTGGCTTTCTTATTGAATTGATCATCTGTTTTTTCTGATGGTAGGTGATTGGTATGTGTGGTTGGTCTTCGGCAGCACCTTCCTTAGCCAGATGGTCTGCTTTTTCATTTCCTGGTATTCCACAGGGAGAGGGTATCCACTTCATGGTTACCCTATACTGGTAAGACAATTCGCTAAGTAGTTTTTTCAAGTCTGTTAGTTTTTCAGACTGGAGAGCTTGAAGCACTGACCTTGCATCTGTCAGGAATACCACAGGCTGTAGGTCAGAGTTGGAGTTCAGCAGTTTTTTTTAAGCTGCCACACTAATTGCCTGGATTTCTGCATTATAATTATTGCAGAATTTTCCTGTCAGTGTTCTGATTGTATCTCTAGGCTTGTGTGGATATTCTATATATACACCTGCACCTCCATTCCTCACGGCATTCTGTGCTGACCCATCTGTATATACTCTGACCCATATATCTTGTGGATATTCCTCATCCAGGAAACTGAGAGTGACTGTCCTTCGCTGGACACTGTTCTGTTCATCCTCGCTTAGTATTTCTTTCACATGGGTCTGAATGTATATTGGCATTCCAAGTTTTTCACTCCACGGGGTTTGTTCTGGTATATTCCTTAATGGGCTGTCAACTTCAGGTAAGTTGTCTGCAAAGTCGCTTAGCTTGATGGATAAAGCTGCTGTTTTTTCAGTCGTCCCATTGCTAGAGTTTGGAATATTTCCTTCATTGGATGACTTGGCATACACTGAAACTTTTCTGCCTGAATTAGTACTTTTGTGTCTCTGCGTTCGCCAAGTGTTTGCATTCTTCCCATTTTCTGCATCTCTGCTATGGGTGTTGATTTCATTGCTCCCAACATTATTCTAAGTGCCTGGTTTTGCACTTTATCTAGATCTTGTAATGTGGTGTTTGATGCAGGGCACCATGCTGCTGAACCATATTCCAGGTGTGGTCTTATGTCTTGCTGGTAAACTTTACTGAGTATATTCCCACTGGCTCCTCATGTGGTTCCACTTAGTTTTCTCAGGAAAACTTCCTAACTTCCTCCTGGCTTTTGTTGTTGCTTTGTTTATGTGCTGCTCCCATGTCAGTTTATCATCAAAAGTAACTCTGAGGTATGTGGGTATGTGGGTTGTTTGTCTTAGTGTCGTTCAATGAAACGTCGACTTGAGAAAATAAACTGTGCATGTAATAATTCACAGTGCCACCTTCAACATGTGGTGGTAGATTATCACCGTTGGGTAGCGTCACTTTTGTTCTTACGTGAAAAAGGTATTGAAAAGATCCAAGATATCTTCACTATTACCCAAAATAACAAACTCGATGGGCGCCCCTGACGCTAAGGCGGCCAGGGGATGAATTTCCATGTATTGACCCTCGTCAACAGCCGTTTGGGTTGGTTGTATACTTAACAAATCAAGGCCAGAATGAAGACATTCACACGAGTTGGCGTGAATGAGTGACATTATCCGAATATGTCTCGGGTAGTGTTTTGATTGAAATGAGCGCGTTGTCGCTTAGCAACTCGTTTTATTTTTTTCCTGCAGGGTGTACCAGGTGGTGCTAGTCGTTTTCGATGTCTAATAGCACGACCAAATTGGGTAACGTGGTCGACAGCCCCAGTCAATAGACGCTGGCCAGCATTTTTGGCTCTATCGCGCATAGAGTCGCGAATATTCACACCACCTAAAGCGTTTGCGCCACTTGTAAACTAGACGTGACACCTTCTCTAATTAGAGCATTACAACTTCTTTTTAACCAAGGTAGTACTATTCTACCCAGACCGCTAAAGAAACTATCTAGCCCGTGTCCTTTTTTGATGTCTACCACCGACAAATACGGGTAGACCATTCCAAGCTTGGGTACAGAAAAACTCCTCATATAGCGTAGGAGTTCTGTGAATTGTGGCGTGTCTAACCGCAGTTTATTCCGTGTCAAAACGTTTGCAGAAACGAAAATTAAGTGTCACTGTTGACGTCCCAGCTGTAAATGCGATCTTCTTGCCTTGGTCTGTGGTTAAAAGGATCTCAACTGTGACAAATAAGAAGCGACCCAGAGGTGCGTAGTGGGGTTTATCATAGATTCGAAACACTGAGCTAGAAGTATTGTCCAATATGGGTACGGAGTGTAGTAGTGGGACCATCGCATCACCCACTAAGCAAGCAGAAACAATGTCTGAATACACGTAGACATTTTTCATGTCGCGATCCATATCGACCATATCTTGACTGGTTAGATCTGCGTCGCCATAGGTCAGACGTGTTTTTGGTAGTGCTAAAATGTTTTTCAGCGTCTCACTCAGTACAAGTTCAGTACCTTCATCAAGAATCTTAATTGTGGCTTTCTTTGAAGCTTTATTGTAATAAATTTTCGCAAAACGACCAGCATTGGTCAGCCTAGAATTGAGTTCGTAGATAAAACCCTCTGGTGAGTCGTATAGACCGACCGGCATAATTATTATACCGTTCAGGTTACTAGATGGTGGGTGGACATATGTCAACCACACCTCACCATCAAGAACGTTGAAATATGTGTTTGGAAATTGAATTTCAGCTAGACCAACCTCATATTGGGAATTCATCTCTATAGTTTGTGGAAGTTTGACAAAATAATGGCTGGGGTTATTGTCCGGATAAATGTTCATTGAAGAATTGCTGGGTAAGGTAACGTAGAAACTCATCCTAGCTTTGCGTTTAGTAGCATGTATCACAAACAACTACTCAGTAATGCGATCCAGATCTTGGAGCCAGGCGCATCGAGGTCGGCTCGAGACCGATTAAATAATGAAACACCAATCACCACATATATAATAATCATTTGACAGAGGAAAACAATTTCTAAAAGTCGGTCCAGTTTGCCAAATAAGACCCAGAGTGATGTTCGTACCCCTGCTCGGTCGTCTTCTGGTCGTAATACTGTTTCAACGAGATCAATTTCCATTAGTATCTGGAAATGTCTGTTGCCGACACCCAGGAATTAAATGAAGAATTATAGCCGAACCACTTGACTAAATACTGTTTCCGAGTTCCAGCCCCGCGTTCCTCTAGAACTGTTTCAATACGAAACGTTGTTCTGTCACCAACTTTTTGAAGTTCTTCTTTGTAAAAGGAACCTTGCACTTCTTCACCCGCATCATCTTTGATCGTATAAGTTATAGGTTTTTTCGGTTGTATCTGACTGACGGTAAACAGTCCTTCTGCCCAGAAAGGTGTATATCCTTTTTTTTTAAATTGTGTCTGCTTAGCTCGATTCTCACCCTATCACCAACATTGAAATATACTTTTCTGCCTGTTAGTCGTTCTCCATATAACGCATTCCACACTTTTGCTTGATTACCCGTATTAACTTCTACAGGCGCCATTCGAATACGTGTATGAAATAAATAATTATAATCTCGAAGCAAGGCATTTATCACATATACGTACCGAGGTTTATTGATTTTAGTGAATTATCGCCACATTTTCTACCTCAATGTACGTTTGAAACGTTCGACAACAGCTGATTTGATATCTTCATTTTCAGTTGTGAAGAAATGAACATCGTTGTCTTTAAGAAACTTGAGAAATGTTTTATTGGTAAATTCCGAACCATTGTCAGGTTGAAAATGTATTGGTTTTCTTTGTTCTAAAATACTGCTCACAGATTCGACTAAGGCTTTTCCAGTTTTGTTCTTGATTGGAACAGCAATTGCGAATTTACTAAACACATCTATACACGTCACCAAATATGAATATCCATCGTTGTATTTTCTCAACTTTGTAAGGTCAATTAAATCAGCTGGGAACTGTTGGTCTATACCACCTGTTATGGTTACACGTCTCTTAAAGCGACGTCGAATAGGTTTATGTAAAGTGTAAGTATCTTGATGGCTTAGCCAGTCTTTGACTTGTTTTGTTTTAATTTTGGTGGCACGTTGTAAGCCGGTAACACAACCATACGCCCCCGCTTTCTTAGGGTTGTTGTAACGACGCGACAATACGTTGTTTGTCACGATTTCCAAATGAGTGTTTTGGTAGGTGTAAAATTCTACTTTTCCTTGTCTTCCTGAGCGTACGTTTCGGTGGTTCGGGAGTCACTTCAACCTTGTCTGGAATTTTCGGAGCTCGTTCATCAGTATTATCTAGTGGTTTGACAGCGACCGGTAGCATTCGTTTGTTATGTGGTGGTTCTACAGGTACCACCGAAGGTGGTTTGAAGTCTAATAAACCCAACGGTCTGTTTTTGGTTTTTGTACTGGTCAAGCCTAGTCAAATACTGTTGTAATGTTTGTTGATAAAATATATCTTTATCAGCGTTAGATAAATCAGCTCGATCTAAAACGTCCCGCATCTGTTGATCCAGATCACGCATGTTATCCGTTAAACTATCAAGAGGTGTGTACGGAGATTTTTGCTGTAAAGTTTCTAGTACCCGCTGATCGATCAGCAACATTTTCTTGGCCCTTATACACCCAAGAAACTACCCAACGCACTAAGGACAGGTTTCAGTAAAGCACTTATAAAACCACCTTGTTGAAGAATGTTTCCGCCTTTTCACTGTGGTCTTTTTCCGAGTGAGTAGTCTGAGATTAGTCTTTTGCCGTTGCAGTCGGCTCTTCTGATACTTGGTAAGTCGAAAATGACCTTTCAAGATATTGTGGGAACATTCACACAGGGTACGTTTGAGATCCGGTTATGTCGTTTTTATTATACTCTTCACGACAGCTGGTTGTGCACGATACAGGACTTTAAACAGTGGTCCGTGGCGTCTCAAGGCGTCAGTCATTTTTATTTTGGAACGTATACAACTTGGTTTTCTCCACGAAATATATGACTGCAATCTCAAATGATCAGGTGTTGCATGTCTATCAGCAAATAACAATGTGGAGACGCTATTGCGTCTTTAAAACTATCTTGCAAATAACTATTCTGACCGGGGTACATTTGTTTGGCCAAATGTATAATCTGTGATCCATCACGAGGATTCTTGAAAAGTACAATGTAGTGATAGTTGAGGCTAATGGTTCTGTTTTCTTTATTTTTCCCAAACAAGTTCTGTACAATATACAACACACTACGTCTTCGATGCTGACTCCCTTTAGTGAACAATTTTGTAATACGATCATCCGTTTCACTAATCAAATCATCAATTACGAACAAGCGTGGTTTATCACCTTACCATTGCTCCATTTCTGGTAACCCTTCCATATAATGAACACCATGCATAGTCTCATACACAGCCTGCCATTCACTGTAACACCAGATAATTTCCGCTGGGTTAGGATACACCAATTCATTCACATGTTTTAAAATGTTTTGCACAAAGACCAGCATTCCACACCCAGTCGGACCAGCAATCATAACTGTAAACGAATTTTACCACCGCGTATCCATTTCTGCTAATCACGTCTTTTTGTCGTATATAGTAGTATATATATATATATATAATATAATATAATATAATATAATATAATATAATATAATATAATATAATATAATATAATATAATATAATATAATATAATATAATATAATATAATATAATATAATATAATATAATATAATATAATATAATATAATATAATATAATATAATATAATATAATATAATATAATAAAATATAATATAATATAATATAATATAATATAATATAATATAATATAATATAATATAATATAATATAATATAATATAATATAATATAATATAATATAATATAATATAATATAATATAATATAATATAATATAATATAATATAATATAATATAATATAATATAATATAATATAATATAATATAATATAATATAATATAATATAATATAATATAATATAATATAATATAATATAATATAATATAATATAATATAATATAATATAATATAATATAATATAATATAATATAATATAATATAATATAATATAATATAATATAATATAATATAATATAATATAATATAATATAATATAATATAATATAATATAATATAATATAATATAATATAATATAATATAATATAATATAATATAATATAATATAATATAATATAATATAATATAATATAATATAATATAATATAATATAATATAATATAATATAATATAATATAATATGTATATACAGTGTATATGCCACACACACACATTGCACCATCCATGTAATACAACACCACAAATAAAAATGAAAAACACCCTCCACCCTACACATACACGCACATAGCACCATCCCTGTAATGCTACACCACAAAAATGATCGAAAACACACACGTTTACATCATTAGATATAAAATTTGTTCTGATTCAGTTTCAACCAGACAGCCTCGCTGGCAGTTTCCGTCACCTTCTAAACCAAACCAAAATGAGCCCGTGGAAATTTTTCTGTGAAAAAGATCAGTATGTTCTTTAACTGGGTTGAACCTTAGCTAAATAGGGCAGTGCAGTGGAAAAGTCGTGACAGCTAAATAGATAATCCCTTGTTGGCATGTCTGATGAATGGTGACGCCTGACGTGTTATCTGGTTCCATCTGGTTTGATCACCACACACGTCCCTCTCGTATCCGCCTCTTGTATCCGCCGCTCGCACCCACATCTCGTACTTGATTCTCGTATCCACCGCTCGTATCTGCCTCTCGTATCCGCAGCTCCTACCCGCCTCTCGTATCCGCCGCTCGTACCTGCCTCGCCTCGTACCCTCGTACCCTCGTACACACATATCATCCCATGCGGACTTAACTACTAATGCAGCAGAGCACTGGAAATAGTGTGAGTGTGAATATACTCAACATCGAAGAGTTTGCTTAGTCATAAGGTACGTTTCAGAGATATTGATAAATCTCTCCAACGTCGTTGATCGTCAATTGTTATAGAATGGTGCATTTGATATTTGCATTAACCAAAAGGAGAGCTAAATTTACAGAGGAATTGATTGTAATTTAAATGCAATTTTCTGAAGCGTTACCGGAGTTCCAGAGTTCTTACCGTTTTGGAGCCTTTTTTACCGACTTAATCAGTGTGAAGGGTTACTCAATTTTCCAGCTTATCTTTCAACGCAAGGGAAGTATTTTTAGTTTCTTTTCTTGAAACTGCAGCGTATTTTTTTAAGTCTTACTAGAGTTCCAGAGTTGCTGCCTTGTTTTAATCCTTATTTACCAAGTGAAATTATTAATATCTAAACAAATTACAAACAAGTTAAAAATGAGAATTATAAAATGCTACATCTATTCAATATTAATGTATGGCTCAGAAACATGGACACTAAATAAACAATTAGAAGACATAATTGATGCTTTGAGATGTGGGAATATAGAAGAATAGGGAGAACATCGTGGAAAGAGAAGAAAACAAATAAAGAGGTGCTAAAGACACTTAATATGAAGAAAGAACTACTAAGAGAAATAAAGATCAGGCAAAAAAAATACTTTGGACACATTAAAAGACATGACACCCTATTGAAGACCTTACTTGAGGGTAAAGTCAAAGGGAAGCGAGCAAGAGGTAGGCAGAATTACAAGTGGGAGAGTAACAGTACACGATGGGCAGGTTACAGTCTAGCAGAGTGCACCAGCAAGACAAGATACAGGAGATGTTGGAGATACGTTGCAGCCAACCTTCGTTGCGGAGACGGCACTTAATGATGATGACCAAGTGAACCTGCGTGAAATGTTTCTACATTCGCGAACTTGTTTCGGTATAGAAGCAATCGGAGACCATGAATATTGTTCAACATTATGTCTTTTCTTGAAGACCTATCCAGTCAACGTTACCTTGGGAGAACTAGTCTTCGAGAGTGCGCGATGTCCGTTTTCAAGCCAATGGGATGGATCAGTGAATGAACTGTGAACATTACGTTCGCTGTCAAAGTCACACCCCTTGTTAAATTGTGTTAATTCACTACCCAATGAATGTGCTACGTTTATAAACAGTGAACACACCGTTATCAATGTCATTCCAGCATTATTTTTAATATTGTTTGGATAGCCAAACCAATCATATAATTAACCTCGACAACTGCAAACTATTCCCTTGTAGTATATGGCTGTAGTAATTTACAAACACATTTTCAACTATTATTTTAGGGATACATAGGTGGGACGGATAGTTGGGAAAACCATCTGATTTCATATCAGAAAAATAGGTGATCAGCCTATAGCCAGGAAATCAACTGACTCCTTTCCTCTCAGTATACAGACAGCAATAATGTGTTATATGTCATAACATAGATTGCCCTAACGTAAAATATGTCAATGAAAGAAAGTTTTTATTAAAGATATATATGTGTAATACACTTTCTTTTAGAAGCTAAGACCTAATTAATGTTTCAGATGAGACTAACCTCTTTTAGTTCACAGTTGCAAAATAAACATCAGAAGAAGTACGTATAATATTAACGGACATTCAAAATTTGGAAACACTATATCGAGAAGGACGAACATGAACCACGGAACAAAACATCAACAAACAAAACAATCAAAGAAGATAATCACTATAGAAGATTTGCAAAGTGATATAACATTACCAAAGAAGTCATTATATAATTGCAAATCCCCCTTTTACATTCTGTACTAGCCTTCAATGAAAAAAAGTCCCATTTGACACATTATATTAGGGGGAATCATGGCTCAATGATGATTACCATAATTCTAATAAATGGAAATTAGTGGACGGTAACGAAACAGACAATGATTGCATGTATTTTAGGTCAGCACATTACGCTAACGTGCGGATGAAACAGTGACAATTGTCGTGTCCACGAGGTTTAAATATTTTTTCAAGTAACATTTACAGACTGTCTGGATGGCACACTGAAATAAATAAAGTCATTTCCGTGCAATGAATAATACTTTTTCCCTCAAATTTGATGCATAAAATGACTAGACATAAAATGCAACTGGAAAATAATCTAGGAATTTTAAAAATAAATATATAACATTTGACTACACATGTCTGCAATGGCCCTACAACATTTGAAGTAGTCGCCATTCATATCATTTGTGCACCGTAATATACATATTTTACCGTCATCTATATTGGAAAGTTGCATGCTCAGGTCGCTGAGGTATAGCACGTATCTTCGAATATAATCGTGTCTAATTATGTCCATGAATACGTAAATGACTCATATATGCACTCATTGTTGTATTCATTATTTTCTCATTTTGATTTCAGTTGCTGTTTCGGCAATAAGATCAGGGGGTATTAATGTGCCAGACTACTTACATGATAATAATCACCGAACATGTAACGGAAATACTGATCCAGATATAATTGAAATATATGTATCGAATCCAGTGCCATTTTCCTGGTATCGAATAGTTGTTTCCAATGAAAGTAAGATACTATCTTCTCATAATTGCATGTTGACTCCTAGTGGTCTGAACGTAATATATTTATCTTTTCACAATGATATGCGTATTTATATGCATTATTATAGTTTTATAAAAGTAAGATATTTATCATCTCACAATGGAATACATGCTTTAAATTTTCAGAACGTAAGCTATGAGTCTTCTCATAATCGTGTATGTTCTTCTAGTTGTCTTAACCTAAACTGTGTATTGTGTTCATCAATAATTGATCATGGATATTACTTATTATCTCTGTTATTACTGAGCGTATTGGATTCATAGTTTACATGAGTAGATTATTTCATAACCACGTGTAACGCTGGATTTAGACGTGATACGACCCTACGCTATTTGATATATGGGGACCTTTAACAATTAAGAAGTAAATAAATAGTGATTTAAACAAAATATTTGAGGCCTCCCAAGAGAGTAGGGAGCCTAAGCTATAGATTGTTGATCTTATAGGTAAAGCCTGCACTGACCAGGGGAGTGATGTATGATTATGTATTATCTAGACTGAACGGAAGTTTTGAAAATATTTGCTACTTAGTTTTATATGTAAAATATACACTTATAAAGGTCTGGTGCCTGTGATAAAGTAGTTTTCTATGTAAAGTATATTATTATAAAGGATTGATGCATGTGCGTAATATGCAATTTTTAATTTTGTTTTACACTATATCCGAATAATCCATATTTTCTTATTGTTTTTTTGTTGTTGTTGCATATCTTCAATTGATGTGAAACATGTTATAGATATACTAGTCAATTAAAGGTACAGTAAAGTATGATGTCATCAGTAATTGAATTAAAACATACAAATGTTATGCTGTATTTTTCACATTAGGGACTTACATTTAGTAGTAGAGTAAAGTCGAGTCTAGTGATGGTAGAGATATATCAAAGAACTATATGATGATTGCAGACCCTAGAAAAACATACAAGGTAGCTACGAGGGTCCATCAATACTCGCAGCAAAAGTAAAGGAAGCCCTAAGGCACACGAAATATGCAAAGGCCCCAGGACCAAACAATATCACATTAAAGGAATTAGTAGCTTTATGTGACTTTTGTGTAGAAATGATTACAAAATTGCCAAATGACGTCTATAATGGTGGACGCATACTGAATGTCTGAATGAGATTAATATTTATAGATTACCAAAGAAACCATGACCACCGAATGTGAAGAACTAGCACAATCAGCATCATTAGCTAAATAATAAAATTGCTTCTCAGAATCATCCTGCAGAGTGAAAAACAAAATAAAAACAGAAACAAGTCTAGAATACTGTAGCTTCGTAGAAGGCAAATGTATCAACGATGTTATATATATTTTGATAACAACAACAGAGAGGTCTATAGAAGTAAAAACATACCTATTGTTCATTTTTATAGACTACACAAATGCATTTGCCAATGTTAAACATAGCGAAGTTATACACATGCTAGAGAATTTGAACATTGAAAGTAAGGATTAAAGAATCATCAATAGCAAGCACTGGAAACATACAGATGCAATAAGTGCATGAAATAAATGTGGCCTTGTTCAATACATACAACAAGCAGCTAGATAGGGATCTGTAGTTTCACCAGACATGTTTTCTTTATACAGTGAAAATGCAGTGCAAGCAATAGTTGATATCCCAGAAATATCCGTGGGAGGGCACAGAACAAATAATTTAAATTTTGCTGATGGCACTATTATGTTAGCTAAAACTGAGAAAGATCTTCAACAATTAATTAATATAGTAGTGACACAAAATAAAGAGAGAGGTATCTTCCTAAGTATCAAGAAAACTGAAGTAATGGTGTGTCAAAGAAACAAACCCCCATATCTTTTAAGATCAAAGTGAATTATATATAATTAACACAAGCCCACCAATTTAAGTATTTAGGTACAACGATTACAGCAGATGGAAGAAGTTAAACAGAGATCAGAAACATAATAGGGCAGTCAAAAATAACATTTCGAAAAAATGAAGAAATTGTGTGTGTAATATGAGGTTCTCGTTAGAGTTGAGGAAGCGATTTCTGCAGTACTTTACAGCTCCTTTACTAACATATACATTCGATTCTTGAAATAAAACAAACATGAAATTCAGAAATTAGAAACAGTAGAGATGTAGCTATACAGAAGAATTGTAACAATATCAGTGATTGTCAGACAAACTAAAGTGGAGGTGTTAGAATTATAAAATGCGAGACAGAGCTTAGTTACATGAGTAGTGTATCAGGGCTGGAACGACCTGCGAATGTGCTCGAATGTGCTGAGTGTGCTTGCACATCCAATATGGCGACGTGATGAACCCGATCGAAACCGTTCCACGCGGCGAGTGTGTGACCCCAAGTGATACCACCTCGCGCTGGGTGAATCTAGTACAACTAATAATAATACCACTACGTGTTATTAATCAATCATTCTTGCATGAAATTTCTACCCTTAAATTCCACTCTTATCCTGATATTCCTAATTAATGGAAATCACTCATCTGTGACTTAGATCCCTATAGACACCGTAGGGATGCTGTGATGCCTCATCAATCACTATCAACACAACTATAGGTCAGTTTAGAGATAAACATTTTCCACATGTAGGTTATGTTAAAGGTGGAAGTCCAAAAGGGCTTTCAACGTGGAATATTTCGGCCTGGAAAATTCCGCTAGCTCATGTAGACAAAAGGTAAACCAGTGAGCTGTTGGTCGGTATTTCAAGGTAACCTAGTAGGTCTGTGATACACGGCGAGGTTATAAGTACAATTTAATTTTCCCTTGTGTTTTTCACCTCTCCAGATGTTGCAATGTCCTGGAATTTTCCACCTAGAAATACCATTATCACAGAAGAGTGCTTATCAAGCTTGACATAGCAGGATGAGATGTTAATTTATCACATTCTTTTTGATACTACCACAACGAGAGGATAGCGACTTTTTAAATTAATTTGTTTGTGTCGTTTACTTTAAGATACCATCGCAAGCATGCCCATAGACCACATCCAGTACCGGGTGTATTTATAAACATTATATGTATGTGTGAGGTGTCTAATCAGTCATCATAAAGTGGTGGTTGTGTATAAACAAATATAGAAATTTGTCGCGTTCAGATTTACGAGCCGTCGCACCCCAGCTACACACTATATATTTTAAGGGTTTATTTATAAAACATTAGTGTGTGATGTCCGATGAATCGTAATGAAATGATGTTTCCATATAAATTAAGCCAAGAAACAATAAAGTTAACGTATCCAACGAAATATATGAAAACATTTTACTAAATATGTCCGCATGACCCAACATTTTATATAAATACACAATGAAAATAAAAGAAAGAACTCTATTTAACTAAAGAAGGAAACATAACGAACGCACAGTACAGGTAACACAAACATCTGCAAACCATTAAATTCGGTTGTATCTGAATATAGTACGTGGACAGAGATACCGCACAGCAGGTGGTAATTAATCAGATAACCTCGCTCACTCCAAAACTTGTGTGCGTGCGTTTCTTTAAAACGAACGTTAAAATTATTTTCTCTGTCTCTCACTTTCTCTCTCTCTCTCTCTCTCTCTCTTTACATATGTGATACTTTATAAGCTGTGAACGTTTTCTGTTACTAATACACATTGGTTTGTATTTAGGCACATTTAAATAAAATTATATTATTAGTAATATTATAAATTATTATTATATACAAATATTGGTTCATATAAGCATGTGTATTTTGAAATATATAAACCCGAGAATCAAAATATTCTTCTTCTCCAGGTATAATCAGAGGTTCCACACTAGTGTGGTTATATTCAAGTGCATCTCACAATGTACAAAACAGAGGGGTGTTAATTTTTTGTCATACCATAACCTTAGAGCCCAATCTGGATGTACGGTTTGCAACAAACAAGATCAGGGTGTCATAATATGAATAAGGGATAGTGTGCTATTTGTAATACATATGTACGTCAGTATAATGATCTGAACACATCAAGGGTTCACACATACGCACAAACACGCCTCATTCATGCGTAATATATATATATATATATATATATATATATATATATATATATATATATATATATATATATATATATATATATATATATATATATATATATATTCAATGTGCCTATGTAAATATCTATGAAAACTAACATCCGTCTTTGCATGTATGTATGCAACTACTCGAACTGACAACTGCGTTCTGAGATTATGAAACCATTACCACTTTAGCCACAACTACTAATAGGAAATAATGTTTAACAACCACATTCCAAACTTCTACAATAAGTTTACAATTATTTTCCCTATATTTCGTTGACTTCGTTATTTTTTAGGGTTTATGTATTGTTATATAGAAACAGCATTTCACAATCGTTTATTGGCCACTACATACTCATGTTTTATAAATAAACCCGTACAATACGTGTTTATTGTGTGGCAGCGATGGCATAAAATCTGAACGGGACAAAAAAAAAATTCCTTTCCACTGTTTGTAAACCTATCTGTGTGTTATGCTGTTAGTAACATGTGCGTTATTATACGTTTCAATGGTTTTTAATAACCAATATTGAAATTGGCTTATTTGCTGTACCCATAATAGTTACCATACATTTATATGGCACAGTTGAAAAGGTCAAGGGTTCTCACACATTTAGCGTGGTATGGGTGCTTGAATTAACGTGACTAGCTTATGACCCCCAACCACAATGGGGTTTCTAATGTTACCTTGGTCTGTGTATAACCCTAGTATAAATCGGTTCGTGGCTCAGCAGGTTCTACCTATAAAGATCGAAGGATCAGTTGTTCTTGATCTGTGGATAACCTCAGAGTTCTGTACATGTCGATAACTTGAACCTCTGTAGGTTATATTATGGTTATTTGTAACAAACCAAAGCATATAGTACACCGAAACAGACAATACACATATACAAATATAACAATGATTAAACCCGAACCAGAAAAAAACGTGACAGCCATATTTTTTTAGAGATATAAAACATATTTATTTATGAGTCGCGTACATTTTCCAAAATAAATAAGAAAGAACAAAAAATGTTCATGGTATAATTTACTGTTCGTAAAAAGGAGTCACAGTTGGTTGTAGTATTCTTCTCTTGGTTGATTTTTTTTTTCTGTTCTGATAGGTTGTGGGTTGCTACAATCGTCTAATGTACATATGTGGGTTCGTAGTCGGGCGTGAGATACATCTCTAGATTAGCAAAATACTGTTCTGTGGATGTATACATTGTGTTGGCTGTATTAGCAATTGTTTTTAAAGCTGGATCAGTTGACTAGGGTTTTGTGTCAAAAACACCACACACTAATTCTTTCAGAATGACCACTCGTAGGTCTATTAGGTATACAAAATCTTGACGACTCATTTTGATGCAGGTTCAAGTTGGATACTTTATATTTGCATCATCATAGTAGCGCCTAACATGAATAAGTGGTCTCTTGAATGATGTTACGGCTACAGCATTAACACCATCACCTAATGGTTTTATCATTTCGATGGCCCTGGAATAATAGGTAGTTGAAGAACTCATATTCCTAATTATTGAAATAACAGTACTTGTAATAGCCTGTTAGTGCGTTGGGATGTTATAGAGAGTGAGAGTATTATTTATACACAGGAGCACACACAACGCCGCGCGTGGACACGTTCACCGTTCTCGGTGGTGATCGGATTGGTAACATCTGGTACATGCAGCAATGATGACCACACGCCATTATGACGTTTTTGGTGTTCTGCTTGGTCACATCTGGTACATCACCCATGGGTGGCTCACGCTAGTATAAGCCTTGCAAATTTATATGATGATATATAATGATGACGAATGGCGTGGGAACGCTGACACCGACACATTATGTTTGGTATCTAAGGCACAGATGGTGCATGCATAATCTTTGGTTGTCTTAGTCTCGCTGTTTATATATATACAAGTATAACATTTTTAGTCTTTATTTTATTATTTTCTAAATATGTGACTGTGAAACGTGGCAATATGAGCGGCATCGGCGCACCAAGCCTTTTTAACATTAATAGAGCAAGGAAAATGGTTAGTTATTTAACTTAAATATTAGGCTGACTCAAAAAATGTTTTGAAATGATAAGGTTTGTCTGAAGTGTAACCCTGACTAGTATTTCTTCCCTGTTCGTAGTGATCTACGATCTTACGTCTATGGCTGCTATCAAGCACAGGTGAAATGACCTGCTGAACCTCTTTACCCGCCTTTGAAACCGTTCATGGTTTTACGCAAAGTAATCCCTTAGACCATGATGATCTTCAGCTACAACATTATATAAAGTTATCAATATACCCCACGTAGCATAATAAACCTGTAGAGTAAACAAGAGGAATATCTATTAACTTGGATTGTTACAGTTAATTATAGGTTATCACACTTAAGAAATACATGTTTGAAATAGCTGTACATGCATATTATGAAACACTAACTCCACTAGGAACTGTATATAGAATGATACCCGGTGTAGTGATATCATACGAGGAAAAAGTACCACAAAAATTGTCCCTGTTAAGTAAATTTTATAGTTTCTTACTTGTAAAGGTTAACCTAAATACAAGCAACAAAACACTTATTATCACCTTCCAACAACAACCAATATATATGTATACATACAAATAATTCATTTCTACAATCCTGTTTGCTTTACGTTCTTCAGACAGTGTGACAACGGGTGATGGGAATTGTAGAATAATCATGCTCCCATTTAGCATTAATTTGACTGAGTGATGATACACATGATTCTAAACTATTGGTTCCTGACTCACCGGCTATCTGAATGGTTTTTGTTTCTAATGATGTTGGGTCTCATACGACGTCACTTCTGGGTTTAAAGGATGTGTCTAGCGTTAAAGTCGAATTATAGACTGGGCAGCTTATCGGGGACATTGACACATCTTCAATGTCTTACCAACCATCATTTTTTATTACTACCGACGCCCTCAGTTGCCTCAGAAGTTGAATACAAATAAAAATGCTCCCAAGTGGACATCTATCGTTCTGCATTTTCACTGGCGATGTTGGACGTGTAGGACTTGTTGGTGTTGGGGTTTAAATGGCAATAATGAGTGAGGAACCACACTTACCAGCTGTCTACGGTTAATGTTAGCGCCTATAAGAGTGAAGTGTATTATAGGGTTTGTGTGCCGCAATCATCAGTAACCGCTTACAGTAATAATCTGACGAACTAGTTAAACTCACCCGCATCACACAAACAATATCTAAACATATAGAGTAATTTGTTATGGGATGGTACCTGTGCGATACGTTGTGAAAATTGTATTAGTGTGTAACCTATACATAAATGATGAAAAAAGGCTATCCTTCGTCATTGTCTTAAATCTGCGTAACTCTGGAAATGACATCTCAGCACGGGCTATAAATACGGAAGCCTATCATTCTGATACTAACAAACGAGCAAACACCTAGTTTTATATACGAACCAACTGCACGAATCGGATTTATTGCACTTTTGAAGCACAGCCGAATAGGCAATACGGGTTTGGTACTTCGCACACACTCGAGTAACCTAGTCATCCCATTGGGTGATGTGTATATTTGTAGGACCAAACATTTAAAAAAGCATACGTTATCGGCACTTACTAAAAGAAACTACCTGAACTTGGTCATTTTGAAGAATGACTTATGTAAGTAATGTTGTTAATATCTGAACAGGCTGTTTGTTATTGTAACATATTTTTCGATCACAGTCTTGTTTGTGTCTCTTCAGGCATGCGTTAACGGGAACATTCTCTACCTTTTCTATAGTATTTTTATATTAAATCTGATGTCTTACATGTGTAAAATGCTAAAGGGTCTTCGTTGATGGTCCGTATTGGTAATTGCCTGCATGTGGACGTGGAAACGAGTTGACGTTAATGTGTATACATTTGTTCATTTTTGGTGTGTATACATACACTAACATCCTGGTGATATATTGGGGACTTATTTATTACTATTGTTGTGCTTGTTGTATATGTATATTGTTTGAGCTGTGTATGTATAGTCTGCATATGAGTTAGGGCTAACTATTTTTAGTGTCTGTTGTGAATTTAATTATTTAAATTCATCTATTCCAGCAGTCCATCTATTTTCCACAGACCAAGACGTTACTAAAACCCACCTGTGTTTTTAATGCCTGAAATCATTCAGTCGCCTCTACACACCGCAAAGACATACACACAATATTTACCTTAAAATAAAGAGACATAATTGTAATTTTTGTGTTAATGTTTACACAGACTTTCAACATTAAGACAGCACAGCCAGAAGTGTCATACACCCCAATTAGTAACAACGGATGGAACTTTTAAACCTAGCGAGGGGTATCATAGTAATTTAATAATAACCAATAAAAAAATTATTCCCAATTGATCCCCGAGTGGTCAACGCCTTACTGTATAAACTAATCTATAAACCACCTGATTCTTTAACTGATTTTATGGGAGAATTGTCCAAGAAATGCGAACGGTTTTAGTTCGTGGTTATTTAACCAATCACGAAAAAGCTAGACTATACCAAAAAACCTTACAACAATTATTGAATCGACTCAGTCAATACAAAAACATACCGCTGGAGCTATTAGAGAGCACGCAGCGCTCGGTACCAAGTGCCTCAATAAAGAAATATGAAGAACCCATCAAGAAAGGTCCAGAGAAAGTCAAAGAGATGCCTAAGACGCCACTGTTTCAATATAGGCGGGCATCTAAAAGAAAAAAAAAGAAAAAATGGACTAAAGTATGATTTGGAATAAGTGGTAGAAAGAACTAAAGAAGGCAAAGCACCATTACAAAACACATTGTCGCCTGTTTAAAACAATATGATACTTATATATTACATTAATAAACAAAATAAAATAATAAAACCACAAGCATATTGTTGTATTTTTCTGTATTTGTGCGTGTGTGACTATGTAAAAAAAGTTTGCTCATAAACAAAGAAAACGATAACGGTTCCCCACCTAGCAAGGTATCCTGTGTAACAGAGGGCCTTTCATCGTGTATCTACACGGGCCCGTGTAACAGGGGTTCATCATCTTGGACCTACACGGGATCCCTTGTTATATAGGCCCGTGTAGCAGCGGATCCCGTGTAGATACACGATGATTGACACACTGTTACACGGTATCCCGTGTCAGGAGGAGAACCGTCATTGTTTTTCATGTTTATAAGCAAACCTTTCTTTTTACACTTATTCACACACACACAAATACAGATATAATACAACAACATGGTTGTTGTTTTACTATTTTATTGTGTTTATTAATGTAATATATAAGTATCATATTGGTTTAAACAGTCAAAAAGTTATTTTGTAATGGTGCGTTGCCTCCTTCAGATCTTTCTAACACTTATCCCAAATCAGACTTTAGTCAATTTTTTACTTTTTGTTCTTTTAAATGCCAGCCTATGTTGAAACAATGGCATCTTAGGCATCACTTCCACTTTCTCTGGACTTTTCTACGTGGGTTCTTCATAATTCCGTATTGAGGCACTTCCTAGCTATCGCTGCGTGCTCTCTAATAGATGCGGTGGTATGTTTTTGTATTGACTGTGTCGATTCAATAACAGTTGTAATGTTTTTTGGTATAGTCAAGCTGTTTCGTGATTGATTAAACACCACGAACTAAAACCGCCAACATTTCTTGGTCCAACTCACTTATAGAATCAGTTAAAGAATCAGTTGGTTTATAGACTGTTTTATACAGCAAGGCGTCGACCACCCTGGGATCAAATAGTATCTTGTTCTTGGTTAGTGTTAAATTATTATGATGCCCCTCCTTAGATTGAAAGGTTCCAACCGTTGTTACTAATTGGGGTGTATACCACTTCTGTATGTTCTGTCTTAATGTTGAAGAGTCTGTGTAAACATTAACACAAAAATTACAGTTTTGTCTCTTTTTATAAGGTGAAGATCTTGTGTATGTCTTTGCAGTGTGTAGAGGCAACTGAATAATTTCAGGCATCGAAAACACTCATTTTTTTGGTAGACGTCTTGGTCTGTGGAAAATAGATGGACTGTGTAAATAAATCAATTCACAAGCATATACCAAACATTGTTAGCCCTAACTCATATACTGGCTATACATACACAGCTAAAACAATATACACATATAACAAGCACAACAATAGTAATAAATAAGTCCCACATATATCACCGGGATGTTAGTGTATGTATACACTCCAAAAATGAACAAATGTATTCACATTTAGGTCAATTTGTTTCCACGTCCACATGCAGGCAATTACCAATGCGGAAAGACAACGAAGACCCTATAGAATTTTACACATGTAAGACATCAAATTTAACATCAAAATACTATAGAAGAGTTAGAGAATGTGCCCGTTAAGACATGTCTGAAGAGATAAAAACAAGAGAGTGATCGAAAAACATGTTACAATAACAAACAGCCTGTTCAGATATTAACAACATTACTTACATAAGTCATTTTTCAAAATGACCAAGTTCCGGTAGTTTATATTAGTAAGTGCCGATAACGTATGCTTTTTTTAAATGTTTGGTCCTACAAATATACACACATCAATCATTGGGATGACTGGGTTCCTTGACTGTGTGCACAGTACCAAACCAGTATTGTCTATTCAGCCGTATTTCAATAGTGCAATACAGCTGATTTGTGTAGTTGGTTCGAATATAAAACTAGGTGTTTGCTTGTTTGTTAGTATCAGAATCATAGACGTCCATATTTATAGCCCGTGCTGAAATGCCATTCCCAGGGGTGCGCATGTTTAATACAATGACGAAAACTAGACTTTTTATCTTTTATGTATATGTTACACAAAAATGAAAGTTTAACTACGTATCACTCAGGTACATACCCATAAAAAGCTACTTTATATGTTTAGCTATTGTTTATGCGGTGCGGGTGAGTTTAGCTAGTTCGTCAGATTATTACTGGAAGCGGTTAATGTTGAATGCGGTACACAAACCCTATAATACACTTCACTCTTATAAGCGCTAACATTAACCGTAGATAGCTGGTAGGTGTAATTTCTCTATCATTATTGCCTTTTAAACACTAACAACAAAATGCCGACACGACCAACATCGTCAATGAAAATGCAGATCGAAAGATGTCTACTTGGGTAACTTTTTCTTGGCATTTTTTCTGAGGAAACTAAGGGCGTCGGTAATAATGAAGACAGTGATGGGTGGTCAGACAATGAAGAAATGTCACTGAACCTGATAAGCTGCACTGTCTTTAATTCGACTTTAACGCTATACACTCTCTTTAAACCCAAACATCCGCCAAAGACGGATATGTCGGGCCATTGGCGCAAATAAAACGGCGACACACCGCATTTCCATTTTCTGGACTACATCCTGCTGGAAATCTAGAAGGACCATGATCCAGCTAGATCCAGTTGGAGTTTGAGAATGAACGCAGAAGAAGAAGAAACCCAAACGTAAAGCAGAATCAGACCCATCATCATCAGAAACAAAAACCATTTAGATAGCCGGCGAGTCAGTGACCAATAGTATAGAAACATGTTTATCATCACTCAGTCAGATTAATGCTAATTTGGAGCATGGTTATCCTACAACTCCAATCACACGTTGTCACACTGTCTCAGGAACTGAAATCAAACAGCAAACAGAGTCGTAGAAAGGTATTATGTGTATGTATACATATATATTGGTTGTTGTTTTAAGGTTGGTAATCGGGGTTTAGTTTCTTGTGTTTAAGTTAACCTTTAAAAGAAAATACCAATAAAATCATTACCCAACGGGGACTATTTTGCTGTTGTACTTTTTGTTTCTATGATATCACTACACCGGGTAGGATTATATATACAGTTCGTGTTGGATTAACTAGTGTATCATAATATACACGTACAGCTAATGCGAACTTGTTTTTCTTAAGTGTGATGACCTATAAGTAACTATAAACATCCGAGCTAATCGATATTCCTCTTGTTTACTTCACAGGTTCATTTTGCTACAGTGGGTAAATTGATAACTACCTATATTGATGTGGCTGATGATCATCATGGTTCAAGGTGTTACTTTGCGTTAGACTGCGAACCGTTTTAAAGGCGGGTCAATGGGCTTAAGCAGGTCATTTCAACCGTGCTTGATAACAGCCGTAGACGCAAGATCATAGATGACAACGAACATGGAAGAAATAATATTTTTTCTTACACTTTAGACAGGCCTCATTATTTTATAAACGCTTTTGAGTCAGCCCAATTACTAAGTCGAATAACTCACCATTTTACTTTCCTCTATTAATGTTTAGACGGCTTGGTGCGCTGATGCTGCTCATATTGCCACGTTTCACAGTCACACACTGGGATCATCAAATATCATGGCTGTCAGCGTTTGACCTATTTGCAAGTTTTATACCAGCGTGGGTCAACCATGGGTCATGTTCCAGCTGTGACGAAGAAGAACACAACAATGATCATAGTGTCGTTTGGACAACCATGCGACATGTACCAGATGTAACCAATCAGATCACCGCCGCGTTGTGTATGCTCCTGTGTATAAATAAGACTCTCACTCTCTAAAACATCACAACGCACTAACAGGCTATTGCAAGTACTGATATTTCAATAATTATGAATATGAGTTCCTCAACTACCTATTATTCCAGAGCCGAAGATCTGATAAAACCTTTAGGTGATGGTGTTAATGCTGTAGCCATAACATCATTCAAGAGACCACTTATTCATGTTCAACTGCTCCAGCTTTAAAAACAATTGCTAATACAGCCAACAAAATGTATACATCCACAGAACAGTATTTTGCTAATCTAGAGATGTATCTCACGCCCGACTACGAACCCACATATGTACCTTAGACGCCTGTAGCAACCCACAACCAACCAGAACAGAAAAAAGAAATCAACCAAGAGAAGAATACTACAACCAACTGTGACTCCTTTTTATTAACAGTGAATTATACCATGAACATTTTTTGTTCTTTCTTATTTATTTTGGAAATTTTACGCGACTCATAAATAAATATGTTTTATATCTCTGAAAAAATATGTCTGTCACGTTTTTTTCTGGTTCGGGTTTAATCATTGTTATATTTGTATATGTGTATTGTCTGTTTCGGTGTACTATATGCTTTGGTTTGTTACAAATAACCATAATATAACCTACAGAGGTTCAAGTTATCGACATATACAGAAATCTGAGGTTATTCACAGATCAAGAACAACTGATCCTTCGATCTTTATAGGTAGAACCTGCTGAGCCTAGAACCGATTTATGCAACTGTTATATACAGACCAATGTAACATTAGAAATCCCATCGTTGTTGGGTCATAAGCTTGTCAAGTTAATTCAAGCACCCAAACCACCCTAAAGGTGTAAGAACCCGTGACCTTTTCCTCTGTGCTATATAAACGTATGGTGACTATTATGGGTACAGCAAGTAAGCTAATTTCTATATTGGTTATTAAAAACCATTAAAACGAATAACACACATGCTACTAACAGCATATAACACAGATGGGTTTACAAACAGTGGAAGGACATTTTTATCTTATTTGGTCCTGTTAAGAGTTTCTGCCATCGCTACCACACAATAAACATGTATTGTACGGGTTTATTTATAATACATGAGTGTGTGGTGGCCAACGAACGATTGTGAAATGCTGTTTCTATATAACGTTATATAAAACCCAAAAATATAACGTTGTCAACGAAATATAGGGAAGATAATTGTATACTTAGTGTAGAAGTCTGGAATGTAGTTGTTAAATATTATTTTCTATTAGTAGTTGTGGCTAAACAGGTCATGATTTCACAATCTCAGAACCCAGTTGTTAGTTCGAGTGGATACATACATACTTTCGAAGACGGCTGTTACTTTGCATAGTTACTTACATAGGCACAAAATATATATATATATATTACGCATGAATTAGGCATGTTTGTGCGTGTATGAGAACCCTTGATGTGTTCAGATCATTATACTGACGTACATATGTATTATAAATAGCACACTAACCCTTATTCATATTATGACACCCGGATCTTGTTTGTTCCAAACCGTACATCCAGCTCGGGCTCATCGGTTATGGTATGACAACACATGAACACCCCTCTGTTTTGTACATTGTGAGAAGCACTTGAATATAATCACACAAGTATAGAACCTTTGATTCTATCAGCAGAATATGAATATTTTGTTTCCTTGGTTTAACTATATCAAAATACACATGCTTATACGAACCATTAGTCGTATATAACAGTATTTCATAATATAACTAATAATATGACTTTTTATTAAATATGTGTATACATTCAAAAAGTTGGATTAGTACCAGAAAACTCTTTCTGCTTATAAAGTATAACATATGTAGACAGAGAGGAGTGGAGAAAAAGTCTTTACGTTCGTTTTAAAGAAACGCACGCACACCAGTTTCGGAGTGATCGCGATTATCTGATTAATTACCACCTGCTGTGCAGTAGCTCTGATCATGTACTAAATTTAAACTAACCGTACAACCGAATTTAATGGTTTGCAGATGTTTGTGTTACCTGTACTGAGCGTTCGTTATGTTTCTGTCTTCAGCTAAATAGAGTTCTTTCTTTTATTTTTATTGCGTATTTATATAAACTATTGGGTCATGCGGGAATATTTAGTAACAGTTTTTCATATATATCTTAGGGCACGTTAACATTATTGTTTCTTGGTTTAATTTATATTAATTACTATTCATTGGACATCACAAACTCATGTTTTATATATAAACCCTTAAAATATATAGTTTGCAGCTGGGGTGCGTATTATCGCAAATCTGAACGCGATAAATTCCTATATTAGTGTATACACAACCACCCCATTACGATGACTGATTAGACACCTCACACATACATATAATGTTTATAAATACACCCCATACTGGATGTGAATTTTTTGGCATATCTGCGATGACATCACACAAAATAAACACACAAAACATGAATTCAAAATAAACACACACAAAATACATTTAGAATGTCGTTACCATCTCGTTGTGGTAGTCTGAGAAAGTCCGTGATAAATTAACATGTCAGCCTGCTATGTCAAGCTTGATAAGCACTCTTCTGTGATAATGTTGTTTCTAGATAGAAAATTCCAGGGCATTGCAACAGCCGGATAGCTAAATAACACAAGGGAAAATTTGGTTGTGCTTATGACCTCGCCGTGTATCACAGACCTACTATGTTATTTTGACATACCGACCAACAGCTCACTGGTTTACCTTTTGTCTATATGAGCTAGCGGAATTTTCCTGTCCAAAATATTACACGATGAAAGCTCTTTTGGACTTTGACTTTTAACGCAACCTGCATGTGGACAATTTTTATCTCCAAACTGACCTCTAGTTGTGTTGATAGAGATTGATGACGCATCACAGCATCCCTACGGTGTCTATATGGATCTAGGTCACAGATGTGTGATTTCTATTAATTAGGAATATCAGGATAAGAGTGGACCATAAGAGTAGAGATTTAATGCCAAGAATGATTGATTAATAACACGTAGTGTTACTATTATCATTTGTACTGGATTCATCCAGTGCGAGCCGGTATCCCTCACGGCCAAACACCTGCCTCGTGGACCGGTTTCGACCAGTTTTATCGCGTTGTCATATTGGATGTGCAAGCACATTCAGCACACTCGCGGTTCGTTCCAGCCCTGATTCACTACTCTCGTGTCCTGTCATGTGGAAAAATTAGCCAGAGTCGTGTAGGGTTTAGAACACATTGACAAAACACTTCTTTAATAACTCTTGCAGCAATATGTCTCGGCATGTGACTATGTGCGTCGGCAATTTACAATGACCTAATAGCTGACCGTCTGTATTACTGGAATTTTCGCCATTTTGACAGTTTGCAGTCATGTATTTGAATGACCAAACACATGCTATCGCGACAGGAATAGCTAAATCGCTCAGCATCCAACTTTATGGATATTTCTTAGAATAAGATTATAATTACTAGAACTAACTGTGAAACAAGTCTTTTATCTTAAAAGAGTTCTAGTGATGTTCGTGCGAGCAGAAATTGGGAGTACATGCTCTATGTTTTGTGGTTCTCATACACTGGAGCGTAGTCTTAAATAAAGGTGTAATGTATGCACGTTTAAAACACAATCTTTAATCCTGAGAACTTTTAATATCTCATGCACCATTAAAGAACTATGAACTATGCACTATCAACTTTTAATTTTTCTGCAGCAGACTTAATCCACTCGGAGTTTTAATCCTCAGATCTTTTAGATCAATGATCTCATGACGTCGCGTTGTGTTCCTAATTCTTGCTTTCTGAGTTTGGTCCTGAGTACTACTGCTGCTATCTCCCATACCCTACAAGATCAGAGACACAGTAACATACATCAACAAACTAAATCCTTATCCATAAAATTGCATTCAATAAGTCAGTTTAATGCAGTTACAAAATGGGAATTTTATTGTGGTGAAAATAAAACGAAATAATCAAGTATTGACTTCCTGTCAATCAAGGTATTACTCAAGGTTTGCTGACATACAAATTGTCATTCATTCTTCTACATTGGGAAATTGACGGAAAAGAAAACCTACCTAACTCAGATTACCCCCAAAAATGAGTATTCTATCATTGCTACGCACTATCATAACTAGGCTATAGATTTCACTGTGACTTACATATACACATACTCATTTTATAGTCAGATCCTCCGTTCGCCTTGATCCTTTTCGGTTTGCTTGGAGATACAAGTGTTAGATTACAATAAAATGATCTTTATAGAGTCGATGAGTTAAGAAATTCAGGCAGGATGGTTCAGGGCCTGAATACTTGAATGATTTCTGAAGAGTTGTCGTCTGTTGACCAATAAATCAGTTTCAGCACACAACTGAGTAATTGAAATTACATGAGGTGATCTCTAATCTCATGTTTCTCTTGGAAAACAAACGCCTTCTTCCAGCTCAAGCATGGGTGGAGTGTTAGGAGGAGAGTCCTGGCCTCGAGTCCTTTGACTAATTCGCTGAAATTGCACAAAACAAACACACAACTTAATCACTGATCTATTCCCTTGATTAAAAAGATCACATTTATTCAATGATACCTGAAGTGAGTGTACAGCTCGACTTTAATTTTATTAGATCACGTTGGTTGACAATGCCAGCATAAACACTCATTCGATGGGTTGCATCAGCAAACCATTTTCAGATTGACTTTTGTTCAAAGACAGATGGATGATATGATGGTATTAAATTGAGCTCTTGATGTTAAGTTGTCATGAAAATAACTTTGCTTTCTTCAGAAGATATGTGGCTTCTGCATCAGCTTTCTATTGAAGAAATCTGAATACCATTTTGTTGTAGAGCAGTGGGATTTGGGCTGCAGTTCCCGTTGATTTTGATAGACAGGTGTAGTTGGAAGTTAGCGAACACACCAATTTAATTGGATAGCATATGAGCTTCCAATGTACACAATTCCAGTAGAAGGGAGGGCTACTGTCCCATTTAAAAATAGTAGAAGTGCGTAAGTATGTAATTGGCTGAAACTACAAATTCATTAGATAACATATGATCCTCCAATATACGCACTTTCATTGATTGGAGGGCTACTATCCCTTTTAAAGTAGTAGAAAATGTGTAATAACAATGTGAGTTGTCTAAACATCCCGAAATATTAGTTTCATCACTTTAACAGTGTTACTTAGATCTTTACCTCAATGGATGATGAAAGAGCTTTTAGGTTCTCAACAAAGAAATCTGCAAATAAATCCATGCCTTCTGACTTCTTAATTGTGCTCAAGACGATGGTCTGTAATATGATGTCAATTGCACTTGCCTTGTGCAACAATCTTCAAAATGTTTATAAACGTATAACACACATGATTAGCTATTATACACAGATGAATTTTCAGGATATGTATCTAGAACAAACGAATAATTGGGTTCATTTCTTTCTCTCTCTCTCTCTCTCTCTTGATGTAGTTTGCTCAAAACAAACACCGAAAAATATAAGTAAAATTCCTTGATAACTGCAGAAAGGCTCGACTCTTATAGTTAAAAGCCATGGCTCAAGTTGTCTTCACCTTGTAAAACCTATCGTGTCTTTACAACAGCTAAGTCAAAACTGTTACTTCTTTCGTTCTGAAGATGCAATTCTTCCTTCCCCTTTAACCAGTATTCAAGATGGCGCCTCCCGCTCGACTTCTCATTGGCTAGCAGTCTCTACTGATGTGAGCTGCTTAATAATCTCAGGAGATTCAAAATTTTCGACAATACCTTTGAAAACCAATTTGTTTTTTGTCTCAATGACATCCTGTCCTAAAAGAATTCAATAATCTTTTATTTTGCACGTAGTCTCCGAGACTTTTGTATACATTTTAATTGAATTCTAACTGTCACGTTTAGCCGTGGCCTAGATTCATGTCGCGACACAAACTAGCAATGTTACGGTTATTCACCCGTGCTATGTTTTAATAGCAGACTAGCGTTTTTTATCAAATGTGTAATGTTTTCAATAACAATTTACGCACAATACATCCGATGTCCCTTTCCTCGCTCAAGAAAAAAATGAAACAAAACATGAGCTGTTACAGTCTGGTGATAAAAACCACATCATGTCTACATTGTGGTGATAATTTATCCTTGAGAATATGCATATAACAGTGTTTAATATGAATGTTATGCAATTCAGGGGTGTCATTGATATGAGACCGGGTGTGGATTCGACTTTAGTTTTAGAATACCTGAAATCGGCATGTTCATATTATTTGTGAAAAACAGTCCCAGTAGATTTAATAATGTGATATTCAGAAGAGGAGTGAGCGATTCCTACAATATGAGTGAACGCTCCAATGTAGTGTGAAATACGCACGGGTACAAATGTTTGAGGAGTGAATTATAGGTGAGCCATGATGGGAACAAGCGGCAAGACTGACGAACTGTAGGTAGTCTAAATAAACTCGCCAAGATAGGCGAAGCAGAAGACATCAGAGCCAGTCGCTGTTAACGTTCATATGTGAATCTGTTGGACATTATACAATAATTATTGTGAAAGAAATTTTAGAAGAAAATCATGTGAGAAATGTGAGCAGAAATAATTGCTCAACATCCACAGAAGTTTCGAAATGCTATGATGATTGCTACGTACTTTTCGGGATGTACTACCTGATGATGATGATGATATATACATAAAAACAGAGACAGAGAGATATGGAGAGAAACAATAACAGAAAAAAGGTCTCAGTATCTACCGCTGAAAACGGCTATTACTAGGCCAATAACACTTTAAAACGGCGAAACAACGCACTTCCATTCTCTGAATGATTTCCTGCAAGAAAATCTATTAAAAACATAGTACTGGTACAAGGAGTCTGGTTCAAGTAATGGTGGGATGTTTTTTTTTCTTTTTTGCTTAATCAAGTACTGGTTGATCATTAATGTAACTCATACGTATCATGAAAATTAAATATATGTTACTGAAACGGATTCATAGATTTTCATATTTACATCATGATTCATTCGGCCTTATTTAATTCGACATAATTCCAACATTAACATACGAATGCGAAAATTGGAAAGAAACATCAAACTGAGAACAAAAACTTAACACCTTTGAAAATAAATGTCTTAGAAGTCTACTGAACATACATACGTTGGTCAGACTTCAAACGAAACACAATTGTCAGACACGAATCAAAACACGAATATGTATCCACATATATTAGAAAGCGTCGAGGGAATTACATCGGACACGAGCTACGAATGGATACTGAAAAACTCCCCCCTGTCAAGCTTTGATGTGGTCACCAAATGGCAAGAGAAACCGAGGAAGACGAAAAGAAAATTTACGTAGAACTATTACAATAGAACGTTTCACCATCGATATCAGAAACAATGAATATCTATAGGACATTGCAATTAAACACGAGACATGGAAATCTATGGCATCCGTCTTATGTGACGTATTTGGCCCTAGAACAAACAAAACTAACTAACTAACTAAATGGTACAAGAGATAACCAGCAGGAGTTTGCTAATGAATGATGAAGGATAATACGAAAAAGAAGTATATAAAACTGCATGGTTGCTATAGTAACGTTAATAATTTCCAAATTTGAGAAATAAACAAACATTACTATTAAAAATGTTTCTGCATCTATTGTACATTTCTGAGACTATAGTCCAACTCTTTGTCGGCAATGTACATAATAGTATATATTGTTAATATATATATATATATATATTTATATATATATATATATAGCAACAATATGTTGTATGTAAGTACAACGTTAGTAGTTATATAGGGATGATTTGATGCATTGTTGCGCACCAATGCGCAACATTTAGATGGCTCAAAGAAGAAAGTATTGTTGCGCTGTGCACCAATGCGCAACATTTAGATGGCTCAAAGAAGAAAGTATTGTTGTGCACCAATGCGCAACATTTAGATGGTTCAAAGAAGAAAGTATTGGTGTGCTGCTCAGCAACACACCAACACACCAGATTGCCGAATCAGCCAGTAGGATGGTCGAAGGCGGCGCGAGATACCCCACCCGGGCCCGATCGGTGGGGGTTCGGGGCGCGCCGATCACGGTTTTTCCGCTGAAAATTTTCCACTGCGTTATTTAGCTATGGTTTAAACCGGTCAAAGAACTAGCATTGGTACTGCTATTATGTGTGAAGTATGTGTTAGAGAATTAAAATGTGTGTGTATGGTGGGTGTATGGTGGGTGTCTGAAACTCCCCATTTTTCTCTGTGTTGGTGTGTTGAATAAAAAAATAATTTTCCGCTGGCTTATCTCCCACCCTTTTCCCTCGTGTGTCAGTTTTTAATATGAAATGACTTTATCTGTTTAGTGGTCATAAGGTTTTCCACTGAAACTTTTCCAGTGTTTTTAGGTACAAGGTGATACATCAAGGTCAATATCAGTGAAGTTTGTAACAATTTTTTTAACCTGTGCTTCACCTTTAGACTGATAATCCAAGATAAAGAAAATGACACATACATCAGCTGAACTTGTGTCGACCTCACCATTCTAATTAAGAAACTTTTCCACACCAGTTATTTTGGCTCGTTCAGATTAGTGGACTATCGCACCCACATTTAAAAAATGCGTTGTATTGGTTTATTTATAAACCATGCGTGTGTGGTGTCTAATGAATGGGCGTGAAATAACTTAACTGTACAGGGGTTCACGCACCTTAATAAATGCGAATGGTTTTTATTTTGTTTGGTGTCGAATAAAATAACGATAATTAAAATAAGTGTTTAGCTTTAATGTGTTAAACAGTCCCTTTTTGGTTTTGTAGTAGCAGAAGTCGGATGTTCCACAACGACTGATAGGAGATAATATTTATCATTTACGGTCGATGTTGGTCATACCAGAAAGGCACCTAAGGGATAACAACAACAACAATTGACCTGTAAATGTACTGAAACATCTGAAACATGTTTCTAACCGGTGAAACAACATTTCACAACATTATTCTTGGGTAGTTGGATCAAGCGTTTAATCCTCGCTGCGTTTATAGACAACATCATTGACAACAGCAGACACATACACACAACTCACATTCTTATTTCGCCACCATTTTATCGGATGAGTAGCAAGCATATTTGTATCCTAATAGTTTCTATAACAATTCTAGCATTACCAGATGGGCCTTATCTTACTCGGCTTGGGAACAAAATACCATCTGTAGATTCTTCAGGTGTCATATTTTGCATTTCTGTAATTATTCGCTTGTTTGATTATTCCCTTCAATTCAGTTTGCTTTCAGACCAATAGTATCAGCTAATGTACATTTTTCTTTTGTTGTTTTAAGTATATGTTAACCGCATATATTCTTACATTCTGACTGTAGTTACATAACCATTAATAGTCGTGTCAGCTATTTATGTTGCTGACATTCATGATTTCTATTAAATTGTTCATTTGCTGTTACTCTATGCCACTTGAGCATTTTTAATTTTCTTTTTTGACACCAACATTTTCAGCTAGCAGTACGTTACAGGAGTAACTGCAGTTCCAACGCACAGTCCCTTGTGGGCGTAACTAAAGTTTTAACTCACAGCACTCTACAGGTGTAACTGCGTGTTTAACCACCAGTGGATTACAGAATAAAATGTTTTTATCATAATTTTGTTATTTGGTGGTTTTGGACGGTGATAATTGTAAAAGTGATATTATGCATAGTGGGGTTAGTGGATTAAGGTTTTGTTGTCACCTTTGTCTACCATTGTTGTAACTCCTTTTTACATTTTATATTTCAATATGTAGCAATTTGAGCGACTTTTTGTCGCGTAAATAGTCATAGCACGCCAGTTGTGTTCCGTGTGGGCTGACTGAAGCTTGTTTGTGGGTGTTGATAACTTGTACAGCCTTTGTACTTGTAGCTTGATGTTGACACATGGGCGTTATATACATAAGTAGAAACATAGCCAGGTTGTGGGATACATCACTAGAGTACCGAAATACCTCCAGGTGGGTGTATACATTTCATAATTTCATGGTTTGTATTAGCTTTTGTCCTATTAGTAAGGAAGGTCTGACCCGGTCTTCTTATTACTAACAACATAAAACATTCAGGTCTGTGAAAAAAAGAGACAAAATATTACATACTAAAAAAGAAAACTCGGTTGGTTGTCGTGGTGTGACATCATCGGAATCGGGTAAGGGGCAACTGGTGAAAATAAGGGAATATACTAATATTGTCATATTAATGCGTATCTTATATAATCAATATGTTTTATGTTAATAAACCCAACTAACACAAGTTAACTGACACACCTGATTATATACATAACACAACATTTAGTACAACATAGAGACAAACTATAATTACAACGAAGATAATAAAAATCATATTTATTTACACAGCCATTAATCTAAAAAATGTGGGTGTGCCGGTGATTTATACACCCCCACATCACAACACAAACAACGTTCTTCCCGTGTCGCCAACCACTCAGTATGCCATACAGTTCGGCGCCGCACTCGCTCATGGAAATAGCGCCGTATAGCCGGCTGGATCAACAATATTAAGGCTTCGTGGGTCACGTCCGTGACGAGAACCGATCCAAGCTGGTGGTCTATAACCTCCTCGGCTGACATTAAACAGGAGTGTGCCAATTGATTCGGCTGCTCCTCAAGGCAACCACGGCAGTGTCGTGTCCTATCATCAAACAAGGACAACCACACCCCGTCAAGGACTGAGCGGGCTGATCGGGTCTGTAATAGAAACAAAAAAACATGATATAGAAAACATGATATTTTTTCAATCTCTGTGTTCTTCTGGCCAGCTTACCTAACCGTACAAGATCATATATTGCTACATATTAATAAATCAACCATTAACATTACATGACAGTAGGCCAAAAATCAACGACCAAACCTGAAATATATTTCATTATTATTATTTTTCCAACCACCGAGTTCTGTTGTCTTGTTGACCTGACCATACACAAATTATATATTGAAGTATATTAACACAACAGGCAAAAGACCAAAATACGATGTCGAAACCTAAAGATAAATTTTATGTTTATTTTTCAAGCTCTGTGTTCTTCTGTCCATCTTACCTGACCATACAAAATGATATATTGATATATATTAATAAATCAACCATTAACATTACATTACAGCAGGCCACAAAATCAACGACAAAACCTGAAATATATTTCATTATTATTTTTTTCAAGCTCTGTGCTCTTCTGTCTTGCTGACTTGATCATACACAAATTATATATTGATACAAATTATCACAACAGACAAAAAGACTTACATTTGTGTTGGTGGCCATTGCGTGTAAATGGGAAATGTCGGTATTGTTTGGTGTCCGTTTGGTTAAGTTGTATGAATGGTATGGTTTAATGTTATAGTTGGCTTTTATAAGGGTGTGGATAAAGAGGCTATGAGCAGTGGAACCCCCACGTTATCGGACATACTTGACCGTGATTAATTATAAAACCAAGTGATACGATAAATACCTCTTAATGGGACTGGTAATGGTTTATGTAGTCGTACTAAGACACCTGATGTAAACCACAACTGAAATGGCACTGAACCAGGGGGTGTTGCTGGGTAGGTTTACGAACTATAGAAGCTTCCGTATGCACGTGCATTATAAAGCACTAACGGCCATGACGATACACAGCCAGCATTTTAGAGATAAAGAGGACTAGGATACCGTTAACACCTGGGTGTTATCGTCTAGGCGGTGACCAAGACATATCGTAAACCGGAAACCCACGATAGCTATCGCACAGAGCGATGGCTAATGATTTATTTGATCGTACTAAGGATAGTGGTATAAACTACGAAAAAACACTCTGAGACGAGCGCCGTACTATAGGTGCACATCTAGCGCACCACGAATAGAGCCCACAGTTCTCAGTCCCAAAGGTCTCAACACAGAAAGATGAAGAACCCACTGAGAAAATGCCAGAGAAAGTCGAAGTGAGACCTAAGAACACACTGATGATGCCTAAGACTCCACTACTTCAACATAGGCAGACATCTAAAAGAACAAAAAGTAAAACAAGGGACAAAAGTCTGATTTGGGATAAGTGGTAGAAAAAAACTGTAGAAGGCAACGTACAATTACACAACAACTTGTCGCTTGTTTGAACTAATATGATACTATAATATTACATTAATAAACAACATAAAATAATAAAACCACAACGATGTTGTTGTATTTTATCTGTATTTATGTATTTGTGTGTGTGTGTGTGTGTGTGTGTGACTATATGTAAAAAAAAAAGATTGCTCATAAATAAAAACAAAAAAAACAACTATACCGGTGGCCCTCCTAGCACTGGCTCCCTTGTAGATACATGATGAAAGCCCTGTGTTACAAGGGTCCGTGCTAGGAGGGCCACCGGTATAGTTGTTTTTTTTGTTTTTATTTATGAGCAATCTTTTTTTTTTTTACATATAGTCACACACACACACACAAATACATAAATACAGATAAAATACAACAACATCGTTGTGGTTTTATTATTTTATGTTGTTTATTAATGTAATATTATAGTATCATATTAGTTTAAACAAGCGACAAGTTGTTGTGTAATTGTACGTTGCCTTCTACAGTTTTTTTCTACGACTTATCCCAAATCAGACTTTTGTCCCTTGTTTTACTTTTTGTTCTTTTAGATGTCTGCCTATGTTGAAGTAGTGGAGTCTTAGGCATCATCAGTGTCTTAGGTCTCACTTCGACTTTCTCTGGCATTTTCTCAGTGGGTTCTTCATCTTTCTGTGTTGAGACCTTTGGGACTGAGAACTGTGGGCTCTATTCGTGGTGCGCTAGATGTGCACCTATAGTACGGCGCTCGTCTCAGAGTGTTTTTTCGTAGTTTATACCACTATCCTTAGTACGATCAAATAAATCATTAGCCATCGCTCTGTGCGATAGCTATCGTGGGTTTCCGGTTTACGATATGTCTTGGTCACCGCCTAGACGATAACACCCAGGTGTTAACGGTATCCTAGTCCTCTTTATCTCTAAAATGCTGGTTGTGTATCGTCATGGCCGTTAGTGCTTTATAATGCACGTGCATACGGAAGCTTCTATAGTTCGTAAACTTACCCAGCAACACCCCCTGGTTCAGTGCCATTTCAGTTGTGGTTTACATCAGGTGTCTTAGTACGACTACATAAACCATTACCAGTCCCATTAAGAGGTATCTATCGTATCACTTGGTTTTATAATTAATCACGGTCAAGTATGTCCGATAACGTGGGGGTTCCACTGCTCATAGCCTCTTTATCCACACCCTTATAATAGCCAACTATAACATTAAACCATACCATTCATACAACTTAACCAAACGGACACTCAACAATACCGACATTTCCCATTTACACGCAATGGCCACCAACACAAATGTAAGTCTTTTTGTCTGTTGTGATAATATGTATCAATATATAATTTGTGTATGATCAAGTCAGCAAGACAGAAGAGCACAGAGCTTGAAAAAAATAATAATGAAATATATTTCAGGTTTTGTCGTTGATTTTTTGGCCTGCTGTAATGTAATGTTAATGGTTGATTTATTAATATATATCAATATATCATTTTGTATGGTCAGGTAAGATGGACAGAAGAACACAGAGCTTGAAAAATAAACATAAAATTTATCTTTAGGTTTCGACATCGTATTTTGGTCTTTTGCCTGTTGTGTTAATATACTTCAATATATAATTTGTGTATGGTCAGGTCAACAAGACAACAGAACTCGGTGGTTGGAAAAATAATAATAATGAAATATATTTCAGGTTTGGTCGTTGATTTTTGGCCTACTGTCATGTAATGTTAATGGTTGATTTATTAATATGTAGCAATATATTATCTTGTACGGTTAGGTAAGCTGGCCAGAAGAACACAGAGATTGAAAAAAATATCATGTTTTCTATATCATGTTTTTTTGTTGCTATTACAGACCCGATCAGCCCGCTCAGTCCTTGACGGGGTGTGGTTGTCCTTGTTTGATGATAGGACACGACACTGCCGTGGTTGCCTTGAGGAGCAGCCGAATCAATTGGCACACTCCTGTTTAATGTCAGCCGAGGAGGTTATAGACCACCAGCTTGGATCGGTTCTCGTCACGGACGTGACCCACGAAGCCTTAATATTGTTGATCCAGCCGGCTATACGGCGCTATTTCCATGAGCGAGTGCGGCGCCGAACTGTATGGCATACTGAGTGGTTGGCGACACGGGAAGAACGTTGTTTGTGTTGTGATGTGGGGGTGTATAAATCACCGGCACACCCACATTTTTTAGATTAATGGCTGTGTAAATAAATATGATTTTTATTATCTTCGTTGTAATTATAGTTTGTCTCTATGTTGTACTAAATGTTGTGTCATGTATATAATCAGGTGTGTCAGTTAACTTGTGTTAGTTGGGTTTATTAACATAAAACTTATTGATTATATAAGATACGCATTAATATGACAATATTAGTATATTCCCTTATTTTCACCAGTTGCCCCTTACCCGATTCCGATGATGTCACACTACGACAACCAACCGAGTTTTCTTTTTTAGTATGTATTATTTTGTCTCTTTTTTTTTCACAGACCTGAATGTTTTATGTTGTTAGTATCAAGAAGACCGGGTCGGACCTTCCTTACTAATAGGACAAAAGCTATAGTCCGTTCAGAATCGTTTGCCGAGATGTTAAATTATTTTTATCAAAAACGTATTGTTCATTTGGATTGATCATTTGAAGTTAGGTTTAGAATAATAATGTCGCTATATAAATATTTTTTTATCAAAGAAATGTGATCCAGTATCAAAGATACCTTATTTAACCTATATTAAAAAAAAGTTAATCTAAATTATAAACAATCGCTGGATTATGTAGATGCTTACATCTCACAGCTGATTATTAAATATAAAGGCATGACCCTCACGGTAGAATGTGCACCGTTCTAAAAGTAGTTGTTTCCACTGTACATTTGTATAAAGCAATGTTACATATGGAAATTCCCGTTTAGCACCAAATATTATTTTTCCTGAACTTAGAATTATGTGAAATCAAAAACGGCTATTGACTCGATTTCAAGTCACAAGTCAGAGGCACGTCTCAATATTTACAGAATGTAGGCGGCACTAAGCATATTACCTTCTGCAAGTCTATGTGAGAATGAATCTGAAAGCGAAATATTTTACTGAGCATAACATTGCTATAAAGATTTATCAATACTTCTGCAGAGAGCGTAAAAAGGGACATCTTTAGTGTTCTTTATCAAATCCTGAGAAGAGAACAATGCATATTTTAGGTTTGTGTAAACGTTCATTTGATCGAATAGTGGAAGCAAGCGGATATTTATTGCCAACAAATTCACGAAAGCAAGGAAGGAAAGAAAAGATAGACAGTTTCGATAAGGACCTAGTAAAAAGAGAAATATGTAGAATGTTAGATGAAAACGAAGAATTGACACTTAGAAAGTTGAAGATTTGGCTGAAAACTAATAACGACATTGAAATATCAAAAACTTTATTATGGAAAACTGTAAGAAATGCAGGCTTCACCTTTAGAAAGTATGCTGGTTGAAAAAACATTATTTGTAAAAAGCCACATCTGGTAGCTCTTAGAAGCAAGTATTTACGTGAAGTGAAGGGAATGCGCGAGAATGGTTATGATATTGTGTATTTAGATGCAATTTGGATCAACGCTCATCATACAAATGAAAAGGAATGGCAGTTAGCAGATGGAAGTATTAAAAGATCAGTACCAAGTAGTAAAGGGCAACGTTTGATAGTTGCACATGCAGGTAGCAGACATAATGGGTTGTTGCAGAATGCTCATCTAATTTTCATTTCAAAATCCATTGACAATAGAGACTACCACTCCGAAATGAATGGGCACATATTCGAAGACTGGATCGAAAAAAGTATTCTTCCAATATTAGATAGACCTTCTTGTCTGATAATGGACAATGCTTCATACCATAACGTAGTGAACGTAGAAGATAGAATCCCAACATCATCAAGTACAAAAGATGCAATCAAAACGTGGCTCATAAAAGAACACATACCAGTTACCGACAGGTACTTGAAACCCGAATTGCTTAACCTTGTAAAACAGACACAACGAACAAAGATATTTAAAATAGACAAGTTAATTGAAGAACATGGTCATAGATGTTTGAGACTACCTCCATATCATGCACACTTAAATCCTATAGGGCTAATTTGGGCAAAAGTTAAAGGACACGTAGCATCTACAAATACAACTTTCAAATTATGTGATATTGAGGCACTTACAAATCAGGCTCTATCAAATATACATAAAGACTACTGGGTGAAATGTGAGGATCATGTGTTACGCCAAGAAGAGGAATATTGGAAAAAGGAAGGTTTGTTGTTTGTTCAGCCGAAAACAGTAATCGACCTATTTGACTCGTCTGATTATGAATGATCATTACTCTGATTAAGTCTACACTAAAAAAAGTTTGATTTGCAAAATTTACAAGTTGATTTGTAAAACATTTCATTGCTCAATACCACCCTAGCAATTCAAAAAAATGTTATAAGCAAACCATCAACCATTACTTATAAAAATTAGCCCGCTTGATTCAATACAGAAGTTCAGATATCTTGGATCAACTATTACAGACAAAATTTCCTTACATGAAGAAATATATGTACTTATTTCAAAGGCAGCGACAACATTTGTGAAACTCACACCAAGAGCATGGAACAATATCAAATTGACTCTACGAACAAAAGATATATTTTAAATTTTTTTTACACCTGCCACCATGTAAAATTTTGTGGACACGCCTATGGGTCATCATTGCACTAGATTACTGTAAAATATTTTGTTTATGGTCGAAATCATATTTACATGGGCAAACATCAAAAGAATTCGCCGTTTTCAAATAACCGTTACAGCTAGACATCAAGTAACACATATGTTTTCGCGACATGGACATTTTAACAACGTATGCCAAAATTCATGTGAAATCATCAAGAACTTTTTGAATTATAAATCATAACATCTCGGCAAACGATTCTGAACGGACTATAATACAACCCATGTAATTATGAAATGTATACAACCACCTGGCGGTATTTCTGTACCCTAGAGATGTATCCCACATCCTGGTTATGTTTCTACTTATGTATATAACGCCCATGTGTCAACATCAAGCTACAAGTATAGAGACTGTACAAGTTATCAACACCCACAAACAAACTTCAGTCAGCCCACACGGAATACAACTGGCGTGCTATGACTATTTACGCGACAAAAATTTGCTCAAATTGCTACATATTGAAATATAAAATGTAAAAAGGATTTACAACAATGGTAGACAAAGGTGACAACAAAACCTTAATCCACTAACCCCGCTATGCATAATATCACTTTTACAATTATCACCGTCCAAAACCACCAAATAACAAAATTATGATAAAAACATTTGATTCTGTAATCCACTGGTGGTTAAACACGCAGTTACACCTGTAGAGTGCTGTGAGTTAAAACTTTAGTTACGCCCACAAGGGACTTGCGTTGGAACTGCAGTTACTCCTGTAACGAACCGCTAGCTGAAAATGTTGGTGTCAAAAAAGAAAATTTAAAATGCTCAAGTGGCATAGAGTAAGAGCAAATTCACAATTTAATAGAAATCATGAATGTCAGCAACATAAATAGCTGACACGACTATTAATGGTTATGTAACTACAGTCAGAATGTAAGAATATATGCTGTTAACATATACTTAAAACAACAAAAGAAAACTGTACATTAGCTGATACTATTGGTCTGAAAGCAAACTGAATTGAAGGGAATAATCAAACAAGCGAATAATTACAGAAATGCAAAATATGCTGTTCACCAGTTGCCCCTTACCCGATTCAGATGATGTCACACCACGACAACCAACCGAGTTTTCTTTTTTAGTATGTAATATTTTGTCTCTTTTTCACAGACCTGAATGTTTTATGTTGTTAGTAATAAGAAGACCGGGTCGGACCTTCCTTAATAATAGGACAAAAGCTAATACAACCCATGAAATTATGAAATGTATACAACCACCTGGAGGTATTTCTGTACCCAGTCGTGGCAATAACTTCACTGATTTGAGCATGTTTAATATGGCGCGTTACAGATGCCGGGTACGCGTACATTTGTGTACACCTTGGGCATGGGTAGTGTTTTCCATTGTGTAAACTAGCCACATGTCGTTTAAGATCGGCGTTTCGTGAGAAAACTTTATTGCAAACAGTACAAACAAATCTAGCTGGAATGATAGTGACCTGTGGAAGAACAGAATACAGATTGTCAGACATCCATAACGACTTTACACCATAGATAAATAAAACTCATAGATTCTAGATTGTATAACATTGGGATTGGGATTTACATAATATTAAAAATATATAATTATAGTGTATATGTATTATATACATACATATATAATAATCTAATATCTATGTGTTTAATAATTTAATGAACACTAATTAATATTTTTTTAAATATTATTTATATAAGATATTGTATCATTTATATGTTATATAACACATAAATTAATTAATAGATACATAATTAATGTATGCCTATTATAAATTTTTATAGTAATTAATTATAACACCTATGATATGTATACACTATGCATACCAGACGTACATAATAGTACACATCGAGACACGACATAGACCTAAACCAGGCGCGTAGGCATATATTACACACACACACACACACGCACACACACACACACAGTATCTGTATATATATACATGGGCAACATATAGCATATACAATATAAAAGACGATAGCATAAAGATCAAAATGTGCTCAAACTAATACATACTAAAACATATAACTCACCCACACACACACACACACACACACACGCACACACACACAGTATATGTATATATACATGGGCAACATATAGCATATACAATATAAAAGACGATAGCATAAAGATCAAAATGTGCTCAAACTAATACATACTAAAACATATAACTCACAACTTTCTTGGAATATAAACACTGTTTATCTGAGGTTCAAAAGTCTGACACACTGCTCTGTTATCAGTCGGAATGTGGTTTTTTAGAGTGCGGATAATTTCAGAATCACTGGTATTTATAGTGCGCCGAATGCTGAATCAGCTAAATTTTTTTACAGTCTTGACTATTTCGGAAATAACTAGATAAAACCAGTTTTAACTAGGTACACCTAGCTGTTGTGCTAGGTTAGCTTATGCGCACCATAACCAGGTCGGGGTAACACCTTATGGTGATTATGGGTGCACGTGCGTTACTGACGCGTCTGCTGCGTTCATGACACGGTCAAGCTAGTGCTGATTAAGCGCGCGCGTGGATTGATGATTCACCGGCGCGGATCATGACACGGGCAAGATAACAAATACTGCTGATTTAGCTGTTTTTTCAAGTGCCATGAACCGGCGTTTAATCACTTCGGATGCTTCAGCGCATTTACAGGTCAATTGGTACACTCTTCTTAGCCATGTCTCATATTATGAGTATTATCAATTGTCGTTGTTAAACAAATAACTCAACATAATAGATATAACACATTAAAAGCCCCCCCTTCATGTTTTACAATGTGAGACCCACTTGAATATAACCACACAAGGGAAGAACCTTTGATTACACCAGCAGAAGAAGAATATTTTCTTTCCTAGGTTCAAATATCTCAAAATACACGTGATTATACGAAAAAGTATTTGTATATAATAATAATAATTTATAATATTACTAATAATATGCTTTTTAACAAAAATATGTTTCTAAATACAAAAAAGCTGTATAAGTAACAGAAAACGTTCTCTGCTTATAACGTACCACATATGTAAAGAGAGAGAGAGAGAGAGAAAGAGCGAGAGAGAGAAAATAGTCTTAACGTTCGTTTTAAAGAAACGCGCACACTAGTTTCAGTGTGAACGTGGTTATATGATTAATTACCACACGCTGTGCTTCCACGCACTGACCACGGACTAAATTGAGATACACCGGGTTTTAATGGTTTGCAGCTGTTCGGATTACCTGCCCTAGTCCATCGTTATGCTACCGGCTTTAGTTAAATAGATTTGTTAGTTTTATTTTCAATGTGTATTTATATAAAGATTGCTACATACGCATATATTTTAACATGTTCTTCATATATTTCGTTGAGCGTGTTGAATTGTTTGTTTCTTGGTTTAATTTATATGGAAATACCATTTCACGCCCATTCATTAGACACCACACACGCCTGTTTTATAAATAAACCAATACAACGCATGGTTTAAATGTGGGTGCGATAGTCCACTAATCTGAACGAGACAAAATTTCTGGTGAGGAAAAGTTTCTTAATTAGAATGGTGAGGTCGACACAAGTTCAGCTGATGTATGTGTCATTTTCTTTATCTTGGATTATCAGTCTAAAGGTGAAGCACAGGTTAAAACAATTGTTACAAACTTCACTGATATTGACCTTGATGTATCACCTTGTACCTAAAAACACTGGAAAAGTTTCATGTGTGTATGTGTGTATGTGTGTGTGTGTGTATGTGTGTATGTGTGTATGTATGTATGTATAAATTTATATATACATATATATATATATATATATATATATATATATATATATATATATATATATATATATATATATATATATATATATATATATATATATATATATATATATATATATATATATATATATATATATATGCGGTTTTAAATTCCTTATTTAAAAAATCCTAGTACACCATTAATTCCCACAATCAGATAACAGGTTTATGGTGAGCACCTCCGTTGGCGTGATTCACACGCACGCGGGCGAAGAAAAGCTATTAGTGCCAGATGTCGCTACCTGTTGTTATCGCGGAAATCTTGTACGGAATTTCACACGGAAAAGTATGCGTCTGTAGTATTTCATCAATCAAGTGGACCACAGCTAAGTAACTCAGTGGAACATTACGGTTCAGCTGACCTTTTGTTATATCGCCGACCTAGTTGAGAATGACCGACCTTCAACCGGTCAGCCACCCTGGTAGTTTGAGTTTATTTCTAAACCAGAACAAAATAAGACAGTGGAAATGTTTAAGTGAAAAACCGTGATCCGCGCACCCCGAACCCCACCAACGGTGGGGGGTACCGATCAGGCCCGGGTGGGGTATCTCGCGCGCGCCTTCGACCATCCTACTGGCTCATTCGACAATATGGTGTGTTTGTGTGTTGCTGAGCAGCAGATCAATACTTTCTTCTTTGAACCATCTAAATGTTGCGCATTGGTGCGCAACAATACTTTCTTCTTTGAGCCATCTAAATGTTGCGCATTGGTGCGCAACAATACTTTCTTCTTTGAGCCATCTAAATGTTGCGCATTGGTGCGCAACAATACTTTCTTCTTTGAGCCATCTAAATGTTGCGCATTGGTGCGCAACAATACTTTCTTCTTTGAACCATCT